>ML213611.1:225578-398070 GCA_004379715.1 Crucibulum laeve | reverse complement strand
CTCACGTAGCAGCAGCCCAGGCTTTTCTTTCGAAACATCTTTCGGTCCCCGTTCAGATGCTTCCAGCCTTGGCTCACTCGCACCATCCTTCATCTCCAACTCTTCCTTGACTCGTATGTCCACCACAGCCTCAGACTCTGAAGCGAACGAGTACACTGTCATCTCTTCAGATGACAAAGAGCACACCAAGTTCTCATCTAGCAATCTACCGAAAACGATCTCGCGCTGAAGAGCCAGTTCTTGACTTATCATCAGAGTAGCAGGTATCGATGACTAAATACTACTAGTAGAATTTACTAATGTACATACTACTTTGTAAAATTATAAGCTAACATTAAATAGTATTAAGCAATTCAGAACTTGAATGCATGCGCGTGAAATATCAGGCTTGGATCTCAATGAGCAGGCACAGCCGCACAATGAAGCAGTCTGGGCCACTGCGTGAATGCCCATGGCATCACCGGACACGCCGCTACAAGCTCCGATCTCACTACCATCCATCCCACTATCAGCGACGGCATCCCACTATTAGGTACTGCATCCCACTAATAGGGTCCTATATATGTGATAGTGGGATGGCGTCGCACCATCCCATTCCCACTCTTTTCGTCGCGACTCGTTGCTCGCTGTGCAAATCGTCGGAACACCATGTCCATTACCAATGTTAATCGAGCTGTACCAGGCGTGCATCAGTACTTTCCCCTCAATGAACCCAAGATAGGCTCTCTTCTGCATGTTGTGGTTTTCTTCACATTCACCATTCTTCGCCGTTGATCGTTGTATTTACTAGGACCAAGAGAGCCCGTTGCTCTTTCGCGAGCTGAAACTTCGTGGAATAACCTTCAAGAACAGAATATTTGTCGTAAGTAGTAACCTGCCTCGTCAATTTGCATAGGTGCTCAACGATCACTTTACTACAGTCTCCTATGTGTCAGTACAGCTCAGATAATGGACATGCGACTGATTGGCATTTGGTTCACATAGGAGTAAATATTATTCTATCCGTTACTTCACCCTGGCACGCTAACATTAAGCAGGGTTTTGCGACGCGAGGAGTTGGTGCAATATGCATGGAAGCAACCGCTGTCGTACCCGAAGGTCGAATTTCCCCCGAAGACGCGGTCTGTGACCATTTTTTCCGGACAGCCGTCTTCTACTGATGCATCTCTTTTATGACGTTCTACAGGGCCTTTGGACTGATAGTCAAATCGAACCATTGCGTAAGATCGTCAACTTTTGTCATGCCCAAGGAACCAAGATAGGTGTTCAACTTGCACACGCTGGGCGGAAGGCATCTACACGAGCTCCTTGGGTTCAAAAGAAGGCGGGTAAGGGAGCCTCACATGTTGCATCGACAGAAGAAGGAGGTTGGCCTCATGAGGGTAAGTATTGCCGGCCATATATACGCTGTTCGAAAATAGATATTTAATCTCTGTTCAACAGTTTATGGACCAAGCTCGATCCCTTTCTCCAACACATACCCTACCACGAAAGAACTGACCGAAGAAGATCTTTCGCGTGTGGAAGAAGCGTTCATATCTGCCGTAGAACGCTCAGAGAAAGCTGGCTGTAACAAATTTTACCTCCATGCGCCACATAGTTACACTAAATGCCTTTATTTCCTGCCCAGTTGATTTTATAGAAATACATGCTGCTCATGGCTACCTTCTTCATTCCTTCGTATCCCCACTCTCAAACACAAGGAACGACCAGTACGGAGGCCAAGACCTTGAAAATCGGTTACGATATCCCCTCCGACTTATTGCTGCATGTCGCAAAGCATGGCCAACGAAACCTTTTTTTGTTAGAATCAGTGCATCAGACTGGGCAGAAGGACCCGAGCGTACTGAAGATGGAGTATGGAGGCAATGGGGTATCGAGCAAAGCACATTTTTGGTTGGAAAATTGCAGGACCTTGGTGTAGACCTCGTTGATTGCAGCTCTGGGGGAAACTGGGTAAAACAAGCCATACCCATAAAACCTGGATATCAAGTATGTCTTTCACGGGCCAAATTTCTGTACTTCTGACACTCCCCAAGGTCCCTTTCGCCGCCGAGCTCAAAAGAGCATATCCTTCTATGACTATTGGAGCTGTTGGACTTATTACGGAACCTCGCATCGCAGAATCTTACTTAACCTCAAAACAAGCCAACGTCATTTTTCTGGCTAGAGAGCTCATAAGAAACCCACATTGGCCATTATCTGCTGCTCAAGTACTCGGTATACGTGTAAAGGCAGCGAACCAGTATGAACGAGGGTGGGCAGAGGTCCCGCTGCCTGATAAAGTGTCATAGAGCTGTATTCAAATGACTTACCCCAAACCCAACAACTTTCTGGCTAGAATAATAACCGACTATCATCTGTAGATGTATATAAGATGCATATATTGTTTCTGCATACTTAAGCTTGGCTTGCATCCTTCTCCGCCGATTGATCTACCTGTCTAAGACGCTCTCTACGTTTGGTACGAATGGACGGTCCTAACCTGATGGCGATATAGATCAGAGGTATGGATAATAACGATAACCCGGATAATAGCACATAGGTCCAGCCTACGCCTATCCCGTTGATGATGAGATCGATGACAGAAACTACTGCTGCGCTCAGCAGACATCGAACAAGGTTATTCTATGCAAAGAAGAGCGATTTCATGGCTTAAATTAGATAGATAAAACCGAAACCAAAAGAACTTACGCAGCCTGTGACAGATGAGCCTTGGTTGGGAACGAGGTCAATCATAAGTGTTGATGCTGAATTCATGACTGCGATCGAGACATATCCCACTTTTAACGGTTAATTGCGTAAATGGAATCGAATCAGCCATAGAACACTTACTCGCCACGTTGAGAATCAAAGGAACAGCGATATTGACTTTTTTCTGCAAACACCACCCATATCCCGCGCAGCATGCACTCATTAATAACACGAGCATAGGTAGAAGCCTCAATCGTGCCTGTGGAGTACATATGTTACTTATTAACAGGAAACGTTTTACACTCAACTGACACTAACCTTCTCTATAGGAAAATCATCTTCCTGGGCGTCATGAGAACGACGCATCTGCTGCTTTTTGATCAACTGATATTCAAAATCTAGTACTCTCCCGTTAATACTGCTGCCGACAGCCATGCCCCCACCCATAGCCATAAAGCAGAGACCAATAGTGGTTTCATTCAAGAACGGGTAGGCAGTTTCGAAAAGGGTCGATATGCTAGCAAGGACACCATAAAAAACGGCGCAGATTAGGGCAGTAATAGCGAGTAATATTAAAATATCGGGAAATGTGAACAGTCGTAAAGGATTTTTTGGCCGATCTTGACCTGAGGGAGGGTTTGAAGCCTGCAGACCGCTATTCACCCGCTTTCCTATCACGGGGATAAGTGGACGATGTACGAAAGGCAAGCATTTTCCGCTTAAGACACGGGAACGCAGGGTTTCCGGCATAAGTCTATAGCATGTAGATATGAAATCTGACTCCTGTACAGTCTATAGAAATCGTACTCACAAAATCATGACCACCAAGCATACAGAGGAGGCGATGCACATGAACCAAAATATTGACCTAAATAGAATTTACCATCAATTACAACGAAAGAATAGGAAAGATGCAAAACATGGTACATACCTCCAGCCTAATCTGTCAGCCAATACACCACCGATTACTGGTCCAATTGCTGGTCCGATCTATTATGTTTGGTTCAGAATATACAGTATTGGGTCATACAAAATAGGACGCCACTCGCCATAGGGCCTAAGGTGAATACTCCGAAGAAACCTCCTCTTTCTTCGCGAGTAGAGATATCACCAATTACACCAGCACCTATGATAATTAGCATGAATAAATATATTAACCAACTAATCTCAGATGAAGATGCACCGATAGCAATAGTGCTCGCTGATCCAGCAGCTTGTACGCAGCGAAGCACCATCAGTAGCCAATAATCTGATGTTGGGACAAGAGCAAGGCCAACGCAGGATATAGAAAGTATCATCAGGCATACAGCACCTGCTGGCCTTCTTCCCCAGTGGTCCGAAACCGGTCCCCAGAACATGGGCGCTACGTCAGTGACAGAGGTTTAATTTAATCCATCGCTTGAAAGATGATGAACACTACTATGCATACCTATTCCTTGTAATATCATGTACATTGTTACCTAGGACACAATCACGTTTAGTGTGATAACTGGAAATAAATCCGTAAGTGAGAGAGTCCTGATACACACGGTAAGATTGATGAGCTCTGTTGACTTGTTGAATGCTCTTGAAAGCGTTGGAATGGCAGGGAAGTAAATGTTTGCTGTTAGCGGGCTTACATAGCAATTAACACATATTCGAGAGTGTTTGATAAAGAGATAAAGTACCTAAATAAACCTGCAAATGCAATTAGCAGTACGATAAACCACTTTTCTGTTTTGGTAAACATAGTTTTTACAGCGTCATCTTGATTTACGACGTGCCCTTGCTGAAGCTGAGGACGTGGAGATAGAGGTCCTATCGACGGATTTGTTGACGACGTAGATGGACTCGGAGACATTGATAAGCTATGAACTTCGAAAACCTGGGAAGAATAGGTTGAGAATGCGAGTTAAGGTAAAGTCTAGCTATATATATAAGAGATTACCTCCATGTTAAAAATAGAACGGTCGTACAGCCGTACACTATTACTAAGTAAGGCTTACGTTTGCGGATGTTGGGCCCGAAGGGCCGAAATGACTCACAGTAGATGCACGTGGTATGACGAAACGTGACACGCATCTGGCTGTGTACTTACTATTGGGCTACTGGCCAATGTAACTACTCCTTGACTACTCCTTTCAATCAGGATTATGTAAGTAAGCTAATCGTAAATGAAATTCGAAGCCCACCATCGAGCTTAATTAGATTATCCAGCACGTGAGTACCCAAAATGTGGACTTCAAGATTCAAAAGTTTCCGCACTACCCACTATTACAACTCCGTCATTCGAAGCATCCCTCTTGCGGCTTTTCCTCTTTCGGGTATTCTCCACGATATTACCAGTTTCCTTCTGGGATGCAGGAGCATCCTGAATGACTTCGGGAACCATGAGAACAGGAGTGGGTGTTCGAATTTCTGGCACAGGTCCCGAAAAATCCTTTCCAGTCATTCTTGAGAGAGTATTCATATCTTCAAACTAGTTAGAATGGAAAATATCATATTAAATGAATTGATTTACCAACAGGAATGCTATTGCTTAAGCAGTAGTTAATTCTCGCATGATTTCGCTTATCCTCGATTTTGAATTTGTTTTTGCATGATTTCCGATCACGCCCGGGTAAAACATAGGCAATAAGCTCATAATTTTCACCGTACTGAGAAAGAGCCTATAACTCAGGAATATCAGAACTAATAACTAATAAAAAAAATTAGAAGCCACTCACGTTGTAAAAGAGCTCTGTTTCTTCAGAACTCCAACGTGATCCGCGGTATCGCTTCCCATACGTCCCAGAGTTGACGAATTTAGTATTATCCGATTCAATGACATGAGTATAATTTTCCGTGTCGTCAGTTTCAACGCGGTCAACCACAAGAGATTCCTCGTCAATGATGGTCTCTCCGTTGGGTCCGATGCGAACTTGTACATTGAATCTGCTCGTTTGCATGTTTTCAGAATAATCAAAGCCATTTCCGGTGTCGTCGACAATGGCAGGAGTCTGAGTCGTTGACGAAGTGGATGCAATGTCAGAAGGGTCAGCGACATTGGGGATTGGGGATTCCGGTTCTAAAGTGTTCTGCCCAGTAGCTTCTTCGTCCTCGTCTCTACCATACTTCTTTGCCTCCATTAAAGCCTTCATTCGCGATCTTTTTTCTCTGCTTTTAGCTTTCCAAGCAGCATGGTTGCTCAGAATCTCTGCCGCCTTGCTACTAACACGTCCTTGCCCGGTGTCACTGCATAAAGTCGCCATCGTAACCACCGTAGGGTCGATGTCCTCTCCAGGATCTGCGTTGGCATCGTATGGAGGGAGGGACGGCGCGCGAGATCTTCTGGAGCGAGGGGTACTACTACGGCTTTTAGTCTTTTTCACAGTCTTCGAGGCATCGCTGTCGTCGGTTGCATTGGCATCATCATCGTTGATATTCGAGACACCTCTCTTCCTTTTGACTGTCTTCTTTGGAAGTAGGGTTTTCTTTCGTGCGTTCTTTGAAGATCCTGCTATATGCTTTTCACTTTCTAGCACTGGAGCTGTTAAAACAGCCGACTGCCTTCGAGAGGGTCTCCGTGGTTCGACAGTATGATCACTTGCCAAAGATGCATTCGGAAGGTTCCCTGATTCGGAGCGTTGTAAAACATTTTGAGATGGGGCGAGAATCGTAGGCAGGCTCTGTTGTACAGATTCAATCCGTGCCGTGATGGACGCCTCGCTGGTTAGATTGGTTGGTGAAGACAACTGGTTTCCACTGACAGGAGCAGTAGCAGTCACTATGACAGGAACGGGAGCTCTATGGGACTTCAGTGCTGGGGGAATGGACACGCCCCGAGGTTCTACAGAAATAGATTTCACGCCAGAGTCATTCGAAGTCGTGAAGGACAAGTGCAGAGAAGGTGGAGGATCAGCGAATGGTGGCCGTTTAGGAGCAGCGAGCTCGACAGCATCCTCAGAACGGGAAGGTATGAAGGGCGGTTGCATAGTACCAGATTCAGAGGGACCAGGTGTAGCATCGTGCTGTATTAAAGAGCCCACCGCATTAGCAGACTCTAACGATATAGATGCCTGTCGAGAAAGACCTGCTGTTGATGGGCGGGGTCTTGCTTTTGCGACCGGCCGAAAGAGAGGGCCTCCTTTCTCTGATACAACTATGTGAGATGTATAGATGAAATGGATGAAAAATCTACTCACGAACTCGAGTGCTCATGAATAGATATTAGTGAATTAGAAGAGTATTACATGAACGCTGTTTTGTATGAAAGCATAAAGCGCTGCTCCAACTTCAGTGACTCCGTTATCCATAAGTCAAAGCTTCTGAACAACAAGGCACAATAGACCACTTCTCTCATGAACCGTTCAGACGATGTCCAAGTATTCTCTGCAGATCTTCCTGTTGGTGTCAGACCTGGATGGGAAGTGGAAGAAGAGAACGACGATGAAAAATTAAAAACCATTCCTGAAAGGTGTGCGTCTATTGATTTTATTCTTTGCTGAAATTGTTTTAATGGAAGACCGAGTAAAGCTCCGTAATTGCATATTCTCTTAAACAATGTTCGCCCAGGTCTCTTTTACACCGACAGCCAACTAATATTACTCTACAGCTAGAGAAAGATGGCTCCATCACGTATTTCCGAGATTCAGCAGGTCCCGCGGAGGCAAAGCTACAGACGTCCCCACACCACCCCCACACACTATTCAGATGAGAGGCAAATGTGACCTTGAAATTGGGCCACATGTATTTCCCGACACCATCTTCTACGAAGTTCATTACCTGTCCTCTCCAAACATTCCATCATCTCATAACTATCAACCAACTGCTTCTAAGCATGTGCCTACTTCAACGTCCTACCCGTCTACATCCTCGACACCCACCCAATCTACGCCACTAGCATCATCACTAACCTCAATGAGCACAATTACGCCAGCACTCATTAACCAAGTAAATTCGGCTGCCTCTTCAAACCCGACTCTCGCGAAGCTCCTTCAACTTGCTGCCGCAGGAGATGCCACTCCCGACCAGCTGAAGACCTTAGGGCTTCTTATCCAGACTTTGGCGAGTGCGGAAAGTTCTTCTACGATGCCATTTGGTGCAACCTCTAGTTCAAACACTTTCGGGACATACCAACAAATGCCACTAGTTCCTCCTGTTAAAGAATTTGATGTTGTGCTTGAGTTTCGAGAAACGCCTTTAGAACGTAGGCTATTTCCTCACAGTCCATCAATGTACGAGAGCACACCGTTTGAAGGTGCTGAAAACTCGACATATGATATCCTACTTAGCGTTGCTATCCCTTTTGAGAAACTCCCCAGAAGTGCTGCTGATAATAACGCCTCAACTACACCGATATCTCCTCCGCAATCAGTTACGTTTGGTCTCAAGAAGTCACCTGCTACATTATTGGATACAATTTCGCGATGGATTGGAGGTGAAGAAAAGATGGATGTAAACCGTAAAGTGCTTCAGGAACTAGTATGTCAGAAGTTCGTTCTTCAATATGATTGTTAACACTTTAGCCTATAGGGATCTTTAAATCGACAATTTTTAGCATACCAATTACCTATTGGACATCTTCAGCTTCAGCTTCACAGCGTGAACTCCTCTCTGAAGCCCCTCTATGTCCTGTATTCTTATCTGGGCGTTTTACAGATGGTTCATTCTCATGCTAGTATGAAATACTTAAAGCAAGCACCGATTGTCAACTCTCGCACTCAACGACAGAGGCGTACAACTGCGCAACGAAAACCTGTGCCTGAGGTAACCACGCAAGTGAAACATACTGCCTCTACTACGACAAGCGCAGAACCTGCTTTGCCTGCTTCCAAACGTCGTCGAACCGGCACAAGTAAGACGCCAACAGTGCCCATCCACTGCATATCATGCAAACAAACAGATGTCCCACTTATTCTTGGTGGCAGTAAGTCTGACTCTGTCGTTGGATACATTCTATCTCTTATGTCGTATTCAGGGTTCTGTCGTCCATGTGTGGATTCTGGGAAAGCGGATGCCAGCATGGCTCCGCCTTTACTTTCGATCGCAAACAATACATCTACTTCTCCATCATCCATATTTCCACAAGCTACACCTTAGGACTCAGCTATATGATATTTCTCTATTTATTCATCCACACATATCATAATACAAGTTGTAATAATTCAATAAACTGCGCATGCAATGATTCTTCCATGATATGGATATTTATATATAAGTTAAGCAGGCAACACTGTCTATGTGAATACCTTCACTGACCAGCCAGTCCACCAGGCCATCACACCCAACTGCATCATAACGACAGATAACTCCACGACAGAGGCAAGCCATTGAACTAAAATTCCAGTCCAGAAAAGAGGAAAGACGGTCCAACGAATACTCTCGTACGGTATCCATTGTAGTCGATAATGTAGAGATGAATAAAGCGCTCCACGGATTTGGAGGATGCTGATCGCTATGGAGAGCAGAAAAAAGACGACAAGGCCCAACCAGTGACGAATGGAACGCTTAGGAAGCTCCCTGATGCCATATCGCTTGGTCTCTCCAGTAAATTCGTTACGATATAATGGTATGATCAAGAAGTCGCGGACGTCTTCGCCTATCCTTTTACCATAGGTTCTCCAAACGGGAGTGACAGTATCTAGCAAGAATGTTAGCGCATCCATGCCAAATTCCCAAAACTGTTGATATTGATCGCGATAGCTCTCTTCTAACGCAACAATATGCGACAGCTGAGAGCAAAATAGTTAAGTACTGTCTGGATAATCTAGGTAATGGACCAACCTCTGGGTATACAACAGATGTATTAGAGAGGGTAGTGTTATAGTCCGCCTTGACATTAGCTTGCATCGTTTGCACGGCCTTTAACTGTTTCGACACTTCAATCGCTCTTGATGCAATAAGATCCTTGCGATTTTCGAGGACGTCCAAATTGTGAAATAATGCTGTGATTGGATCTTTAAGGACGTTAACAATGCTTGCATGCTCCCCGCTAGCCTGAGAAAGAAAGGCGCAAAAAACTTCTCGTTGTTTGATTAAACGATGGTGGATATCTTCCACAGCCCTCCACCCTCTAAGTCGACGTGTTGCTCCAGTAACAGCAGCAGGATCGTGGCCGAATGCATCGACGAGTTCTCGAGGAAGGCTACTCTGAGAGATGCCAAGTGACCTTAGAGATTTGGATTGTGCTAATTCATACTCCTTTATACCAACTGATATTCGATTGAGCAGTTGGCGAATTCGTTGGTTATGGGCAGTAGCATCTTCTAAAAGTCTGAATATGATAATGAACATTGAGCCACGAAATACAAAGTCTAAAATCACCTGGCCTTAACTTCGTACTCATGACGGAAATTCCGCTCGGCTGCCTCATTTTGATGCGTTTTGCTATGAGTGGACCGACTCGGTAGCGAAATACGCACTCTGCGATGCCCCATTACCTGCCGTGCAGAACCTAGAGACCGCTGCTTTGACGAACTCTCATTTTCATTCTCGGATCTACCTGAAGCTGACAGCGTAGATGCCAAAGGGGCTTCACTCGTTGTGTTTGCATTTCCGTCAAGGGAATCAGGAGAAACAATAAGTTTTCTATCTGGTCGTAATGACGCCTTCAGCTCGCTGTCAGATGTTATTTCAGGCTGCTGCGGAGAGATGCTTTTTGAGAAAGCCAAGTCTGATTGCTCGGAGTGATAAGCGGACGATGCGTCGCTCTCACTTCCCAGTTTCATAGGTTGCGAGCGAGTAGCCAGAAACGGAGCAGGCACAAGTATAGGGTTCGAAGAGTTACTCATGGTGCTGCTGAGGCCAGATTCTACGCTTTTTCTAGAGTTTACCTCGGAGAAATTACGGAGTTTGTCATTACGAGGCGCGAGTGAGGTACGAGAATCGCCTGATGGAGCATACGATAAAAATGAACCCTGCATTTTAGGTCTAAAAGAAGAGGGTTCGGGAGGCGGAAGTGGCGTATAATTGGGAGAATGGGAAGGCAGACTGTTCATCGATGATCTCTGTATCGGGAAGCCTTTAGGAATGGTTTGCATTGGTTTTTGTTTAGGCTGTGCATGGAAATACTCTTCCATAATCAATGCAGACATGTGCCATGACATCGATTTTGGCTTAATACTCCTTTTATCAAGGTGTCGGAGCCAAGTAAAAGGCTCAGCCATTTCTAGTGAATTTCTGACAATCTCTTCCAGGGAGCGGTGCCAGCGTGAAATCTTTGCGAGATTAAGTATTTCAGGGCGAGAGGATAGTGATGTGTATAGTAGGCCATATCGCCTCCCTAGCTGATCCTTGACTACGCTAGCCTTTTGAAGGGTCTGAGGAGTGGCTACAGTCTTTATTCGACTCAACTTTTCTGTTGATATAAAGATTAGATAGTCGACTAGTACAATTACTTCTACTCACCACTGTGAATTTGTTCCTGCTGGTTCACTAATATCTCTAGAGGTAACTGTTTGTCTTTGTCCTTGCGCTTGTTAGTTGATAACGTCCACCGTCGTCCGTGGTGTTCTTCTTCACATGAGCCCCAGTCGAAAGTTACACCATTATCGAATGACATAGGTATGGGTCCGGCGTCCTCTGCTGTGTCCCTTCTACCCTCAGAGCTGGAGGCTGTGGGCAAGGTTGTATCTAACGCTGGAGTATGTGTTGTCGTTCGCACAGGAGTGGGAGATGACGGCTGTGACGCGAAAGGGACACTGCGAGCTGGGGATGTAGCCGTTGACGAGGAGGGGGATACAGAGCTTACAATCCCCTTATTAGGTGAATCAGCTTGACCTTTCTTCATACGAGCTTCACGTCGGGCCTTCATCTTTAATGCACGCTGTACATCTTGTAAAATCCTTGGATCTACCAGAAGTAAGATAAGTTGTCCACAATCAAGGTATAGCACATACCTTCATGTGCTACGTACCAAGGTAGAACAATGGAGATTAGTTCGTCAGCTACGTTGTAGTCGAGAATGAACGTACACAAGTCATATTCATCAGAGAACACGCCAGTCTCCAGCCCGACATCATCTCTAACTGTACCGTTCAAGTCTGCCATAGGGAATAAGTCGGAAGACTCCTCTTCGTAAGCACCCGTGCCATGCGAAGCTCGTCGCGGCCTCGATGGTTCCCCTGGGTTAGTGGGATCCATTATCGACCTAACCCGACGGCGTGCATGAGCAGGCTGTGAATTAATGACTCTGTCAGGATTCAGAGGAGAACCTCTGCGAGCTGGAGAGCCTGTAAACGGTGGTTGGAATGGTTTGGTGGGATTATCACGTCGAGAACTTATTTCATTCGCAGGAAAGTGGATACGAGAAGGTCTAGGATATGGGATATCTTGCCGGGTGAGAACATTGTCAAGGGGAGATGTGCGCTGTTCGCTGTGGTCCATAGAACGCTACACAGTTGGGAGTAGCTAGTTAATGAACTCTACGAAGTGTTGGAAAGAGAGAACTCAAAGCGGGTGTTAGCCTGTGTTAGCAAGTACGCGTTCACACGTGATTTCGCGGTGGATGATAATTCGTTGTAATTCATTAATTACTATTGAGTCTACTCACCACCTTGTTGACTACTTTTGAAGCTCAGGTGCGGATACCATATATATTAATGTACAGTGTAAAGCGCAGTTATGGCAAAGAAATTACAACGTCTATGGTCTGCATGCCACAAACCAGCATTCATGTGCATGGCCTTTGCTCTTCGGGTTTGATGGCACTCACAGTGGCTTCATGAAAGAGCGATCCAGCAGAAGTACGTGGTTTGTTTTTTGAGTAGCCCTGAGCTTGCTTACGGGCTCTCACCAGCTTCTGGGCACGAAGAGCACGCTCAACATCTTGTTTGATTCTTTCGTCTGAGGATTATTAATTGATCAGCTCCTCGACCTCTTTTAAGTGACCCAGAAATATCAACATACCAACTTCTTCACAAATGATAGTGCCTATTGGAAAGCTCGGGATCGCATGGAAGTGAACAAACATATCCTGGACTGAATGTATCACGCAACAAATCATATCGCAATGCGATCGTTTCTTGCATGACATGGCTCCGAAGTTCCTTCTCAACAAGCACCATACTGGAATGTCGCCGTCTGAAACGCCTAGGAGGCTCCTTGCTCCAGACATGATTCATTTTAAAGCTGAATAATAGATGATTAAAGTAAAGCAAGAGTTGTGAAAGACTCGGAGCGGTAACATATTCACTTGCTATTTATTCGTTATGGGATGGCCTGGAATATTCCCCAGCATGATGTACAATGGCATATCCACAAAGGAAATGTCACCAGCCACTAATTGTGAGTGGCCAGCGTAATTCACCATACCACTGGACCTAGAATACAATAGCTATTGCCTAATTTAGGTAGGGCATTTAGCGCTGTCTTCCTAAATCTTCTTACTGGAGCCTCCGCTTGATAGAAAATAAATTCTGGGTATTGATCCAGAGGTAGTGATCTAAAGTAGGCTAGCGCTATATTCGACATTTGTAGGCAATAACAAGTACCATTAGGAATATTTCGTTATCGTGTTCTAACCGAAGGTGGACTAAGAGATGTCTGGTTGGACATCATGCGGAGAATTAACTGAAGCGAGGCAGCTTCCGTCCTGTGGAGCGTTTCTTATTCACCAAGACTCGAGCGAACATGAAAGCAGTAAGGCCTGATAATGCATACCTGAAAGCGAATCATAAGGAGTTTGATTGTATAAGATGGAACGAGGCTGCTTACCAGGTAATCACGTATGACAAGTGAGAGTTGCGTAGGTCAATTGTGGGTGGACGTCCGACAGGTATGCCCTTCGATATTTTTGTACTAGCCTCACCAGCATGCCCTTCTGAAGCGGATATGAGTATATAACATATATCAGCATTCTGATTTATTACCGAAAATTTGTTCAATAAAAACCGGTTGCACACTCGCAAGGTCTCCACCTGCATATTGTGCCATCCCATCGACATCTGTCCAGTACCACTTTCCTTTCCCGGGATCATTGTCAGGTGTAAACCTATTTCGAGCTTGGGACGTGCGAAGCATGCCCAGAATTTCAACTTCATTGTCTTCTTGCATGTAGTTTCCAGAAGATACCATGTCATTGGAGACGAAACCGCGATCGACGAGAACAGTTGACCCGTTCTCCCTAACGAGAGGAGTTACTACATGAACGCCATGAACTCCTTCTCGAACACGAGGAGAGAGGAGCATCGTATGTTTGTGATCCCATTTGCCTCTGAGAGCGACTTTGCGGAAAATGAATTCAGGTATAACTGCAAGACTGGCGCAGGTTCATTCAGTCGTTCGTCTGAAAGGGTCTAGAGGATAAAATATACTCACTTTATCTTATTAGGTAAAACTAGTGGCTGTAGCTGGAGTTTTTCTTCTAACTCGTCAATAAGGTCAATTTTCCATTTTAAACGTTTGAGTTGCCATGTTCCAAGACCGAAAGTGAACACAGGCACGAAACCGATTAGCAACATGGTCGGGTTAATCCATGGTTCTTGACGCGCTTTGTAGATGGAGGGCACCTCAGAGCGTTCAGAGTGTAGAAATCGAAAACCGAGCTGTTTTATCTGTCTTGATATTGATGAGGGCCGTCTGAATATCCCGAGGGATATCGAGGAGAGCATGGGGGATAGCGGTCACAAGTCCAATACTATTTTTCACACGGGTGTTGTAACTGCGCCGTCACGGACCCGATTCGTACGCAGCTACTTACAGTACCAGTCTGGTACCAGGTAGTACTTACACTTGCGCAAGCACTTAATCGACGTCTTCGACAACAACGACTTCTTCTGGGTAGTCGGAATAAGATCTTCTCTCAACGATGTACGCATTATGATTATGGTTCTCGCGCAAATCTGACCGGGGCTTCCCAGGTTTGGTGGCAGTAGCCGCGGTCGCGGGAATAATGGATTCGACATCGATGATGAAGTGCACTACCCGACGAGGCCTGTGGACAAGGACAAGGCAGAACACGAACTAGTCATTAATATTAAGAAAGCCACCAGCCCTGAAGAAACAGCCCCTAAGCAGAAACACGTCCGCAGTGAGTTATGAAGCTTTATGCACTTCTCCCACATCCTTGAAACTGATACTGTATAGAATGTATTGTCTTTACATGGGACTACCATTCCTCGATATCTTTCTGGAGTGGGCTTCGTGTGCAGCCCATTTTAGCGGACGAAGTTCAAACGTTCAAGGCACTTATCACCGTCCACAAGGTTCTTCAGGAAGGTCATCCGAATGTAATTATCTCTCTATTTTTCCTTTACAGCACTAATTAATATTGTGTATCGCTCAGACAATTAAAGAGGCCCAAGGACAAACGCCATGGCTGGAAACTTGTGCTAGAACTGTGGGTACTGATGGCCAACGAGGTGAGTATCCTGTATAAGTTTATTGACATGATTTACTCACAGCCTCAAAGGCTATGGTCCTTTAATTAAGACTTACGTGCAATTCATTCTTGCCAAATTAAGATTCCACAGGCTAAGACCGGAATTCAATGGCCTCTTCGAATATGAAGAATATGTCACGCTCAAGGGGATTGACGATCCAAACGAGGGGTATAAACACTCTTTTCTTCGCACAAACATATCATGCTCACTTTTTGTTAGTTACGAAACTATATCTGATCTTATGTCTCTACAAGATCAAATTGAGTCTTTCCAAAAGATGGTCTTTTCACATTTTAGGCACTCCACGAATAACGAATGTCGAATCTCTGCATTGGTTCCCCTTGTCAAAGAAAGTTGGGGAATCTACAGATTTATTACCAGCATGCTGAGAGCTATGTATCGTCGTGAGTTCGCTGGCTACTGGTGCACGTTGAAATATTCACAGGATCCTGTGTAGGTACAAATGATGTCGATGCATTAGAGCCATTGAAGGAACGCTACACTTCACAACATTACAGTCTTCGCAAGTTTTATTATGAATGTTCCAATCTGAAATATTTGACTGGTCTCATCAATGTTCCGAAGCTTGGGCATGTAAGTTTCCGTGATATTGGAAACTTCAACTTCTCATTTGGTCTATCTTACTCAGGAACCTCCAAATCTTTTGGACACAGGTGATGCACCGGATTTGCCTGCTCGTCCCAAGACTGCAATCAAATCACCTTCTCCACCACCAGCTGCGCCTTCTCCAAGTGCGGCGGAAATCGACGAACAAGCACGTATGCTTAAACAATATGAAGACCAGCAGGCTGCCATCAATGCAGCGCGTGAAGCAGAGGAACGTCGGCGTCAAGAATTAGAGCAACAACAGCAACGAGAATTCGAACAGCGACAACGAGAGCAAGCAGAAAGTCAGAGACTTGCGCAAGAGCAGCTAATGCAGCAGCAGATGATGTACAGCAATCAAGCGGCAGCACAACAAGCGAGCGAGTTAGAGAGGGAGTTGCTTGCTATGAGAGGGCAGTATGAGCGAGATCAGATCTTTTTGGAACAATATGATCGCGTACGTACTCTCTTTAGCAAGATAACAAGCTCTTACATTTGCGTGACAGAGAGTCAAAGCCCTTGAAGCCGAGTTAAACGGTGTTCAGACTCACATTAATTCTCAGATGTCTTCAAAGGACGAGTTAATCAAGCAGCTGCAAGAACAAGTTACTCTGTGGCGTAATAAATACGAAGCACTAGCAAAACTCTACAGTCAATTGCGGACCGAGCATTTAGATATGCTCTCCAAGTTTAAACAAATGCAGCTCAAAGCCAACTCTGCACAGGAAGCTGTTGATCGAATGGAGCGGATGGAACGCGATTTGAAGGCAAAGAACCTCGAGTTAGCTGACATGCTTCGTGAGCGAGATCGCGCTCGATTCGATATTGATCGTCAAAAGTCTTCCCATAAAGAAGAAATCGATCGTCTTCGTAGGGAGTTGGCCTTCTCCAACGAGCGCGCAGAGGATGCTTCCAGGTCCAAAAACTCGGAAGTATCTACTGTCATGCAAAAGTACAATCGACAACTGTCGGAACTGGAAGATTCATTACGGGTACGCACATTCACGTAAGATATACCTGTAGTGGATATTGATCTTCCGTCATAATAGGCCAAACAACTTCAAATTGACGACCTGCTCACGAAGTTGAATAACGCTGGCGGAGACTTGGAGCGTCTGAGGGAAGAGAAGGATCAAGAAATCATGATTTTACAAGAAGGCATGGATAGCACGATTCAGCAGCTATCAGAGGCGCAACAGGTGGACAGCTATATCCCCTTAGATTTGAACTAAACATTGATATATAATTCTTCAACAGAACCAAGGCCTGGTTGATGAAACCACGAATGCTCAGATCGACACTCTCATTCTGGATAATCGCAAAAAGCTTAACCAAATTATTGGTATGTTCTTGTGCCAATGAGGGTTCCCATCATATTGAATGTGTCCCTTCCAAGATTCAATTCTCCAAGCATGTGTACAGAAGGTGGACGACTCCATATATGAGCTCGAATCGCCTACTCAGGCCGGAAATTTGAACTCCACTCCAGAATATACCCTTTCCATGATCGAGAAAGCAGTCAACAACGCCACAGAATTTGCAACCATATATAATCTCTATCTCGGAGGCGATGTTGGAGGAGATCATGTTGAAGTCATTAAATCGGCGAACGAACTTGCACAGTCTTTGGCAGATGTGCTGATCAGCACTAAAGGCATAACGCGCTTGGCCAGTGACGATGATGCCTCCGATAAGATCATTGGGGTAGCGAAGTCAGCAGGAGATGTTGGCCTTCGATTCTTCGAAAATCTGCAGTCCTACAAGCTTGATCTTCTGCAACCCACCCAACGGAAGGAAGTTGCTATGAGGAATAACAGTCAGACTCGGGAGGCTCTCACGAGACTATCTGAAGTGGTCGATGGACTTATTCCAAAGGGCGCTAAAGGTGGTGCGTTGGCTAAGGCAAATGGTGACATTGGTGATATTGTGGAGCAAGAAATGTCTAGTGCTGCACGGGCAATTGAACAGGCCACCGAACGCCTGCAGCAACTCATGTCCCGACCGCGCGATTCTTCACGCTTCAGTGCTGTTGATCTACAAGTCCATGATTCGATCCTCTCTGCTGCAATGGCAATCACAAATGCCATTTCTCGGCTTATTAAAGCTGCTACAGAGTCCCAGCAAGAAATTGTTGCTCAAGGAAAGGGATCTAGCACTACACAGCAATTCTACAAACGCAATAACAGATGGACTGAGGGCTTAATTTCTGCTGCAAAGGCCGTCGCATTTGCAACAAATCTACTGATAGAGAGTGCAGATGGCGTACTATCGGGTACACACTCGTTAGAGCAGCTCATCGTGGCGTCGAACGAAGTCGCAGCCGCCACTGCTCAGCTTGTAGCGGCTTCACGAGTGAAAGCTAATCTCATGTCGAAAACACAAGAACGGCTAGAAGCTGCGGCGAAAGCGGTCACAGAAGCCTGTAAGGCTCTTGTTCGACAAGTCAAAGCTGTCTCTGCCAGACAATCAGAAGAGGAAGACGTCGACTACAAGAACATGGCTGTGTTGGAATTCAAGAGGCGAGAGATGGAACAACAAGTTGAAATTCTCAAGTTAGAGAAAGATCTGGGTGCTGCGCGTCATCGTCTGGGCGCCATGAGACGTGCTGGATACCACACAGATGAGACGGATTAGACATACACTGTCAATTTCGAGCGGGGATATCTACAAAATAGTACATGTAATCTCTTATCCGGACAATGCGATTTTCTATGAGCTGGTTGTATGTATGACAGGTTTTGCAGCGGCAAAAAGGCAAAGGAACAAAATTGTAAATAAAGAATAAAAATCAACCAAAGGTGTGAGTGTATGTAAATGAGAAATAATATACTATGATAACACATGAATATGAATAAGATTAACAAGAATGCTCAAAGTAAGAGAAGTGGTTACACATGAGCATACAACTTGTCCGATGTGTGCATAAGAATGTTAATCACTGCTACGCACGGTATCAAACGACTCCCTTGCTAAATCAAGGAAGCTTCCATCACCAATAATCACGTCGACATCCTCAAGATCGGTATCTTTGTCTGTTTCATCATCAATGTCGAGAAAAGACGGTTTTCTCATCAAAGAATGTCGATGCAGAGATCTCTCTACAGCTGGCTTGGGGCGGGAAGGGTTGCGGGGTGGAAGAGATAAGGGAGTGACAACAATGCTGGAGCGGTCGGGTTCAGTGATGATGGTAGGACGTTTGCGAGGCCGAGGGGGAGGGGGCAAGCTAGTCATGCCAGTGGGAGAAGAAGAAGTCCTAAACGAGGATTGCTCAGATGACGGTGACAAGCTGGGCTGGGCAGTCGATGGCCTGCTCAGAAGCCGTGTTGGAAGGCCTGAGGGTCTCGATATCATCGAATTGGTGCGTGAAGGACCATTGCTCTGCCGTACGCTAGACCATGAAGATGGTGGCGGTGTCAATCCTAATGGAGCCTCTTGCTGTGATGCAACAGTAGAAACAGACAAAACCGATAAACCATGACCACGAAGCGTTGGACTCGTCATCTCCATACTGGCTTCAACTTTTGCCATTTCATCAGGTGTCATGATATGCTGTGGCGTGTATTCATGCTGCATGGACCGCACAGGGCTGTTTGGAGTTGTATCAACCGCACCTTCGTCCCAGAAGGATGGTTGTGACAAGGATGGTTGAGGAGAAGTCCAGGGTTTGAAGTGGGAGGTGGACAGTTGATCAGGATTGGAACGGAGGCTAAATATTGACTGTGTATCATCGTCTACAGGAGTACCCTGCGACGTGGATGGTCGTCGTAAACTTGACCCAGAAAATAGTCGCTTCCTGCCTGTTGCAGACGTAGTGCTTGTGGCACTACCTCTTCTCTTCTCGAGAATAGACATGTTCGCTTCAGGCGTCGGTGGAGAGGATGAAGCACCGAAGGAGCTAGTGTGTCTAAGAGGTAGTGGGATGGGAGGTATAGGAATACGAGGGTGATGAAACGATTTCTGTTTTCGGGGAGCCTTATCTCCTGTCCGCTCAGGTGGCGAATTGGGTACTGAAGGCGGCGGCGCTGAGGGTGTCGCGCGTTTGCCAAGAGAAGAATGGGAAAGCGCTTTTTTCAATGTGGGAGGGGATGTTGGAGGAGATTGAGGAATCTTTTGAGTCGTAACTCGTATAGATCCCTTGCTACGGTCAACATCGGTTGTACTCAGTGAAAAGAAGCTACGTTCAGAGGGCCTCTTTTCTTTCTGACGGGGGCTGTATGACGCTGGGGGAGCCAAATCCCTGCCTGAAGAAACTGATGAAGCAAAAGAAAGACTGGACGATGATGCTGAGGCCATGCCTGCCCCCGCTAAGCTATTGTGATGTGAACTGTCGGCTACAGGAGAATGGGGCGGCGCAGGTAGACCATGGGCGGGTGGCGCACTAGGCGGTGAGCCAATACGCGACATGGATGCTTGACGAACGACGACACGGGGTGACACAGGAGGTGGGGTGGCCTTATGTGAAGAAGATGGCCGCTTCGAAGAAACGGTCCTCGATAATCCACGATCCCCAGAGAATAGCCCTGGTTTCGTGGCTGTGTTATCAGTCATGCCCCTGGGTCGCATTGTAGGTCGCAGAGGTGCAGTGGGCTCGGGTTGGCTTAATCGGTTTCTGTCGGCGGATCTAGATGAAGAGCCGGACTTGGAGCTTTCCGGCACCGATATAGCGCTCTCTCTCGACGGAGCATCCTTCAAGAAAGATCTCTTCCCATGCAAGCCCACCGCAGTTTTTCTGTAAAATAGAATAACCATTAGTTGGATTTACAGGATTATCATGGTACAGTTCACTAACTTGCTCCTGACTTTCTTTGGAAGTTCGCTCTCCGCAGGCAAAATTGGAAATATCGTCGGACTGAGGGGTGACAATTCTGTAGCGTGGATATGAGAGTTAGAAGAAGAAGAACCGTAGGAAGTGCGGTTAAACAAGGGAACCTCGCCCTTCTTTGGGGCGAACTCGGTTGCGGATAAATTGGAGTATGCGGAAAGGCGATTAGGATCGGAAGGAGTTTGGGGCACAGAGACGGTTACAACACCTCGGCCTGCGAATGGATCGATATCAGAAAGAGTTAGTAGAGATTGCCGAGCCTCTCTGTGACCGTCAGAAGGAGTGCGGGGCTCAATCGAGTCTACGCGTGAGCGAGTGGAGGATACGGACTTTGAGGACGGGCGGTTGGGATATTTAGCGACATATGCGTGATGAGCGTCGGACGGTGGTGATGTGACGACAGTTCGAACAGGCAAGGGTGGTTCTTGGATAGCTAAAGAAGGATGATGCTTCTTGGATTTGAAGCCAATAGCTGTTGCAAATGAGTTGAAATTGAGGCCAGAGGGCTTCGATTGTGATTTAGAAGACTTGTATTGGGGTGAAGCGTCGTTCGGTGTGAGCGAGGATGTGGGTTTCGCGGACAATGTCCACCAGGTGCGCGAAGACGCATCATGTCGGGGTGATACCGTTGAAGACATGAACAAGGAATGAAGGAATGAGCGTGGTAGTGATGATGGTAGAGTACACCTTGGGCAAGCGACGGTGATGCAGCGTCGCTTGGACTAAATGAATGAGAGATGAGAGAAGTACAGTGTGAAGAAGACTAGAATTTGGACATAAAGATGAAAAGACAGCAGGCGGGTTCCATGGAGAGTACAGAGCGGGTGTTTCCAAGTGTACAGCGAGCAAGAGAGGACGCTCGCAGCTGCCAGTGAGAACGAGCTGGCGCGAGGATAGGCTGAGTGCTTAGGCAAACAATGCTGAGAATTATTCCACCGTGTCGTGGTATCATATTCCGAATTCTGCACAGAACAGGCTTCCAGCACCCCCAATTCGAAATAACGCCAAATACATTCTCATCAGCGGATCTATCCACGCTCTCACGAATATGCGACGTTGCCTGACTCTTCTCTTGAACCCTCGTAGTTACTGTATGTATATATCCCCCTTGAGTCAGTGACCGCAACCGCCCACCAACGGCTCAAGCTGGTTGCTCGTTTGTCAGCCCGCCGTCTGGTTGCCCCCTCTTTATTTTATTTTCATCAACGACATCCAACCCTCGTGTGTACATCAACTCCCTACGGGTAATTGGAACAACAGGACTGATAGCTGCCGCAGAGCAACTTTTGGCTACGCTACTTCTCCTGAATTTCACTCCTCCGCATCGGGCATTCATCTGCTCAATCAACACATGGTTTCGATCCCACTTCGATCACCCGCTACCGACGCCTAGCTATCCTCGCTACATTCGTAACTACAGCCCATTCACGATTTCCAAATGCGCCAGATATACGCACCTACGCAATCTCTGAAACCGTCGCAGAGAAATAATCGAAAGTTGATGTAGAAGATTTAAGCAGTTTTCACTTGAGGCACGCAGCCCTGTAGAATTGGCAGACCAGTACTTCCGCTTCGGATGGCTATCTACGGAGGCATTTCTTGACTCCGCGAGAAAGCTAAGCAGAGGGCACAACTATGCTACACGATATATATTTCTAGCTATAGATTTCGCAATTCCTTACCAGTCATATCAACCACATTACATAAATAATGACCGTTGACAACCCCATTGTTTCCCCACACTCTGACAGACCAGGTCCCTATAAAATTAATAGGTACTTGCTTCAGATGCATTAAAGTTGGTGTATCAAATCCATTATCAACACTGTAATAAATTAATAAGATGCCAGTCTAGCTTAGCCTAGCTCAGCCCAAACATCTTCCACGTCTCGATCCCGAGCTGCTTGAGCTGCCCGAGGCATATCAGTGAAGGCGCCTTCTCGTCTGCCTTGTCCACCAGCATCGAATAGCACTGGATTTCGTACTAATGGTCGGCTAAGGTCTGTATCCTCGTCTTCGTCACTGTCGAGATCAAGGTCCATCCCAAAACCAGCCCTGCGCGCAGCGTTGATATCGATGGGTTTCGGTCGCGAAAAGATGGACTGGCCAGACCTAACGTAATCGCACGGCTAAGAACAACGAATAAAATAAAATGACAGTAACAAAAAAACGTACTGTCGCATTACCGCTGCCAAACGTCCAAACTGAAGAACGTTCCTGGCAACCAGTAACAATGTGTCAAATATCTCCTCTTCTTTGCTTCCCGCGCCACACTTAGCGAATGCGAGGACCAACAAGGTCAATCCACAGAATAGCGTTAGGATAAGGTCCACAATGTTAAACGGTGATTTCCAGAATTGCTAGGATACAGGTGAGCTCGCCAGCCAACGCACACTAAGTATCGAAACTCACTCTTCCTAAGGCAACGAAGCGTATCCCTACTTCTAAAATCATCGCAAGGTTGATAATGACTTCCAATATGTAAAATGCGAGTCCAGGACATCCGTCAGTCAGACTTAACACCACAGTCGTTACCGAAAGAGCTGCCATTCCAAGGTACAGAAATATATATGTTCTTGAGTGTACAAAACGATTGGCAAGGCCCCGTGTTATTTCCCCCCGAGTGAGAGAATATATTGAGCGCGTAGCACTGTGTAACAAGTCAGTCAAGTAGCAGCGGAAGAGGTGACATTGAGTACTTGCTTCGGCTGTGCCGTCCGGTTACCGCCTTCTACATCTCGGTTTAACAAATCTTCTTCTTCGTGGTCTTCATCTCGAGAGGAATGTCCTGGAAATGCCATGAAAATGCAGCAGCTATGAGCCGTAGCAAGTGGAAGTAACAAGTTTACGCGGCTGCGGCTGTGCTTGGAAGATGCAAAGCTATAGACACACAAGTATAAATAATTGGCACCACTGTTCCTTCTCTCGACGAGTCGCTCACTCCGCTTCGTCGCTCTCGCACTACGATACCGCTCTTTGAGCTCAAAGAAACCTTTCTGCTCCTGAACCCTACAATCATTTTTCATCATGGGTGGTGGTGATCTTAACATGAAGAAGTCCTGGCATCCGCTCCTGTTGAAGAACCAGGAGCGGGTGTGGCTTGAGGAGAAGAAGGCTGTGGGTCACCGTTTCGATTGATATCTTGACCTCGCGTATTGACCCTGTCTCATAGCTCGAAGAAAAGAAGAAGTTAGATCAGCTTCGTAAAGAGAAGGAAGAGGAGCGACAACTCCAAGAGTTGCAACGTCTCCAGGAAGAACAGACTGGGAAGAAACGCACGGAGAAGCTGGAATGGATGTATGCAACACCAGCTACCGGGAGCAGTCAAAATCCCAACGATTTAGAGGATTATCTTCTGGGTAAGAAGAGGGTGGATAAGATTTTAACAGCCGACGAGAATGCAAAGGTGAGCAACGCCACCTAGCTTGAGCTGTGCTCTCTTACTAATAACACACGCTCTCGCAGCTGGGGGCGACCCATAAGAACTTCATAGCCGTGCAAAACGCAAACAATGCGAGGGATATTGCAGCTAAAATTCGCGAGGATCCATTGCTGGCAATCAAGCAACAGGAGCAGGCTGCATACCAGGCCCTTATGTCTAATCCCCTCCGTCTGCGTGAGCTTCAAAAACGCAATGGAATAAAGCCGAAAAAAGATAGAAAGGAGAAGAAGCGTGAAAAGGAGGAGAGGAAACAGCTGAAGCATGACCGCAAACATCGACGAGACAGGGATTCAACATCACCGTCACCCCCAAGACGACTGGGTTCTCGTCGTTCACTTACTCCGGATCGTTCGAGGCGTTCAAGAAGCCCAGGATATCGCTCTTCTCCATCTCCGCGATACCGCCGTTCACCCTCTCCGAGACCTTCCAGCTCACGTTTCGACGACAGCCGGGGCCACCATCGTGGTGATCATTCTCCCACCAGAAGCCACAGGAGACATAGTCCCGAGGGGCCTCGCCATCGCAGCTTTAGCACCAACCACCGAGATGACGATCGAGGTTATCATATGGACTCGAGATCGCTCTCAGGCGGCTCTGATACTCGTCGGAACGATCGTGCGGGTCCACCGTACCACATTGGCCATACAAAAAGGTCGCGCAGCCGGAGTCCTACCTTTGCTAACGAAAGATACTCCCACCACAAGCGCTCTCGTGTAGATCGCTCACCGCCTCGATCTAAACCTTTCGACAATATGTGTGATGCTGCTGCTATGGCGGAGGAGCGTGCTGCGCGTCTAGCGGCGATGTCCAATAATGCTAACAACATGAGTGTCGATCGCCAGAAGCGTCTAGCGGAGATGCTTGAGAGAGAAAAGGCTGAACTTGAAGTGGAGGAACAGAGAAGGGCCAAATCAGGCGGTGTAGGTGGGTTCCTTAGTCAAGAGCAGAAGAAGGTTTTCGGCGGTGTGGGCGATTTGGAGGACCGTATTCGAAGAGGACGAGGCGGCATGGTTATTGATGCCGATTAGTGTGAGGTAATGGTCTTTTCCTCAACTTTTGTTATCACACTTTGTACCATTTACAGTAGTTATTTCATGCAGTTCCGTGCTCTGGAGAAGCGGTCGAGGCCGCAGCAAAGCAAAGCCAAAGAAACGCGCACCTACTTAAGCCTTGGTTCGCGTTGATCTCTCCAGTTCATTCTTTAACCACCATCCAATATTCTTAATACCTTCGTGCTCTACATTATTTCGATAATAACAGTGCTTATTCAAGTATTTTTCCAATGCCACCTCGACGTGCTCCCTCTCAGTCTTCAGCCACGCCTTCACGCGCACCCAGTCCCCCCATGGACGACGACGATGTATTCGCTAACGTCGTTAATCTTAACGTGCTGACATCAGAATCTACAGGTACCCTATTTCGACACCGTCGAAGAACTCCAACAGCATGTTGGTGCAACCTCTTTATATACGCGCATATATGGACTGACCCGCACCCGTATTCAATTTAGGGTATCAATGTGCAAGATATTTTGAAGCTCAAAGTTAGTATACTGCTGTTAAAGGCGTGTGTAATTAATCCGTGCAGTCTGCTGCTATCAACACCGTATCAGGAGTGAACATGACTACTAGACGCCAGATGCTCAAGATCAAGGTTCGTAGGATGTTTATTTTCGCGTTGTGTATTGCCGACTTTAGTATAGGGCATGTCTGAAGCCAAGGTAGAGAAGATCAAGGTATCAAACTACTCTACAGTTGGAGCTCGACGCGCTAATAATCCTTACTATTTATTCAGGAGGCTGCTCATAAAATTCTTGTGTGTTCCTGCCAATTGCTTTTCAAGTTTGACGCTAAAGTAATCATACCAGGGTTCATCGTTTGCCACTGGCGTTGAGGTTCAAGACAAGAGGAAGAGAGTAATCACGATCAGTACTGGCAGTAAATCTGTGGATGGGATTTTAGGTGGTGCGTATACATGGCTTTTTCGTCAGGCTCTTCACGCCATACCCGCATTCTTTATAGGTGGACTTATGTCACAGTCTATATCCGAAGGTTCTTAACGCGGCTATCTGGCAAAGTATGTATATATACTGACACCCTTCAGTGTATGGTGAATTTAGGACTGGAAAAACGCAACTGGCACACACCATTAGTGTAGTAGCTCAGTTACCGCCTGAATTGGGTGGTGCAGCAGGAAAGGTTGGATCGTTTAACTATACCATGCGTCTCTCAGTTCACAAATCATTCGCACAGGTCGCATATATCGATACTGAAGGTACATATATCGTCCATATTTTTTTCCACAACACTGAAATATTAGCAATAAATCTAAGGCACCTTTCGCCCAGATCGCATTCGTTCTATCGCTGATCGATTTGGGGTTGACGGTAACATGGCGTTGGAGAACATTTTATATGGTATTTCAGATTGGAAATCTTCCGTCTATCTAAACCGTCTAACTGATCTAAATCCTGCAGCTCGTGCTTTCAACAGCGAGCATCAGGTAGTTATATATCGACTTACTGTCGCCTCATCAACTAATAAAACAAAGATGGAACTCATCAACGAATGCTCCCTACGTTTCGCAGAGGATAAGGACTTTCGACTGCTAGTGAGATGATTTATTATAGTTGTTAAACAACTTGCTAATCCCGACATATAGATTATTGATAGTATAATGGCTCTGTTCCGTGTCGATTACTCTGGTCGAGGAGAGCTGAGTGAAAGACAACAAAAGGTCCATTTGTCTCCATCATGCCAACAGCTCTGCTTGTTGCTGATATACACCTCTAGCTTGCTCAAGTGAATCACAATTCCTTCAATATATGATTTAGAATTATGCGGTTGACAAATCTTCAGATGCTTTCGAAGCTCACCAAGCTATCTGAAGAATATAACGTTTGCTTGAATGTTTTTATTCCTTCGTTTTCGGATGATTTAACCATGTCACAGATTGCGATTCTCCTTACAAACCAAGTTCAGTGTGAGCACAATATAATTTTTGAGGGTAACAGTGACCTAACTCTATGGGATCTCTTCAGCGGACCCCGGAGCGACGATGACCTTTGTCGCAGGCGGTGCTTTGAAACCTATCGGAGGACACATCTTATCCCATGCATCTGCCACAAGGATATTTTTACGCAAAGGTAGGCTACAAGGATTCTACGGTACTTGAATCTGAATTATGCCAATTTCAATGTCATAGGACGAGCCGAGGAACGTGTAGCAAAACTTGTGGACAGCCCTGACCGTCCTGAAAGCGAGGCGTCGTACAAGCTGGACGAAGGTGGATGGGCTGATGTTTGATTGACTGCTCGCTGTTATGCTCTCTGGGACTTTCCGCAGATTTCGGTATTTCTTGAGCTTTTCTCCTTGACATGTATTCACTGGCTCGCGTCTTGTGCGCCTGTCGTCTGTCTTTTTCTCCATGAACGCCGGCACTAAAAATGGCTTCCTATACTTATGAACTCAAATGACATGTGGATAGTAGCTTTACTGAACGCGCAAGCATGTGGAGATGGTCATGTCGCATCAATCGGCAGACAAGCATGTGCATAGATGCTAATTATAAACCAAATCCTCAGTAAATCAGGGCGATAATGAGCTCGTTGCATGGAGCACGTTCGCGGACGTCCCACACAACAGCGCATGGGCTTTCTTTCCCCTTAATGATCTGACGCTATTGACACGATAGCTCATGAGAGGGCACCTATCTAGGTACTTTTCTGAACGCTTTTAAGGTAGTGGGCGATCGCAAGGTTCTAGCAGTGACCCCTAAGCCTAGGTACCAAAATGGTCTATACTGCTGTTTCAATACTTCTTCCGTTCGCCTTTGCCTCTGTCACTATCGCTATACCGGAGTCGAGCAGATTCTCCGTCATACCTAATACCTTTCCAGACATCTCAGCATGTGCCGCCCAGCCGTCTGTCTTTTCCTGCGAGAACACCACCGTGATTCAGAACACTTGCTGTTCGCCAACACCAGGTGGACTTGTTCTGCAGACTCAGTTCTGGAGTACATGGACTGGACTGGAGAAGAAAGGCCAGAAGTTGCCCAAAGGAAGTTGGACCATCCACGGACTCTGGCCTGATAACTGCGATGGGTAGAGGAATCTTCTCGACCGGGCAATGTTAGTTGTTAACGAGTGTTCTTCAGATCTTTCGAGCAGTACTGTGATTTATCGAGACAATTTGATCCTACACCTTCGCCTGCGATCTTGCCTGACGGCACTGTCGTTCCACCGCATACCGGACCTGGTGTGGATACCTTTATCAAAAACTTCGGCAGAGAGGATCTTTTGGATTTCAGTGAGCATTAAAGTCTTTGTATTATGATAGCATCAACGAATAATTGGCTGTAACCTTATAGTGAATAAATACTGGATAAACCAAGGCGCACCAAATGTTGACTTTTGGGGTCATGAGGTTCTGTGCTTTACGACAGTTATGTAGTTTCGAACTGACGAGTATATCCCGGCAGTTCTCTAAGCACGCGACTTGCACATCTACTTTCGACGTGGCATGTTATGGGCCATCGTATCGAAAACATCAAGATGTTGTGAACTTCTTTGACGCTGTCATTAGAGCGTTCCATCAGTATCCAACGTTCGATATGCTTGCTTCGTAAGTATTGCACTCGTGTCAGTATTGCTTGGCAAATCTAAATAAAACAACAGGTTTGGAATTATTCCATCGAATAAGACATCGTACACACTCGATAAATTCCAAAGCGCAATCAAGACACAGATCGGTGCCATTCCATTCTTTGGATGCAGTCACAATGGAACTGTTCTTTCCGAGGTTTGGTACTTCAGCCATGTCTTTGGAACGGTGTGTACCCTAACTAGTGAGATAGAAAGTGTTAACTGAAAACTCTTCAGGAACAATTTGGGACGTACAAAACATTGGACTCGACGACCACGTCTTCCTGTTCAACGACGCTCCCGATCTGGTACTACGAGCGTACTGCCACATCTGAGCGCGAAGTTCGCAATTGATTAAAACGTAATAGTAATACTTAGTGCTACTAGTGGGACTAATATCTTCATCCTCTATTGTGCTGTATTTGGAGGAACCATGTCTTGAGGATCATGAAAAGTTGGAGCTTGAGGAAAGCATGGCGCTGAGCACGGTGAGGCGAGCTCAATATGTACTATAAATAAATGGCGGTATATGATTGGTCAATCAAGCCAAGCTACGTCACGGGATACCGGTCTTACCAATTAATAGGAGCTCCAAAACTGAGCCGACGCGCTTTCTCTTTAGCTTCATCTTCTTCCGCTTTCCTTCTAACTTGCCACCTCGCTCTCTGTCGCTTATCCAGCTTTCACCATGGCCGCTCCCCCGTCACCACCAAGCACCTCCTCTACACCCACACCCACTCTCGTTCCCCTCCCCGCCCGATCTGAGTCAACTACTCTCAGGCAGTCCAAGAAACCCCCCGTATGGCCCATCGACGCCTCTGTGCCCGGCGTACAAGCCCCCCTTCCCTCAAAATGTGCTAGGACTTCCCGTGCAGATGGTGTATGCTGCAAGGAGCTGCGACACGAAGAGAGGACGCTTATCGACCCCGATGTCGTGCGAGATGTGTGAGTGTCATTTACCTCTGACTTACCTCACTGCTATGTCTTAATCTGCCTGTGCTTCTGCTGACATTCATTGGTTGCACACAGTGTAATTGGCCTCTCCGATGGCTTAACAGTTCCGTTTGCCCTAACTGCCGGTCTATCTTCCTTGGGCGAGTCAAAGCTAGTCGTCCTCGGAGGCATCGCCGAACTTATTGCCGGCGCAATCTCAATGGGCATTGGTGGATTCCTCGCTTCGCAAGCCGAGCGTGACCATTACCGCTACTTACATCGTCAAACGGCACAGCGCGTTGTCCGCAGCTGCTCCGGAGAAATGGAGCGGGAGGTAAGCGAGGTCCTCGGCCCCGTGGGTGTCGACGATCAGACTTGCAGAGCGGTGGCAAAGTGTTTGCGAGAAGTTGAAGTCGATGCAGAGGAAGGCGAGAGTGTCCCATTACTCAATGGAGGCGTAGGAGGTGATGAAGAAAGCCCGGAGCTCAGATGGAGTAAAGATGTTGGTCTAACTGCTTTCTTACTCAAATTCGGTCAAGGTCTCGGTACGCATCCCATCCCTACTTTCCTTTCTCGATCGCTCTTACTCATCTCTTCTTGCAGAGGAAATCCCGACTCTTCGCCTCTACACCTCTGCATTCACAATTGGAATGGGCTACTTACTCGGTGGATTGATCCCTCTATTCCCCTACTTCTTCATTCCCCGTGCACACGTCGCCCTTCTATATTCCTCTCTCGTCACTGGCATCGTCCTACTCATCTTCGGTGCTGTAAAAGCACGTGTCACTGGTGCCGGTGTGGGCGCTAAGGGATATGTGTGGGGCGCAGTGAGTACTCTTATGGTCGGAGGTATTGCAGCTGGCGCCGCCTTTGGGATCGTTAAAATGCTTGAGGGAGGTGATTAGAAATTTCAGAAAGGTTCTGCATTTTGGAGTCCTCATAACGGATGGTTTTCTTTCACTTTTGCTATAATGTCTCGAACTTACGATAGAAACCCCTTCCCTATCACTGGCTAGCTCTCCTTTCTTTATCTTCTTGCTCTCATTATATTGCCACTCTACTACATATATGGTGTACATTATACTTGGTTCTCCCTTATCATTAAGCTTCCTTCACTTCGGAAATTGTGTCGGCAAGTGTTGTTTAGACACATCTAGTTAGCTATTGACCTACATAAATTTACGTAGCTTAACGGTTCAATAGTATAACTTGAAAGTATAATATTTGTAAATACATCTTCACAGAACTGTCGATGGATTTTCTTCTGCTAATGTAGTTTTTACCTCACAGGTTGGGCTTTGGAAAGTAGTTGCGGCCCTGTCTACAAGCGCGCGGCCAACTAATTAGTGACAACCACAGAGCGCGTTCGCTCACGTGCGCGACGCGTCGAAAATCGCGTACGAACCAAATAAAGAATGACAACAATGTTGGACTTAGAGGCCGTTGTCGCTTAACGGCACCCCCACATTTCTTCCTCCGTGCACCCCTTCACTGCAGCCAGCCATGACTGTCACTCTTGACCTCGCTCATGCGAGCAGCGATACGCACACCCATAAAGCACTCAAGGAGGTATCTGCATCTGTCATGAAAAGCAAGAAAATAGTCGTTGTCACTGGTGCTGGCATCTCTTGCTCATGCGGAATTCCAGTGAGCATATTACATCTCGTTGCCCGTATTTTCCTAAATTTGTTGCAGGATTTTCGCTCTTCAGATGGTCTGTATGCACTAGTGAAGCAGCAATATCCGGATGTAGTAATGAAAGGTCGCGATCTCTTCGACGCGTCGCTGTTCCGCGATGCCACATCCACTGCTGTCTTCTACACTTTCATCTCTGAGCTGAAGCGCTCTATCGATACCGCGGCACCCGCACCTACTCATCATTTTATCAAGACTCTCGATAGCAAGAAGAAATTATTGCGGTCCTATACTCAGAACATCGATGGCTTGGAGGCGAGAGTAGGACTGCTGGGCACTTCATGCCAGGAGGCCAAGTCAAATGGGAAAGGGAAGCATAAAATCAGGACAAAGGATGTTCGCAATGTACAACTGCATGGTGATATACATCGCGTCAGGTGCATCTCGTGCGCCGCGGAATATCGTTGCACGGAGGACCACCTTAGCTTGTTTAATCAGGGAACACCTCCGGATTGCCCCGAATGCCTCTCGCGATGTGGGTATATTCCTTACATGCCATTGTCATCTTTTCTGATTTGCCCATCTTATAGCTGAAGCTCGTTTGGCCCGTTCAGCTAGACCAATCCGCGTCGGCTCCCTACGCCCTGCGATTGTGCTTTATGATGAACCTCATCCTCTTGGCGACGATATCGGTGCTATCCAGTCTGTTGATGTTGGCCGCAAACCTGACCTTATGATCATCATGGGTACATCACTTAAAGTCCATGGCTTGAAGAAGCTTGTCAAGGAGTTTGCCCGCGTCATTCACTCTTCGTCTTCGTCCTCCTCTCAGGCTTCCGGCTCTAAAAAGCCCTACAAAGTCATCTTTGTGAACAAGACGGCTCCTAGTTCCGAATGGGACGACATCATCGACTGTCATGTTGCTGGTGAAACAGACGAATGGGTTACGGATGTCATAGCGGAGTGGAAAACCAAGCAGCCTGATGACTGGAAGGTGCAGCAAACTCTCGTGGCTGGCGAAGGCGATACGAGCATGAGTGGAGGATTCAAGGTCACGAAGAACGCCGCAGTACTAGGGAAACCGTCAAAGAAGGGTGAGTATTGTATTCTCTATCACCCCCCTAATCATCTAACAATTTTAATTTATAGCTGTGGGGAAAAAGAAGGCTGACGCCGCACAAGAAAATATCGCACCAAGTGGCTACGAAACCGATATCCAAACGAAGAAGGCACCCTCTTCACCGAGCAAACGCCGTCAATCAACTTCCCACTATGATAATCTTGAAGCCAGTCCGTCGAAGAAGCGGCCTATTGCTAGGCCTAAACATCTCATGCCGGCTGGAGAGAGGAAGACTTTGTTCACTGAAAGCACGAATAACCAAGGGAATGTACCAGTTGATGACATCGACGCATTAGGCTCGATGGACTGCAGCATCCGCGATCTTTCGATGCAGGATATACAGGATATAGAACCCATCAAGCCGAGGCGCAATACGAAGAGGGTGGTCAAGGAGGTCAAGGCTAGAGCTACGCTAGCAGTGAAGAGTAGACAGACGCGAGATCGGAGAGCAATCTAAGTCTGGACAAGAAGAGTAGAATTAGCTTCATCTCATTTTCACTGCTCGCATTGTATCACTTTTTTTACACTGTATATTATTAGTATTATGTCTCTATCACTTTTACAAGACTGATATTGATACGCCATCTAAATTCAGTTTGAATCAAGAAATGTAAATATCACGCTCGGTAGCGTGTGGTGGTTTTTATGGGAGAGGGGATGGAGGAATGAGTCGCTCAGTCGCTGATGAGCTCCGATACACTCCAGTCCTCAAAACTGCCATCGGGGAGGTATCGTCGAATGATAAGGGGTATCTTGCGCTGGGAGAGTTCTTTTATGGCGATTTGGAGAGCGTCAGTTTCACCGTCAAGTGGTACCAATACGGGGGCGTTCATACTGCGTTCGGGGGTTACATCTTACAATAAGCTGGCGAGAAACTGTGTTGCTTACCTTATTTGAAGAGCCCTGGTGCCTAATATCCGCGCCCTCTCGTATTTTGTAAGGTATGGAGTGGTCACTCTGACTTTATTCGGTTGACGTTCTCCAGCCAAGCCAGCACCAACAGCTGGCTCGTCCCCGTTCGCCATTTCCTGGTCATGGTCAGCGCCATTTACGCCGTTAGCCCCCATAACGTCTTCTGCAGCGTCGGCACCCTCCTCTTCGCCTGCTGGCTGGTCTTGAGCAAGGAGGTCATAGTTGTCGTCCTGAGAAGCGAGAAAGAAGCAGAAGGCTGCTTAGAAGATGGATGGAGAAAGGTCAAGAGCAAAGGTACACACAAAGGTATCCTCGTTATAACTAGAAGAGAGAATGAGTACGGCAAGGTCAAGAGATGGAGGTGCAAGGACTGACATACCCTGGGCCCTCGTAGTCAAAATCATCCCCTCCACCACCAGTGTAACCATCATCAGACATAACTGCGAGCTCAAAGGGATATAGAGAGTGAGTGTCTCGAGGAAATTAGCAAGACGCGGATACAAACCAAAGCACGGTGGCGGAGTTTGTAGCAAATTTAGAAGGCCCGAGTCAATGTGCTATTTCTGTCAACTGCTTCCTCTCTTTAATCGCGTCTCTCATATCATGGATTACACTACGTATTATGATTCGGACAATAACAGACGATGTACTTGCCAGCTCCACGGACGAATATGGGCCACAGTGGATTTTCCGCGGCGGAGCTGATTTGGAGGCATGTATTCTGAATTCGCCCAGTGTGCTGGACCGGGTGTGCAGCGGACGTCGCGTGGACCGAGCTCATTGCAGTGTTGCAGAGAAGCACGGTGGATTTTCAATATATATATTCTGGGATATCGGGATGGCGGCGCCGTTGGGTGATTAAAAGCAGCTGTCGATTTCCTAAAATTACGACGATCCCAGAGTCCAGAATTCGAAGACGATCATATCCTTCCGGTTCCTCACTTTCCTGTTGGTCGCCGCCTTCTAATGCCCTGGTCGCTCCACGGGACATAGTGCTTTCTTGATATTTGTATCACTCGAATAAGTACTCTGGTGCTACTCTGCTGTCTCTGGTTCTCTCTCTGCTGCTGCTGGATTGAACGACTAGGGGACTGGATCGACAGACAATGTTGGAGTGCTGCGGTCTGACATGACATGAATTGAACGAGTGGCAATGATGGGATCATATGTACTCCATGTGTAGGCGTCGGTGTCGGCGTCGTGGAACGTGCTCGCTGGCGGGAGAAGCGCCCGTGACCGCCGTCCCCCTCGCCGAATCTGTATCCAACTAGGAAATCATTCTGCACATTTTCATGTCCCAGGGACCGGTAACTACTTTCCCATTTTATTATTTATTCTCGACCCCCCAGATTTTCCCTCTGCGCTTCTCTTGCCTCCGTGCCTCCCTCTCTTTCTTCTACCCCCATCTCTCATTTCTCTACGTACCCTTCTTTTTCTTTTCTTTTCTATGCCACACAAACCCGTTATTCAACCTCGCGCCTGGGGAACGCGTTTCGATACCCTCCCCTCCTCTCCTCCCGTGTCTCCCACCCGCGGCAGCCACAAAGTCGACTCCATCCACGCACTCGCACATTCCTCTCTCCAACCACATCCTAACGACAACAGGGAAACCAAACAGCCCCACGATGCAAGTGTTTTTGTCGGCAGGTATGCCTTCTCAACACGTATATATTTCATTCATGGACTTCTTTCTCCTAGTCTTCCCACCAACATCGATCTCGGCGTGCTAACCAGGATGCTGACCGATCATCTCTCAAAGCATGCCACCGTCAAAGATGTTAAAGTCATCCGCGACAATAATGGCGGCGTCTGCGCATTCGTTCAATGCGAGGTTCGTTTATTCCCTTGTGCTTCGATTTCATTTCACTGAATTACTGTAGAACGCTGCATCCGCATCCGCTCTAATCGAGACACTCCATTCCAGCGAGCAGATACCCTTCATGGGCCGTATTCTCCGCTACGAACCCGCACGCGCCATGCGATCGCTGCTCATTTCCTATCGGTGAGTTAGACACAGTGTTTTTTTGGCTTTATTATCCTAATAACGCGTACCACAGCGCTCCGATGGAAGTCATCACTCACCTGGACGGTCCTGGAGCTCATTCGAAAGAACTGATCCCACTCGAGCCGCCTTTTGCTATGCTCGTGTGGAAGCCCAAATATAACAGGTGGCTATATGCGCATCGATAGCTTCACATTCACTGATTATAGCTTTCCAAGGTTCCATTCCATCGTCTATAATGACGAGGCGATAGATATCCACGCGCGTAACACGGAAACCGAAGGGTTGTCACTCAAGGAGCGCGGCGTCTTCTTGAAGCCAGTGCTCTTCGATGCTGAGGCGAGTTTCTGCATACCGCTCCGGTCGAATAATAACTTATTACTTCTCCATAGAGCATCCAAAAGATCGCAGGTCAATTTGGGCCCCTGGAGAGATTGGAAATGTTTCAATCAAACGACACCAATTGTAAGCATTCAGCATTCAGCTATTTCTCTACCGAAACCTAATTCTCTATTTCAAGTGTCCTGCGGACAAAAATATCCAGAACCCCACGACGCACAGCGATCCAAGAATATGGATACTGGCTGTTGGGAGGTCAAATGGGCACATCGTGACGACTGTGTGGACGCCCTCATGGTATATACTTATTTTATTGCTTGAGGAACTGTTTTATCTTACCATGCATCTAGACCCTCCGTAAAATTCCTCATATTACCGTCTCCTGGGCACATCGACCTCCGGGATACGTTTACGACCAGCAACGTCGACTAGGGTGGGTCGGCAGCTCTCCTGGCTCACGCTTTTTGCACCCAGGACAATCTAGGGATCGGTTTAGCGAGAGTTCTGCTGAGCAAAGCTTCAGCTCTTCAGTAAATGCAGCCACTACTAGCTCAACGAGTGCACAGCGGAAGTGGACAGAGACGGATTTTCCTCCGCTTAGTATGACGAGCAGCGAGCATGGCCATGCCAGAACGGATAGCGAAAGGTTTATTTTTCATTCCTTGCCTATAATATCTGCGATCTAATCGTATACCGTCAAGACCTGCACTTTCGTCCAGTGAGGTGCATACTAGCCACTCTACCATGGACGATTCCAATCGCCAGAAGGAGGACGTTTCCTCTCACCAACTTGGTGTATCTGACGGTTTTGTTGATCATGAAGAGCTTCGTTCGACCAGCAGGAACGGATCTCAATTCATGCACGACAATTGCCCACATCACATTGAGCGTGAGCTTGATCCTACTACTCTTTTTGTTGGTGGACTCGAAATGTTCGGACCTGGCGCCTGGGATGAGACAAAGCTCCAAGCAGTCTTTGGGAGGTTCGGGGGACTTGAAAATGTCAGGTTAATCAGCCCTCGTAAGTGCTACTTTATGAGTATTGCAGCGTCAAGCTCTAATACCTGAAACAGAGAACTCGCATACCGCATTCGCATTTGTCAAGTACAACAACACGGAGTCTCCTGCTCGTGCTGTGGCCGAAGAAGTACGTATTAATACCTGATGTCCAACTTTTAATAATGTTCATTCTTCTTTAGCACAACCGCGTCTACGAAGGCCGCGCGATGCGCGTGCAACTGCGTGATTGCAATCCCAACCGTGGATGGAAACACGGCGGTCGTAGTCGTGGTCGATTCTATCACCATAACTTTGCGCCTCAGCGTCAGTTCAACAATGGCGGAAGTTCTAGGTTTACCGAGGATGAAGAACACGAAGATTTTAGTGGCGATGGTCAGCATGAGGATAGCCAGCAGGGTATTGTGTCAACTCCGAAGGACTCTGCACCTGCGGAAGGCGACTCCGAACACAAGGATGCAGATACAGAAAGTCTCCTGGGTCAGTCTAGCAACAAGTTGGACAGTGGCGTTTCCTCTGTATCGTCTCCGAGCGAAGCCGCCGGTGCGACAGACGAATCTAGTCACAGTGTCATATTTTCTCCGGATTCCCCTCACTCCATTCATAGTTCTCCATGTCCCGTAGCCATTTCGAAGGAGGTAGTTATCTCTCCCAAGGCTATAGAGTCGAGTGATCCGCCGCAGGATACAAAGCCTGTGATTGTTGTAACGGAGGCGTCGCCCCAAGTTTATCAAGAATGGTACGACAGGCCTGCATCGGCACCAGTCTTAGGCTCGCAATCTACTTCAATGCCACAAGCGATGTCTTCTTCGTACGCTGTCCCACCTGGCTATTACGCTTCTCTTCCATGGATGCATCCATATCAAGGGCAGTATGCGATGCCTTACTATGGTGGATACGTTGGTTATCCCATGCCCAACCATCAAGCACTTCCTCAATTCGGTGCTCCTCCTAACATGGACTCGAACGGGTCTGCCAGTCGTCCACCCGCCTGGTCTCCGATGGGCATTTATGGGGTCAGTTGTCGCCTTCGCATTTGAGGTACATATACTAATTTATCTTATAGGCATATATCCCATATCCCGCCGCCTCTTCAGCTAAGGATCAAGGTGTTGGCGATATACCTGTGTCTCAACATGCCAACGGGCAACCGCCTGTCGTTCCTGCTGGATTTATACAAAATGAGCAAGGGACTCTAATCGCAGTCTATCAGCCCGAGGCTTTGGACAAGTACATGGCTGGGACAGGGGGCTCCCCCCCTGCGACGACTCAATCAATCTCCAATGTCATGCGCTGGCCTCAGAACGGATTTCCTTATCCTTATTCGTTCCAAGCCCCTTCTCAAAACATATCCATGCTCCCCCAAGGATTCGCTTCGCCAGGACGACAATCATGGAACCCTCACTTGCAATCCTTTTTGTCATCGCCCCCGGGTTTACATTTCCAACAGCCTGCTACTGTACAGTCCTCTGGCCCTCCTCCATTCCGCGGACCTTACTACGGCAGTGATGTGAAGAGACCTCCGCCACAGATGCACCGAGGACGTGGACGTCGTGATCAGATGCCACCACTCAACCCTCCCTGGCAAGGTCAAGGTCAGGGTCAGGGTCATAGTCGACCTCCCAATCGACGTCAGTATCGTAACAACGCCCCAAACTCAGGATACACTGAGCGCAGTGAACTTGAACAGTTCCAGCCCCGTCATCCAGCACTTAACACAGATAATTGGGCTCGTCTTTGACCATTTTCTTAATCTCTTTCATACTATCACAACACCCTATTTTATGTTTGTCTCGCTTATTCTACCCTATTCCAACTCTATTCGTTCTTGTCCATGCAAACTTTCTATTGTCAACTTGATGCTGTTCAAACCTTCTTTTTTGTCCAGCTACCCTGTCTTACCATCTTCTATATTCGAACCTTTGATGTCTAGCAATTTTTATTTCCTCACTTATTTCATTAAAAAAAGCATTTACCTATACTTATATCAATCTTTTAATCTTGTACAACCGCCTCCTTCAATAAACTCACAAATCTTGTTGCAATTGAGCGTTGGGTATTTCGGTGAATGGTGATATTTGTGTAAGTGTACCAAATGAATCCATAAATACACATCTGTTTCGTAAAAGTGTAGTATACATTGAATTGTGATTGAGAAACCAAACCAATCAACAATGTAAAGGTCACGGAATGGTATGAGATGAGAATTACGTAGAGTTTAGATATACGAGGCGACTGTGATGGGTATAATTCGATGTACAAAGTTCCTACAATGTCCGAAAGATTACCAAATGTTGGAATGAGAGTGGTCTGTTGAGCGATATTAGTCAAACGTCCACAGTACACTTTCTGCGGAATACGTACTTGCATATGTCAATGGCGAGTGCAAAGAGGGACGTCATAGGGTGCATAATTGGCGTGATGGGTTCGTACACATTGAATCTCGGTATAGCCATAAATAAAATGAGATTAAGTCGAAGTTCATTAATGATAAAGTATCATGTCGAAAGGGTAGCCTGCGAAGAGTTACATATCAACAAAGAGTACAAATAGATGAATTGGAGAAATATGACCTTTTACATTTCAAATCATCACTTGGAGCTGTAGCACCAAGATAGTTGTACACTTCCGACACCGGTTATATATACTTTTGCTCGCAAGCGGCAGACCTGGAATAATTTAACAAACAGGTGAACATAACATAATAGTTCAACTTACAGTGTCTGCCACGTCTGCAAGGCGAAAATCTACCTGTAGATCGCCATTGGGCATGCGCATGATTTGGCGTACTTCGCCAAATGTCTGGAGAGAAAGAGTGAATGAAGGAAACGACAATCAACATCAACAATAATTGGAAGAACGGAAAAGACATACCTCACACCAGCGCTTGACACCTTCAAATTTCCTCATTTCATTCACACCAATACCAGAGATAATGAGTTTCTTCTTTTTCTTCTGATTTCGGGAGCTTAAAGAAGAAAACGTAACTCTTGAACGCGTACCACCAGCAGACGTAAACGCGACAGAACCACGCGTCAACGTCCCTTTACTCTGCGATGCGGATATTGTATTACTATGATGGTTCTCATTACCAAGGTCGTCCAGATTATCGAGGTATGATCCTGGTTTCGGGGCAAAAGGTGCCCGCGACGCAATGGTTGACGATGATCCTATGGGATATGCATCGTCCGAGCATAATATACTGGCCATCCCAGGACGTGGGGCAGGATGACTTTGAGACCATACAGAACTCACAGACGCTGTTCCGTTGTGCGTTTTGAATATACCGTTTCTTTGTGATCGGCTCCGAGAACGAATAGAATCAACCAGAGATGGTTTGGATGATGAGGGTGTGCAGCTCTCGGTTGTCGGGGCAGTGAAGGAAGTTTGTGTATGATATGTATCAGCGGAAGACACGCTTGGACGTGACGGTGTATAAACGGTGTCGGAGGGGTCTGTTGAGGACTGGGAAGCAGTCGATTGTGAAAAGTGGCCCAAAACGCTGGGCCGCCATCTGGAAGCTCCAGACAAGTGTATTTTAGTGGGTGGACTGGATCCAGGAAATTCCACTGTGCCTAAACTTGCTGATCTATTATGTACAGGTGTTCCAGCAATGGTCCCTGTGCTTGATCGGGGAGTTCGAGCAAATAACGACATGCGAGACGGTCTTCGAGGGGAGAAAGACTCGCTAGTAGACAAAGAATCCGTAGGAGACGCCGATTTAAAAGAGATATTGAAGTTTCGAAAGGAGCTGGGAGTGAGAACGTTTCTGGAGTGCCTTCTGGAACGTGCAGCAGGCGGGGTTGAAGGGGCCTATACTAAGGTTGTCAGTGATGGCAAAATGGACTGCAGATATTTTAGCGCACAACAAGCTCTTCATCATTACGGGGAATGTCTTCATCGTCTACTAGATCGTAGCTGTTCACAGTTACATCATCTCGGAATGCTGTATGGTCGAGTGAGAGCCGTCCAAGTTCGGGATAAGCCAAGTAGGGATGTAGTGGAGTGGTGATGTTTGAACTGCTCGGCACACAGGAAGATGCTTCCGCACGTTGATGGATGACAGGCCTGATTTGCTGGTCTTTTATCCACTTGTCGAGCATACTTGAACGGCGACGGCGTGGTTGCTGGAAAAAAATGGGCTGCACATTGAAAGGATCTTCTTCGGGTGTGGTGTATGGTGGGTCCTCCATTTACGGGGTAATATGTCTGGATAGAGGTATAAGCTGCCAGCGGGTGTCTGCGAACAAAGGAACACACGGATAAGCGATTTGCAGTGGAGGCTGTTGAGGCTGTTATGCGGTTGAAGTCGACGCGTGAATGTTGTCGTTTGGAGGCGTAAGCTGATGTGTTCGTGACGTGAAATAGATCTAAACTGAAGGGAGGAGGGGAAGGATGGTAGGTGCTAGCTGGGGGACATGAGAGGAGAAGGAGAGGAAGAGCGCGTCGTGTTGAGGCGAAGGACGTGCTGAATGCCATGTTTCCTTATCAGGAAATGTTCGAATTCAACAAACGGGAACGAGGCAGCCAAGCAATGCCGACAGCAGCCGACCCTGCACACACGCTTACAACACTTGGGATAATTGGAAATGTTTATTTATTTATCATGATTATCTGCCTCATCTATCTCATCTAGCTACTCCGCGATGCCAACTGCATCTTGGTGTACTCAAATTCATAGGAGCGAGTCATGCCGCAGCTACAGCTTTCTAACGAGATCGGTAGTCCGGGTGCGCTACCGGGTTGGCCATACGGTGATTCTCGAAGAGTACGTTTATCCGAGGCCACATGTTGAGGACATTCCCAACGACAGGTAAGGGTAGCCTACGCTGTGGAATCAATGGGCGTAGCAATCCGATTTTCAGTGAGGCCGAGGAGGATACGATCCATAATACCCTGGAACAACTGAGCAGATGGGGTTCGAGAGTAACGCTCTAGAAGCCCAAACGGCGTCGTAGGAGGGAGCTCTGAATTAGCCTGCGCGCCATCCAATTCTCCAGAGTCCAAAAGAGTGACGAGATTCGTGTCCACTGGAAGGCTCCCCAGGAACTGGAGATGCTCTCTGCGTGCCATTTCTTCCCCACCACCGGTGGAGAAAACGTTGCTAACTTCACCGCAGCATGGACAAACATATCCACTCATGTTTTCAATGAGACCTAGCACTGGGAGATTGACGGCACGAGTGAACGAAAGACATTTCATAACGTCCATGAGGGCAACTGCCTGGGGCGTCGTAACCACAACTGCGGCAAGTCGTGAGTGCACTCCTGCCATGTGCTCCATAAGAGACAGATGTTCGTCAGAAGTACCTAATGATTACGCTGTTATAGCGGGAGCATGTTAAGAGTTATAAAAACGAACCTGGAGGCGTGTCAATAACGAGATAGTCGAGATCCCCCCAACGAACATCGCTCAGGAACTGCCGTATCATGCCGTTCTTTTTGGGACCTCTCCACACCACAGAATCTCCTTTCTTCTTGAGTAGAAAGCCGACGCTCATGCATGCCAGTCGGGCCGATGCACCATCTGCATAAACTGGCACCCATCCGTCGCTGCTTTGATGAACGCCTTGATCATCTACTCCCATCATCCGAGGAATAGAAGGCCCAGTAAGATCCACATCCAAAATGCCTACTCTCGCGGTTGGTGAAGAAGCATAGAGGTTGAGTGCAAGTTGGGCTGAAACAGAGGATTTGCCAACACCGCCTTTGCCAGAGAGGACAAGTATGATATGTTTGACCGAGTCAAGACGTCGCGTTACGGTCTCTTGAAGCGCCATGAAAGTGGAAGATAGACCATGAAGGGATCCTTGAAGAAATATATGTCAGAAAGTCGAGTCGCGTGTAAAACGCAATCCGATGAATAATCATTAAGAATCTAATTAGGGTTAGGTGTTACGTATGCTAACCATAGTGGGAAAATTCGCTACTCTAAAGTAGTAAATACATCATTGGCATCGTAAAAAATCGAGCATGCTGCCCTGGTATCAAATCCACGGAAGACTATATGCGTAGGAGCTCCGGTTTGACATTCTATCACAACATAGATAAGACAACCTGGTCGCGAAAGGTAAAATTCCACGCACCATTTTGCAAAGTCTTGCAGCAAGGCCAGCCAGTTGGATGAGAGTGCCTACTCCCTCCAGTATTCTCATGTGTGTAAATCCTATTTCCTGTACGTAAGAGTTAGCATCGAGCACATCATGCAGTAGAATCCCATATTTACTTTAATATACTCAAGTTTTGTGTATTCGGGTATCCTGTGTTGCAATTAGTTAGTTAGATCAATATCAGAACGATATAACGTACTCGTCAAAGGTCTTCACAACCCGGAAAACCGTAACAACTATGTCGACTGCGCTATAGCCCTGGTCCCATAACTCATTCAGCTTTTCGATCGCGGTGTCGACATCGCCTTTCAGGCATGCTCTTATAAGAGCTTGAACTGTAATGGGGTGTGGCTGGTCGCAGACTTTAAAGACATTGTCGCCAGAAATAAATCCAAAGCCGGAATACGTTGATTGCAGGTTGTTGATCGCTTGACGCATATCTCCCTCAGAGGTGAATATAAGTGCTGTGAGGCCATCATCATTGTAATCCACCTAGACTATATCTAAGCACAGGCATAATTTTCAACAACACACGCACCTTTTCCATTTCGCAGATCTCCAGTAAGCGTTTTAAAACCTCCTGGTCCCTCAATTTTGCATATCTCAAAATCGCACATCTACTTTGTATGGGTTCGATGATTTTGTTGCTCATGTTGCACGCGAGGCAGAAGCGAGTGGTGTTGGAGAAAATCTCCATTGTTCGTCGTAATGCCTGTTGAGCACCCGGAGTCATGCTATTCGAAACAAAATCAATGTATGCCGATTAAAGAAGCCTTCCATAAAAAATATGTACCTATCAGCTTCATCCAGAATTACAATCTTGTGTCTACCTGGTGGTAGAGTCACTTTCTTTTGCGCAAAAGCTTTGATTTTATTCCGCACAACATCGATGCCACTACTCAGCGATCAGTAATAAAAAAAAAGTCGTTAAGAACTTTAAACTCACCGCTCATCTGATGCATTTAATTCCAGTACACCTTCTTTGTACGCGTCGCCCAATAATTGATGCGCTAGACAGTGAATACTGGTTGTCTTTCCAATACCCGGCATGCCCTGGATAGGAATTCAGTATAAATGACGCGTATATTCTAGTTGAATTTACCGATATTATAATATGAGGACAGTTTCCATCGCGAGCAATGACTTTTAAACGCTCTATAGTGTCCGTATTGCCAACAACATCGTCCAGAATGTGAGGTCGATATTTCTCTACCCTGATAGTTGAATGAGAGCATGTAACGATAGAGTACAACTGACTTGCCATGGTAGCTCGTAGGAAGAGTTGTCGGCGGTATTGACAGTCTTTCCTTTGGCTGCTGAAGAGGATGACATGCTGGGGAGCGTCAAGCTGGTGGTTGCGAATAAAGAGTGTGATCGAAGACGCGTCGTGTCACACGTACGTGACACCGTTTGTTTGGTAATTGCCTTGAAGATACACATGTTCGCGCCGGTTTGCCTCCTTGTCGGTGAGCACGTCAAAATTACGCGGTTTAACATTTCCAACCAAATGACAACTCTGACACGAAACTCTGTGTGTTTGTTTCGCCGCGAGTCATTTTTTCGACATAGTGAGTGATCTATAATGTTATGCCAACGTATAGGCTGACCTTGTAAACGAGCTCAAAGATACTTCAGATGCAGCTTCTCATCCACATCCTTCACTCACAGCGAATTACCTCAACCACGGCTCGATTACAAGAACATATCTGAAAACGTAACCTCCAAGTCTATCAATGCAATAAATCGGAAAGCATCACTTCCCTCCAACGCAATATCCTCCGTTGCGCGTTCATATGTCGAATCGAAACGTATATCAAGCGAGCTAAACGCCAAACGAAATGCTCGCTCAGCTGTCGGTGAACGAATACGGAAAAGTGCAGAGGCTAAAGATAACGCCGCCAGGGATGCTGCACGCTCAGAAGCTGCTCAGCTTAAAGCACAGGTCAAAGAATTGGAAGGCGCACTCGATGTGGCCGAACAGCAATGCCTCCAATGGGCTTTGGCCATTCCAAATGATACCCACCCTTGTGTGCCTCTGGGTCCAGAGGCTTCAGCCGTTACGATTTCTACACATGGGCCCAAGCCTATTCCTATAGATGCGAAACGGGATCACGTCTCCATTTGCAAGAAACTGGGCCTTCTCGATCTTGAGAGCGGCGCAACAGTTACAGGATCATCGTGGTATTTCCTAATGAATGAAGCTGCGTTGCTTGAACTTGCGCTGATAAATTATGCCCTCTCTGTCGCAATTCGTCATGGGTTTACTCCAGTCACAACTCCGGACGTGGTTCGCTCAGATATTGCAGTGCGCTGTGGGTTCCAGCCTCGAGATGATTCAGACCCACCAGTATCCCATATGTATCATCTCGCTTCCTCTCATCGCGCCTCTCCAGAGCTTGTACTTTCAGGAACATCTGAAATACCGCTGGCAGGGATGTTCGCTAATAAAACATTTCCTTCGAGCGTCCTGCCGCTCAAAGTTGTCGGGATTGGCCATGCATTCCGTGCAGAGGCAGGTGCCAGGTCTGCTGATACCCGAGGTCTATACCGTGTTCATCAGTTCACAAAAGTGGAATTATTCTCTGTAACCACTGAAGATGCGAGCGAAGGAATGATGGAAGAGATGAAGTCAATTCAGCAAATCATACTAGAGGGCCTGGATTTACCCTTCCGGTAACAATATTTGATATCTGTTCTGAGCTTGGATGCTGAACTCGCAAATTAAGTGTGCTGGATATGCCAACAGAAGAGCTGGGAGCAAGTGCGTACCGAAAATATGACATGGATGCCTGGATGCCTGGACGTGGCAGTTGGGGCGAAGTATCATCACTTTCAAACTGCACAGATTATCAGGCCCGTCGACTTCATGTGCGATATCGTCCCCAATCTTCCTCACATGATACTCCTATAACCGCTACTACACATACTAAACTTCCATTCGCCCATACGCTAAACGGGACAGCAGCTGCAGTCCCTCGACTGATTGTCGCACTACTAGAAAACGGCGCTATATTCGATGAGGAAGGCACGCCTATCGGTTTACGGCTACCAGCGAAGCTTAAGCCATTTTGGATAGGTGGTGATAACGGGAGAAACATTGTTCAATGGGAATGAACTTCAGCTTCCGCTAACCATTGGGTGTAATAAGATATCTTATCCTTCCTCCGAACGTCCAAGCAGAATGTAGAATTTACATTTGGTATCAGGAAAGTTCGCAGTCGGTGACTCTACGTATTCTTACGCCAGAGTCCATTATTCGTAAAAGTACATAGCTGATATTTAATACGGTATTACCACTTCTTCGAGGAGCTAGGGGCTGCATCGTCTGCAAACGGATCTGCAAACGGATCATCATCGACTTTGCTGTTGCCACGCGCAAAGGGGGTAGACGAATAGTCTTCATCGTCAGAGACTGTTACATAACTCTTTCGCCGCGATGATCCACCCTTTGCATAGTGAGTCTCCTCATCTGAAGTTTCATAATCACTGAAATCAGATAAAGATCCTCGGCCCTCGTGAATTTCTTCTCCATCATCTGACAGTGTCGACGGACGCAGAGGCGGAGGGAGATTGGTCGAGGAAGCACCGATTGGACCGAAGTTCAGATCCTGCAAGTCGGGATGAACATGCGCATCAGGCTCTTCCCCTCTGTCCTTTCCTCTGACTTGTCTTATTCGCTCCACAGCTGCCCGTTGCTTCTCTTGCAAACGTGCCACCTCTCCCTCTGGCATACTTATATGTGCAGCAGCCAAACCAGCGGTAATGGCCTCGGAGACATCGGCACCCGAACTTGCTGCATCAGGTGTGGATAATTTGTCATACATCTCTAAAGCTGACATGATCCGCTCATTCGTTTCAATGAGTGTGCCAATGAGTTCTTCGTTTTCGACGAGCTGTATAGAAGTCATCAATTTCCACTTCAATAATGGAAACATCATACAAAACGAACCTGAATATATCGCACAACGACCTTTCGTGCTTGCTTCGCCTTTACCAGGCACTCCTGGACACGCTCATTTGTCTGAAGGCTGTCGATTTCAGGATTCACAAGCTATGATAGACGTTATCAGTTATTCATGCACGAAGAATATAGATTGTAGAACTGACAGTAATAGCATTTACAAGGTTACTAGAAGCCTGTGATGCGTCAACAATGCTTGCTAGAACTTTGGGTTTATCCTGCAGAAGATATTAGAAACATGAATAGACAACAATATTTTGCGTACCTTCTCGAAATCGAAAGGGGCTCTCTTTGGCCTCGTCTTGCTCTTTCTCCTATCTTCCTCTTCCTTTATAGTTCTCTGCCTTGCTTCCTCCTTCTCTTGTTTGGCCTTTCGTTTAGCTTCCTCCTTCTCGATCCTTCGTTTATCCTCGGGCGACGGTTGAAGACCGATGAGGGTGTTCATTTCTTGCGTTGGACGTGTCCCTTCTGCCCCTTTGCATTGCCTGTAAAGCCCAGCTACCAGCGACATGGATGGGTCGTTATTGAACTGATCACGCCATGAGGCCAGAACGAGCATGAGCTTCTTTTTTACTCGTTTATCAGCAGAAGGGTCAGAGGCGATGTGCTTCAGAGCATCTGTAAGCTGTCCATCGGCGAAGGTTGCTGATGGAATGTATCAAGTAAGTGGTGAACACGGAAGCGATATGAACTTACATTGGAATTTCTGGCCACAGTTCTCCACGAGAGCCTTCAGGAGCTGGAATATCAGATGAGTAAATGCAAGAACACAGAAGGAAAATACACGAACCACAAGAGCTCGATACTGTTGATGCGTATTTCCATGCTTTAGTTTCTTGCGCAAGGCGCGAGATGCCTCTGAAGGGCTGTAGGATCCATGTCGTCAGCGGCGTTAAGCACGACACGATGCGAGGGAGCACTTACCCTGGACCCTGGAGATTAATGGCATCGACGAGCTCTGGTATACTTCCAATGTGGTGTCGATGTGTGTAAGAACATACGACAGATAAGATTCAATTACCCGTCATAGGCTTCTTCCTGGATGGAGCTTGCTGTGAGGATGTCCACCCAATCTGTAACGGAGGACTACACACGATATTAGATTAGAATGCGAAGCTATCGAAAGACAAACGTGTGGCTTTTCTCTCCCAAACGCCTGGCGGGCGAAGCTGAGGGCGGACATGGTGCAGAGGCGAGAGATAGAGGAGGAGAAAGATAAAGAGATGCGCGAATTCCAACCGCTGCTCAAAGATAAATGACGATATCGACATGATCGAAATAGGCAATGAAATCTATTACATAATGTATCCTAAAATAACATTTTGCTCGTCGCTTGCAGGTCCGTATACGAATCGACGTGAGCACTGAATGAGCATCAATTGTCCACATAATAGCAAGACTGCGTTGTACATCTCTTCAAGAGCTTTCCTCTGCCGTGGCTCCGTTCCCGTTAGCCGTGGCTGTCCCCTGTTTTCCATTTGCAAGCGTTTGTCCTTGTCCTTGGGGCGGCCGTATCCCATTCTGCATAATCGCGCCAGAGTTCGACTGGGCACCAAGTCCCACAGGGCTCTCCAGATACAGTCTAATGAGGACTGTCTCGAGAGCCGTCACGCTTGGTAGGGGGTATTCAAAAACTCGAGCATGGTCACGGACTGAGTTGAACAGTGTGACCATGTTATCCCAACGCTCTTGAGGAAAGCCCTGAGGAGCTGGTGCCGGTGCATATTGCGCTTGCTGTGGGGGGTAGCCAAATGACTGCGGAGCAGCCGTATAAGCAGGCTGCGGAGGTGGAGGAAGCGGGGCCAGCATCGACACAGAGGGTGGGTATGTCGGAGCAGGTTGAGGTGCGGAAGAGGGACCTGGTGCGGAACTCCCGCTCGATACAGGAGGTGCAGAGTGCTCAACAGCAGCGCCATTAGGTTCGTCAGTTGGTGGCTGGCTCTTGCGGCGCTCCTTCTCTTGTTGCACTGCGGCTTTTCGCCCTCGACGTGTGAAAGGTAAGTTTGCGAGGCCAATTTCATGCGAGTGCTGGGATATATCTGGACGACTGGTCGTTAGGCGCGTCAATAGAACGGGTGTGAGGGACTCACAGCATGCACGGACTTCCTCAGAGTCGAAATAGGTCTTGTAGCTGATGGATGCCGGGCATCCTACGCCTTCGAGCTGCAGACCGAGATGAGTGGCTCTGTTCCGTTAGAAGCGGTTGTTGAGTGTCTCACGCACCTTGCGACTTGGGACCTTTCGCACCCTCTCTGGGTGTTTCTTGACGTATTTTTTCCTGCCACTGCGTGAGTGTCTTGCACATACGAGCTTGGTGTGGTCCTTGAAGCGGGGAGGAACAGCTTTGCTTCCGTGAGTGTCACCCTTGAGTGGCGTGAGTACACAACGGCGAGACTGAGACGTAACAACGCACCTTCACGAACTCGACCATCTGGCGCTCCTCCTCTGCGTTCCTCCAGTCTTGGAACGCCTGGAGGTTGGCAAAGACGAGGGTGTAGCCGTCATCGGTGTCTCCGGAACCGTATGGCTGCTTTGAGGACGAAGACTGGTCCTTCTGCTGTGCAGGAGAGAATGGCTGGGATATCTGAGCAGAGAACTGGGATGTGGATGGCTGAGTGTGGTGGATGGGATGTGGGAGGGACTGCTGGTGCTGGGCGAGGTGAGGAGGAAGGGGCTGGTGCAAAGAAAGCTCTCCCAGGCGAAAATGCTGAAAGCTCATCCTGGATTGCAGCAGATTCGAGTCTTATTTCCGGAGATAATGACTATCGGGTGGAAAAAACACTGCAAAGTGCGTGCAAACTACCACAAACGTCCCATGAACGTGTTTTTTGAGACGATCTAAGCCGATCACGTCACGTTTCTTGTCACGCACACCTCATTTTCCCATTATTCAAAGCAATTCTTTCCATTCCAGTACCAATTCCCTTGATATACCTCCATCATGACATCCTCCCTGCGCAACTCTATCCACAGGCGCAACCACAAGGAGCGCTCCCAACTTGCTCACCGCTCAAAACTAGGCATCCTCGAAAAGCACGCAGACTATGTCAAGCGCGCCCGCGACTACCACTCCAAGCAGGATCGCTTGACCCGTCTCAAGCAGAAGGCGTCAGAGAGGAACAAGGATGAGTTCTACTTTTCCATGATCAAGGAGAAGACCAAGGTATCTCGAGTCCAGTCGCGATGTCTACGTGTTATAACCGTCTTCAGGGAGGTGTACATATAAAGGACAGAGGTAATGTTGCCCTTCCAACCGATATCGTCAAAGTCCTCAAGACTCAGGACGAGAACTATGTTCGCACCATGAGAGCATCCGGTCTCAAGGTATATTTCCATCGTAGTCTTGTCATTGGCCTCGCTGACCCCACGCGTAGAAAATTGACAATTTAAAACGACAATTGATGGAAATGGCTGATCTGCTTAAACCAAGTCTAAGAGGAAAGGGAATCGACAACGATGTAGAGGAAGAGCTGGATGAAGAGGAACTAGAAATTCTTACAGCGTCTGGAATTATTGGTGCGCGGTCAGGGAAGGGCAGATCAGGTTTACGGAAACGAAAGCATATCGTATTTGTTGATAGTGCTGAAGAAGGTATGTCGCCATTCATGAATCATCCGTAACCCACTGACTATATTGTGTGTAGCACTTGCATACAGGGGCAAACGAAAACTCGATACCCAAGAAGAGCCGTCAGGCTCACTCACAAACATCCATAAAGAGTCAGACCTCGGATGGAAGTCTGACGAACCCAAAAAGAAGAAGAGCAAGAAGCAATCTTCCACATACGCTGATAGCGTAGATGTCGATGGTGACGCGGAAGAAACGAGAAAACTTGGTGTGGCGAATCGGACACGACTACTGAAGGAGCTTTCTGCACGATTAGCACGGGACAAGCAGCTACGATATGCTGAACGAGAATTTGAAATGCAGCGTCAGATGATGGGCAAAGGTGCACGGAAAATGATCCAGGGTGTAGAGAAAGTAGAGGGCGATGAGGAGGAAGAAGATGAAGACGAGATCGACGCACGAAAAGGTAGACGAAGAATTTCGGTCAAGAAGGTGGATGAGGAGACTTACAGGCCCAGGGTGTGCAAATGGCGTTTAGAGCGTAAACGTTAGATCCTCCTGTCGTTCATTAAATGCTCGACAATGCTATGGTATGTATGATGTATATTGTCCGTCCTGATGGTATGTACATTCAGGCAAGTATTATTTAGCTGTGTGCTAAAGCTAGAGTAGTAAGTAAGGTCCAAACGCCATGCCAGCAATCACTATCAAGCATGCCAACAAATGTCCACGAGAATGGACACTGCCGATAGGAGATGCGCTATTTCCAGACGCAGTCGATGAAGACGTGGATCCTGTTGAGGAGGTTATGGGACGAGCTATAGGAGTAGCAGGAGTGTATGGCACGCCATTAACGTCCGCTGCCACTTGGAAGACCGATCCTCCACCATATTCGTAAAACTATACTCATCATGAGGATGATAAAAATAGAGAATTGACACGCCAACTTACATCTACAAGGAGGAAGTTGGGCGGACGGAAATGATCAGTGGTGCACGTCTGGACATGTGTCCCTAGAGAACCGAGTCCAGTCGCTGAATTGGTCTGATTTGCATTGTCGATGTCTGGAACCGGTTGGTTGAAGACAAGCTTATCCAAGAAGTGGTTGATAAGATACATCTGTGTAGATGGATCTCCCTTGGTCCGATTCACTACGCAGTCGAAATTGGGGTCGATAACATTGAATGCTGTTTCCCAGATATTGGTGAACTCTACATAGTACTGTATTAGCAAAAGACATAATTCAATATGCCAGTTCAATTACCGTCAAGTAGATAGGGAATAGATGGATCAGCAGCATTGTCCAGGAATGTGACAAGTCGTTTCCCTGAATCAATCATGGAGCCAAGCGTCGGCCATCCTGAAGCAGGGAGAGTGGGAGTCTCAGGAGCAAAAGAGACTGCATCAAGGCCAACAGATTTGAAGACGGTGTCGTATTCCGCAGCGGCGCGGTTATCGGAATTAACAATAAGAAGTGAAAGGACTAGGTTACGAGTTCAGCAAGGAGGACGGGGGATCACTAGCGGGCAAACCTTCGTTAGGATTAGCATCTAGCCATGTTTTTACTAAGACTAAAGTTAGAGAAGTGACAATTTAAACGTGCTGCACCGCCTACCTGTCTTTAAATAGTCTGCCAACAGTCCACCATCGTATAGGCCCTAGAAATAACTTCAATAACCACGCTTCGTCATGATATCAACATACATACACAGCTCGTGTGGCAAAGACGAATGTTACCGTCTTGAAGATGAGCTTGCATCTGAAGCATTCGAATTCCATCGTTTAGCTGTGTGGTAACTGAATGCGAGTTAGTTACAAGCGGGAAGAGACAAAATGGAACGCACTATCGTGATCCTGATTAACAGCGACTTTCGAAGGAGTTAGTTAGAGTTGAAGTGAAGGCACTAGTGCCTCAGGCTAACGTACGATTATTGACTCCAACGGCGTAGGAATCATGGGCTCCGACGAAGGTTACGTTGCCATAACTTCGATCACAGAGTTCAGCGTGTCCATTACATGTAGTAGCTCTCCGAGCTAAGCCAGAGTTAGTGGGCGCCCGCGCCTGGGAATACGCAGATGGATATGCATGTATGACGAGTGCTGAGGAAAGCGCAAGAAGGATGTTTGCAGACGTGGGCCAGAGATGCATGGAAAGACGTGAACGTGAGAGAAAGAATGAGAGTGATTAGTTGAGTTTGACGAGAGCAGCGGAGGGGACTGAGGTAATTGAGAGAGTTGGGGTAGAAGAGAAAAGAAACAAAGGAACACGACTTGGCACGGCCTTCAAGACGCTGACGGAGGCTGACGGCCGCGCTGAAAAGTTGCCGCAAGTTGCCATTTGGGGACTCGTATTATTATATCTTTTTACGCGTCTACGCATTTGACCCCCGTCTTCAGGCGCCTTGTTTTCTCATAGGGTTGCGGCTTAATATCTGCTAGTAACACTGGACCATTCAGATACTACTATTTTTACAAGTGCCAGCTGAGCACTTCTGCAGGGTCAGTTCCTCGTTTCGGCATGTGAGCATGGAAGCACGCTCGGGTTTGGCGTATGATATCTGCTTATACATTCGCCGGTCAAGATCTCAGCTACAGTGCAGAATTCGCTCGTCTTGTCTTTTGAACCTGAACCACTATGCCTCGCGTCGTTCTTGTGACTGGCTGCACCACAGGCGGGATTGGTTTCGTGCTGTGAGTATACGCTCTGCTGTCGATTCATGAGTTTCTCAACTCTTCTTTGCAGATGTGAAGAATTCGCTCTTCAAGGGTGTAAAGTCTATGCTTCTTCCCGCAATGTTGCAACGATAGCAGACTTCAAGCATCCCAATATCGACAAGATTGCTATTGATGTGACCAACGATGATAGCGTTCAGAACGGAATCGAGCACATAGTTCAAGCAGAAGGTCATCTAGACGTTGTTGTTAACAATGCAGGTGTTATTACTGCTGGTAGAAGTAATTTAACATTCGAAGCCATTCCTTATCTAACAAGTCTCATAGGTCCCCTGATTGACCAACCACTTGACGCCGTGAAGCACGTTTTCGATACGAACACTTTTGCTATTCTTCGCGTGGCACGGGCTGTTATTCCAGTTATGGCTGCGCGAAGAAATGGGGTCATTGTTAACATTGGCTCAATCGTAGGAGAAGTGTGAGTTCATATCTACCCATACTTCTTGTTGTTCTTACATACATACAGTGCCACGCCATGGAACGGTGTCTATTGCGCTTCGAAAGCAGCTGTTCTCAGTCTTAGCGAGGTTCTCTGGATAGAATGCAAACCCTTTAACATTTCGGTGGTACACGTTGCTCCAGGAGCAATAAAATCTAACTTCTCCGCCAATGGAGCTAACCACTTTACGCTCCCACCGAATACCTTATATTCCAATTTCTTGCCCAATATCCTGCAGCGAATCCACGCAAGTCAAGGTTCTAATCGTATGCCAACCGAAGCGTTCGCGAAAGAAGTAGTTTCGAAAACGCTTCGACCAAATCCACCGAGATACATGACTATAGGCGGCCATTCCCGTCTCTTCTCTCTGTTCAAGTGGTTACCGAGGAGTTGGGTTCTGCTTCGTCTGTGGCAATTCTACTCGAAGAAGCTGTGAGAAGGTATAAGGATCTTGTGTTGATCTCGCATATGAATGCCATGTTTTCTCGCACACTCTATTTTCCGATCAATACACACAACATACTTCCTGGATCGACATGATAACTTGACGTGTTTCTGCTGTTACTGTTCTTGAAGGGGAATACCGGGGATGACAGTCGAGTCGAGAGGTCGTTGAATACAAGATCCGAGTCTTCCCGCTTGCACGTTTTGACTGGCGAGCCTGAATGTTAACGCCAATCCCTTTTACTCGTGAAGCCCTTTAGGACAATTTTCTGATTTTGCACGTTGACGGTAAACCTTGAGTGTGTAGCACACATGCGCTTGAGAAGTCGTTGTGAGATAGTAATTTATGGATCCAGTACTACGGTTGATGCTTGCGTGTAACTCATACTCGCCACCGAGTGCGCAGCTCAAAGTTCAGTTACAAGTTCGACTAATAGCCATATGGTGTGGCGAATTTTAGTTCAGCCTCGATTCAGCTCAGTTATCCTATATCGTAATGGCCGGTTATAGTTTGAACGCGTCGAAATTGAACTGATACATAATCGACGCGTCGAACGCGTGACTGGGGCCATCTAGCAGCACAGCCACCAAACGTTCTTGCCTACGATGAACATCTTTGTTTCCGGGGTAGTGACCTTATTGCTCCCTCGTCCACGACACCGGCTCATAGCTAATCTACCATGTCTAGATACCCTGATTATCTTACGCCAAATGCCACCCCCTCTAAACTTACCAAGTCACAGAAGTCGCGTGCGCGTCGCGAACCATCTGGCGTGTTCTCACTATTCCAGGCACCGCAAATCCAGCAGTTCAAGGAAGCATTCCAGCTTATCGACCACGACAAGGATGGATGGGTGAATGAGAGTGATTTGAAAGAGATATTTACTAGTTTGGGTGCGTCGCTATAGTCTCAGTTCGTCGACAGCTGTTCTGATCCAACATGTAGGCATCACGCCGTCGAAACGCATGCTGGACGACCTTTTGAGCTCGCGCCCAGGGGGGCATTCGAAATCATCATCACAGGAGGAATCATCGGGAGATCGTGGCATCAACTTTACGATGTTTCTGACGATGATGAGCGAGCGGTTATTCGAGTTCGATACGGAGGCGGAGCTGATTGAGGCGTTTGAGTCATTTGACGAGAATGACACGGGAATGGTCAAGGTGGAGGAGATGAAGAAATGGCTGAGCGAAGTGGGTGAACGGATGGATCAACATGAGGTATGTATATTATCTTGGCTGTTGATAACTCGTATTAATCATCTGCCGAAAGATCGACAAGTTCTTGAAGGGCCAATTTACAGATAGACAAGGGAACTTTAATTATCGAGAATGGGTGAAGGTCTTACGAGTAAACGATAACCAAGAGACGGAGAGCTCGTGATGTGGAGCTTGTGCGACGGGGATGGACGCTTGTATGTGTAGTATTTACTGTAATCTACTGTTCCCTGCCAACAGTTTGCAGCTTGATATGTATGCCGTTATCTTGGTGAAATGTGCTGATACATTTGGTTCATATTAATTCAGGGTACAGGCTCTCGACCATGTTCTGAGCAGGTAGTTTGGCTGCATCAGTGTCCACATGCCCATTACGAGCCTTTGCGATAGATGCTGTTCTACCTGGGACCTATTCTGCCTGATTGAGACAGTTTTATCCTCCATTTCTTTGTGTGCAAAGGAGCTCTCGAACGCATGCAGTGGTTCGTTTCCATCAGGCGCGGAATTTTTCCGTTAATCCGTTTGGTTAAGACGGAGATGTCTGCACCAAGGATAAAACCTGTTTGGAAGCCACCCCTAAGTCATGTACATGCATCCGCACAGTATTCAGTTAAGATAAATTCGCTTGTTCGAAAACATTTGCATTCGAGCAAGAAAACCAGAGCTGGAATGCCGGGAAAATGCCGAGCGGCTATGTTATTTGGGGATTGTTTGTTAGAATCATCATATTTTGGAGGGGCGGCTTGGCATTCTTCGATAGTGCCAAGCCTCTTCAAAGCCAATTTAGTGCCAAGTGCAAGTGATCGTATCTGTATGTTAAGATCTGATCGATATGTCTTGGAAGTTTCTCTTGGTCAGATTCTCTTGGCATCTCGGAATAAAGTCCAAGAGTTTGCCCGGCCGTTGGTCGTTGACGCCTTTTAAATTTATTGTGCGTGCGTCCTCCATAGCGCGCCCCATTCGCGCTTCGGGTCACTGTCTTGTGTATCATTATATGTGCTTGCTGGAGATACATCTGCGATAAAAGCTCAGGACAGGACACATTCGACTCGAGGTAAGAATTATATTGATGCTATAAGGCGTTAACATGAGCTGTATTTAGCTCCCGTCAATCATCCAACGCGACACGGCTTGGCGAGTGCTTGGAATGCATTACCTCTTCTGCTGAACGTATTGTCCTTGAGACCTGGAAATACTCCCTCTACGTCAGTTAAACCATGAAAATAGCAAGCCCCGGCGAAAGCAACCCGAATGTGGTGAAATATAGCTGGGAAAGCTCCCAGCTGATGTCAGTAGATAAAATAAGCTATTATGCCGAGGCAGCTGCGTAGGAAAAAGTTGGCGCATAAAGCGTCGGGACGATACATTACAGACAAGTGACGATGCGCCGCATTGAGTGCGCAGAGAATAACGAGCAGAGTGTTCCGGACGCATTCCGAGACGCGCCGAGTTGGGTATGGATGGGTTTATGGGACGTGTGAAGAAATGGATAACGGTAAGAAGGTTTGCTGCGGACTAATAAGGAGTGACGTCCTGGTAAAGCGGAGAAGGGATCTGCATGGATTATGGCTCGGACGCATTTTGTCGTAGTTCTGGAGCGATGGTTGCGAGGGTGGGGATGTGGGAGTGGGTAGTGAAGTAGGCGACAGAATAGAGTGAGTCCGCTATATCGCCATTGGCGTTGTGCAAAAGGAGAGTATATTTGAGGCGGGAGTGGTGAGTGGGATGGGTCGCGTTGTCCGGTGTATCCCGCCCGGAGGCCCAGCTTGGCATTTGCCAAGGAGGAAAGACAGGACCCCGGGAAGTACCACGGAGTTGTGCTCCGGAAGTCAGGGGTCCTGAGTTTGTCTGCGCCCTGGCCAAGAGAGTCTTGGCAGACAAAGGCTTGGTTAAATCGATCGGAGAGTCAAGAACTTAGCAAAAAGCTCGAGCACTGCTTCGGCTCCTGCTACACTCGCCCAGCACGTAACGCCTCTTGGCACTTTCATCCTTTAAAACCATCCATCATGCCCGTCCCCTTTCTTCCTAGAGATCAGCATATCCACATTCCCGCCTGGCTCAACATGACTGCCTCCCTCCCCCCCTCCCCCTCTGCCTCCCCCGCTCACCATGAGGCTTCCCCTGACCCCCAGGACAACCAGCGTACATCCCCCGATCCACCACCTGCATCCCACAAGTGCCTCTGGATAGACTGCACACAGGCTTTCATCGACCCAGAGACCCTCTACAACCATCTCTGCAACGACCATATCGGCCGCAAGAGCACAAACAACCTCTGCCTCACTTGCAAATGGAAGGACTGCGGCACCACTTGCGCAAAGCGTGATCACATTACCAGCCACTTGAGAGGTGCGATCCATATCACCTATCCCCTTCCTTCATTCCTCTGACCCACCCACAGTTCATACCCCTCTTAAACCCCACGTTTGCGAGGTATTTATTTGGTCACTCCATTTCCCTTTCTTCGCCCGCTCACTCCCCATCCAGATATGCAAAAAATCATTCAAGCGTCCCCAGGACCTCAAGAAACATGAGAAAATACATACCGAAGAGCACCACCAGCAGCACAAGCACTCAAAGGCAATCACTGTCGTTGATCCTGCATACGTTTCCCGAGTCCGTGGCGATTCGGCTCCTCGCTCATCCGACAACAAGAATTCGAAGCCTTTGTCCGCTGCCCCTGGGCTCAGGGTGCCTGTTTCTCGTGCTAAATCTCACTCGTCGTCTGGATCAGATGGTACGTTTACATCTTTTCGCAAGCTCGTTAGTTATCGAGCTCAAGTTGATCAAAGGTTCGCATTTCGGCCTCCTTCCGACGCCTTCTCCAGAACTCGGGCATCTCCCCATCCATCCCCATGTCCACCACCAGTCCTCGCACGAGATATTCCTCGAAAACCAAGCCCTGCCCTCCTGGGAGGTCCTTCGTCCAGACCCTACCACTGTTCAGACTGGGTCGAAGAGATCACATGACTATAGCGTCGATGATTTCTTCACCGATATGAAGAAGCGACGTGTCAACCCGTCCTACGATCCTCGTGCGTAGAAGCTCGTTTATCATTTCCGCCGATCCGTCTAAGATATATTTATCTAGGCATGGCCGAGCGTCTCAACAATATCGCATATACACAACACAACAGTGGCCACCACCCCCACAATTTCAATCCTCGCTCTGTCTCCCTCGATATCCGCACCCCAGAGGAACTTGCCGCCGTTAATGAATTTCTCGTAACCCTCGGCCGCGATGTATCTGGCAATGGCCGCCAGCCTCAAGGGCCTGCTTCACATCCAAATAACTTCCCGTCCGAGAACTACTTTGACCCCGTTAGCTTGGGTCAACTCGGCCTTGCAGGAATGCCCGGCATGCCGGGATCTAACGCGAGCTTCAACGACAACTCTTATTCCAACAATAATTCTCAGCAGTTCTCCAACGCGTATCACTCCTCGCGCTCTACCCACCCATCAGTCCAACCGGCCCAGTATGGCAGCAGCATGTACCCGACCATGAATGATTCTTCCATGACTTATTCCCCCACAAGCGACTATAGCTCGCACTCTAGCCGCCAGTCGAGAAAATATTCCAACATGTCCAACCAATCCTTCTCCGGCCAGCACTATCACCATCCCACACCCCCGCTTGAGAGCAGCGGCTCTCCTCATTCCACCGTCTCAACCCCGGTTACCACTACGCCACCGCAAATCCCCCTATCTATGCCGGATGCTTTTGATTATCATCGTGGACTACGGGGAGCCTCCGCGGTCGCCCACCTCACCGCCCCCGAGTACATGAGCAAGGCGATGCGGCCCATGGTACCTTTGAAGACTGCCCCAGCTGGTTCTCATGACGCAGACTCCGGGCGCTCAGAACCGACAGAGCCGAAGCCCTCAACTCCATCACACCGCGGCCCGCCAGCTAAGCTTCCGTCCATATCGAAACCTAGCTCGCTCTATCCTCTCCTCACATCGGGCGACATCCAGTATAAGCTTCCTCCGTTAAACCGGATGTATCGCGAGGAATCACCGCCATCGCGCGAATCAACGCCCAGCTCCACCCATTCATCGCCTATTGCGCAGACCACTGTTCTCCCCAGCATCACGTCCATCGCATCTGGCACTCGCTCACCAGAGTCGGACGAGCTGGCAAAGGAGGTCGGGCGCATTGAGCTGGATCGAACAAAGGAGATTTCTGCAGAAGAGCGCAAACGTCATGCTGACTTGATCCTTAAGCTCTTGGTGAATATCAACAATGACTTCAAGGAACGGTATGGGAGCCAAGCTTCGAGTGGTGCCCTTTTGGCCAACGAGCGTTCACGAGATGTTGAAATGACAGCTGCTTAGACTATTCACTTTTACTCGTAATCATCTATCTATCTATCTATTTGTAACCAGTTATGCCTCTTGTTACTATACTTTGTTCTTTTTTTCTTTCGTTTTTGTATGTACAATCCAAATCCCTGACAGGCCTCACATCTTGATCATAATACAACAATCCTTAAAAGTGCTATAAATATCGGAATTACAGATATAGTACATAAAGATTATACATGGGTGAATTCAAGTACGTTTTATCGTTAGTTTGATTTTTGGAGCTGCAGATGGTGGCGGAATGTCTTCTTCCATGGCGGACACGGGAGGACTGGTGGCCAAAGGCGAAGAGACGGACGCCGGGAAACTAAGACCGCGATTGAAACCAACATTAGGGAGACTTGCTGATGCCGGGGGTGGGCTCGCGGCTGAACCAGAGGGAGTTGCTGGACCGTTTCCACTGTTGAATTCTGCCCATCGGGGGCACTTGCGGTTTGTTTCTAAAGAGTTGACATGAGAAATGACGTGAAATTAGGATCTTCGTAGAAAAACGTACTCATGTGGCCCATCTGACCACAATGCCCACATCGCCTCTAAAAATCATCGGATCTGTCGGCATTTACCAAACACTTTATGAAATACGCAGCATACCGTGGTGTCTGGCTTTACAGGGCGGTTCAGTTGCATGGGGGTTCCGCCCTCTTTGACAATCTTGGCATTCTTTCGATGCAGACGTCTCTCTTGGTTCTTCTTCATGCGTGCAATCTCTTCCTCGAGTCTGGTACAATGTTCAATCAGCGATTCAAGGGCCAGAAGACGGTGCAATTACCTCTTCTTGGCACGTTTGTCCTTGTCCGCATCCCCAGTAGGTGCCAAACTATCGGCAAGTGTTGCTTCCTCTTCAATTGCTTGTCGGCCACGCACATATGCCCGAATGACAGCAGGATCACGAATAATCTCTGTTTGCCATTCACCGTCAATCTGAAGAACCATGAGTGCCAAGCCATAATAAACAGTGTGAAGGACATACTAGACGCCTGATGCGCAGCACTTTCCTGCTCCCATCTGGACCAACACTTCCTTCACGATCGCGATCCAATGAAGATCCTCGGCTGAAAGCAGGTGAAGGGGGCGCCGAAGTGCCATGGGCCATGGGCGACATGGCTGGCGTATAAGAATGAGTATCACGGCGAGCCGAGGCTTGTGTTTGCAGTTTCTTCATGGCGTCCCTCTTCTCGTCTTCTTCTGTGAGCTGCGGTTCATCTTTTCGACTGAGCGAATCAAATTGAGCTTTCCATATTCGTTCTATCTCCGATTTGTAGATTTGCTGCTGTTCGGCTACATTGTACCTGTGCGCTGATTTAGGCCGACTTTCTGCTTCAGCTACATCAAGGGAAATGCATTTAATATTGGTACAAGAATTGAGATAATACTCATACCTATTTTCTGCTCGTAATCTTCACCGGCTTTCACGAATATATCTTTCATAGATATACGGATGAAGCTGAAAGCTTCTCCTCGACCACTTGGGTCGCCTTCACCGTGTAATCGGAGCATGGCCTTCGCTTGTGTTGCAAACAGGAAGTTTTTAGTTGTTATCCAAGGAGCCAACTGTTGTTCGATTGAAAGGTTCGATTCATCACCATCTGCAACTTCTGTAGCTCCACTATACCCAGCATCCTGCAGATGCCGTTGCCCAACTTGCATGCTTTCAGTGAGCACCACTTGCTCGGGCCCAACCATTTTCAACATGTCCGCATCCGAAGGAATAGTCCAATTGGGTTTAAGCCGCCAGAAGCCTTGATGAGGTCCCCGTCTATGGTATTCCATGAACTCCTATACACCTGACTTTAAACATGTCCTGGGCCGAGGAGAAGTATTAACTCACTTTCAATCTCTGTCGCATCTGCAGTTCGTTTTGATCGGGGAAGTATTTCATCAGCCGAGATATCTTCAATCGTTCGCCCTGGCTTTTCTTGAGCAGTTTGAATGCGATGATTTGTAGTCGGAATTTGATGGTGTTGGTAATTTTACGTGAATGTGGGCCGGGAACTTCAGTTACAGGGTAGGTTTGTCCCAGAACGAAGAGGTTCTTGATCTCGCGAATAAAGTACTTGGGTTCACCTTTCACCGTGTTCCTAAAGCACTACAAGTGAATACATGATGGATAACTGGTGGGGACAAGACGAACCGTATGACTAGAAAATCCGTTGAATAGGGCTTATGCCGAAACAACGGTGCCCGTACCAGATTGTTGTATAATGCAGGTATAGTTTGTCCTGGATACACATATCCAAACTTCATAAAAGGTGATTCATCTTGAGGCTCCAGTACAAATGGAACGCCGAGATCGGCTTTGGGAAAATATTCGTCTTTCTCGTCTTTCTTTCGATAGTAATTGACAAGTGCACTGCCCATGCCGAAGTTGGGTATTATTGGGGGATGTTCCTCCTACGATTATCATGAAGACAAGGTAACAGCGGGCAATAGGAAGTTTGCTTACAGAATATTCCCATAATACGAAATTACTCGTATCTCGAAGGCTCAAATCACTTGTTTTCCGCAAGCCTTCACCAACATTCCCACCTTTACCAAGCTTCCTTCCAGCCTTGTCTTTCTTTTTCTTCGCAGTACGAACTTTGGAAAACCGCAGCTCGATGTTGGAGGGAAACTGTAGAGCAGGTCGATGGAAAGAACGAGCTTCTTGTTTCGACAACCGTGTCTTGTACTATTTTACGAGTCAGTAATGTTCCCAGATAAAATATCCGACTCACGAATGGCAATTGCAGCTTTTGTGCAGGGTAGGCATGTTCGACCACAAGTTGGCCAAACGTTTGTCGGACACGATGTCGTCCTCCCTCTTTTGCCACTTCATAGAAATTGTCGTTGGAGAGATTGAACTTGTCACGCTGGGTGCCATCAGCTCTAAGTCTTTTTCTTGGACGCGCATTCTCGGCTGCGTAATGTTTAGATGAGCATGCGGGAAGGCCAGCAATGTATATACTTACGACTCCTATCCTCCGGTACAATATCATCCTCATGGTTGAATTCAAGCTGTGTAAAATCTCGGAAAGGTGCATTCGGACCCCATATGATGCTTTGAGTCCATGTTCCAGATTCTAATGCCTTATTCACAGGTGTGGTAAGATTACTTTCTGGAACGAGTGAATAGCTATTCTGAGTCTGGCTGGTTGGATCATAGACTATTTGGTCTTCCCAGTTCGACAGCAGAACCAGATCAAAAGTACGGTCATCTAGAGGCATATGCACTGGGACACTGGTTTTGTCACGTTCCTTCATATGATTGTTAGTCCTTTCAGCATGCACTATCTTCAGAGAGTAAACTGACCTCCAAGGCTCTACGAAGGTCCACTTCTACGCTGCGTGCGGATACTTCTTCTACGCGCTTATTTTCTACTTGCTTCTTACTATCTCCCACCACAGCATCCAAGAAACCTCTCGGTACCTCTCTCTTACGGGGGTAGACGGTTTCAACTGAATGATGATGAGAAATAATAGACAGTGGATAAATGGTTGCGCACTTTGATAAGGTCTCTTTGCAAGACGGGATTTCCGCACCGTGTAGCCCTTAAATAGCTCGCTGAAATCCAGAATCTTGTCCTTCTCAAAGGCAGGAAAGCGTTCATAGACACTCTTCGGTCGTTCTACGAGTCTTTTCACAATTCTTGTTCGCCTTTGCTTCCTTTGAAGGCCGTCAGGCGAATGAATTTCCTTCTTCACCGATGCGTGGTCCGATTCCTCCTCCTCCTGCATTTCACGGTCAATTTCATCCTCCCAATCCTCTCCCTGGTCTGGACCAACAGCATCCTCATCCCATTTTTCATTATAGATTTGACTTGAGTTGAGCTCCGGTATGCCTGATATACCAAGTTGATTAGAGAGACTACCACGAGGAATTGACAATCCTCCAAGTAAGTGGTCTAGAGAGAAGCCAGTCAGAGCCGAGATGGCGTCATTTTCTTCCTGTGCAAACATTGAGGATACGTTATAGATATCACCGCTCTCACGAGATCCAAAGTTCGAGTAACAATGCAATGAATGCGAGTGTAAGACGCACTTCCGATGCCTGTCGACGTGAAGGGTCGAGCAACCTATTGACAAAGCCTTTGTCAAATAAATACAAACAATTACCTACGATCATGAAGAATTCCATACCTCTCCTCTATCATCTTACGCGTCTGTTTACTTTTAATCATGGAAAAGGATCTAGCTAATAAGCTTGAGGCATGCTCTGTTTTTTTTTTTTTTTTTTTCAAATGAAAGTCGCTCATTGAATACGCTCTAGGTATTTCGCAAGACTACGACCGAAAGCGGAGAGCTCATCGTATTTCACGTCTTTCCTAGCAAAGTATGTAAAGATTCCGCGTATATCTCGTACTGCCATTAACTCCGAACTAGATAATGTATGTTAATATTTAGTTTTTCGATAATCTTGCCGAACCCTGTCTTGCAGAGAACTTGGAGATTTGATTCAGGCAACACATACCTCCGATTCTCCTTTCCATATATCATACGCGTCAACAACAACCGACCCTACTGTATACTCACCCCTAGACTCTAATGGCTCAGAAGAACTCCAGGCGAAGAAACGGAAACGGTTAAACGGAGCCGGTGACGCCGAAGACCTTACCGAATCAAAGTCGTTAACGCACACACATGAGGCTCGGTTTACCGGACGCATGCAGTCTAATAAGCATATTTCTTCGAAGATTCATAACGTAGTGAAGAAGGAATGTGAACAGCTGGTTTCCTCTGTCGTGCGTGTCGTTGATGCTTGCCTGTCCCGTCCTGTTCACACACTCATTGTCTCCAGGATCAAGTAAAACTATGGGTGACTCTCACTATGCCAAAGTAAACCTTGTCAAACGCCAACCATATAACGTGTACTGATACAATATGTCTATTAGGATTGAGGAGTGCGTCTGTCTTCTATTTGTCTCCATGAAACATTTATTTACAGCCTACTTCATTAAGTGGGGATAATTTTGGTATGTCTTCCCTTCAGTAGAAATGACTAGGTCTAATTTGTCTTTAGGCGTGCAAATTCAAGAAGGTTCGGACATATATGCTACTCTAAACAAAGTCCTTATAAAGTCGCCTGTTAGAGGTCCTCTCAGAATTGCATCGGGCTCAAGAGAGTGCATATAATCTTCGTGATGCAGCTCGTCAAGACTATCTCGCACGAGCAAAAATATGTTCAAAGATTCTGAAATATCCCAACATCGAAGACTATACAGTGAGTATCTTTCATGTATCATCCTAAAATTTATTTGACCTAGGGACCTCAGCTTTCGCTAAAGGAGCACGACGAAAGACAACTATTTTTGGCACGCCAGCACTTGTACGACATCCGTAATCTGTATGCAATTTTGACAGATCTTATACACAAGAATATTACTAAAGTAAGCTTCAATTGCTTATTAAATGGAACATAACATGACTTAATCCTTCACTTTAGATCCGCGTACCTAAAGCTAATAACAGTATTGGTCTATACTAGTCTCCAGATGATACCCGTAGACTATCAAACAGATATTGTTTTAAAGATGTTGAATCCATCCAGCGCTGTGCTAATGATAGACCCCGGAATCTGGGGATGCCAGTGAAGTTCTTTGACATCCTTTTGTCCCTGATGAACGAATAATAATTGAGGAGGTACGTGTTGACCTTCTGGGGTATCGTCCATGCCAGCCTCGTCTTCGTCCTGCTCAACACCAAGATCCCACATCGTGACTTGATCGTCTGCACCTGATGCTGCAAAAATGGAATCCTCGGTGGGATGCCATTCAATAGATGTAATGGGTGCTTTGTGCCATGCAAATGATGCGACCGGTGTCGGGTCAGCCTGCGTTGATCTTTGCACAACGTTCAGTAAAAATGTTTATGGAATAGCTTGCAATTACGAACCCCCTTTTCTGGACATTCCTTAGATCCCACACTTTGATACCTCCCTCGTCACCACCACTGAGGAGCAGATAACTGGACTTCCTATTCCAGCTAATGACATTAACGTCGCTTTCATGTGCCGTTGTGATTCCTGCTACGCTCTTGCGCCCTTTAGAACGCACATCCCAGACTTGAATGCTTTGATCCGCAGAACATGATGCGAAAACAGTGGGTTCTGAAGGACTCCATTGAAGATCTTCTATGCTTGATGTATGAGAAGTAAAAGGTTGAGATAGTGCGTTGAATCCGGATGGAGTTGAAGTTGTCAGGAAGATTTTAGAGTGAACATCACCCGTCAAAAGCCGTAACGAAGATGAGCCTGAAGCCGCCCAATCCATAGCAAACCCTTCTGCTCTGCCGTGTGAATTGATGGTAAAAACAGGTGTGTTGGTCCGAGTTTTGTCGTAAGTGTAGCCGGGTACATCTATGGATTCAATGAGTGGTCGGACATCCCATATATGGACTTTTCCGGTTTCTGCCCATGTCGCGACGTGATATGGCTGGGATACCGGGGGGAGAGGTTGGGAAGAAGGAAGAGGCTGAGCACGCGTTCGATTCACACCACCAAGATGTGGGATCGAGCGATATTCGATGATAGCGTCTTCATCAAGGTCATCGTCGTCATCTTCATTTTCCGAGTCCGAATCATCTGAACAGTATTCTCGTCAGCCAAAGAGAAAAAAGAGAATCTTTGTAGCGGCTTACTAACCACCGTCCTTCTGCGTTCGATGAAGAGAGCTAAGCTTGTAGACTACAACTTCATTATTACTTGCAATATCAGCTTGTGTGCCAGCTACCAAATAGGATGTCGCAGGATATCTCTGTCGTTCGTCGCCAAGACTATCGCGAAGTATATCGAAAGAAAGACAAGGCCAGTTGACGTTCATTGTGTGGCGCATAATATACACAGAGTCGTCTGGCTCCAATATTTCATCTTTCCCAAGATGATGTGTGCCGGGGATATAGACATCGGCGGGAGGAGGCTGTTCGTCTGATTCCTCCACAGCAGGTAAAACCTGATCAATATCCATACCTGGGGAGGGTTAGATTAAAATTAAAGCAGCCTTCCAAGAGACGCACTATCTTCTTGCTCATCATCCTGAGCGTTCGTAACCTCTTCATCGCTTTCTATTTCATCCTCCCAAGCATCCTCGAACTCGCCCATCTCATCTGCGGCGACATCCGGTCGCCGAGAACCACTTGCTGATACTTTATGAAAAGCCTGGCCATCTTGTTTCGCTGGATTCAAGAGCTCTGTCGCTGTACGCTTTGCCATTCTAATAGAAGGAGGAGGGGAGCGACTAGCTGTTAATCGGTGAAGGTGGTAAGATTGAAAAATGTGATCGATGCGCACGTGAGGCGGACCGTCATCCGGAGTCGATTCGGAGGCTTGTTTTTGAACGCCGATGCACACCTGCAACTGCTGGCAAGCTAGAGCGCTGCAACGTTTCCCGTTTCATCAAATCTTGCTTATGTTTCTTGTTGCAATATAAGTAATGAAACACACGCGTACTGTGCCGGATTTCAAAGCAGACGTCGAGAGCCGTTCCTTGTTCCCATGGCTAGATACGACGGCACTATGTGACGCGTCACCTTCCTTCGGTTTCTCCAATCTTCCATCTCGCGCGCCTGTTCATCAATATAAAATTCAAATTCAACGCCATTTGATACAACCATCTTCTTCCCCTCTTCATCCTCGAAATCTCTACCATGTCTCTCGCTGTTGCAATTCCTGAAGGGTTTGTTGCCTCGTATCATCACCATCCAGTCTGCTGCTTACGCCTCTGCCTTGTTCAGGTATCAGTACGTAGGAGCAGCACTCCTGTCCACTGCATGGCTCCTCCTTGGCCAGGGCGTTGTGGTCAGCAGGTTCCGTGGGCGCGCTGGTGTCCAGTATCCACAGTGTTCGTAAAAGATTATTTTGTCCACCTACAAAATATCTGATTTCTGCCAACAGTGTATGCGGAGAAGTCAGAAGCAGATTCAAAGAAGGAGGCTTACCTCTTCAACTGTGCGCAGCGTAAGTTCCCGGCTTTGGTTCCTAACCATTTGGGTTCTCATTACGAACAGGTGCTCATCAAAACACGTTGGAGAATATACCTATCATATTTATAACGTTAGTCAAGCGTCTAACTTATAGCCCATGTTGAGGAATATTCACATTCCTTGTAGGACTATTATATCGGGACTTAAATTCCCTGTCCTGTCTGCGGCCGCTTGTGCATACTGGACCTTAGCTCGTATTTCTTATACCCGAGGTTATGTTACAGGAGACCCCAAGAAGGTTAGTCCGACAGTTTCAACTCAAAGCTTCCTCCTTCTCATTGTTGCATTCCAGAGAGGGACAACCTTGTACAGACTTAGCTACATTGGTTTGCTCGGTGCGTTTTGACCCCTATTTCACCAATAGATCGTACTGATGGGTTTCCGAAGGCCTGATTCTGAATTCGACTTATGTCGCTGGTGGCTGGGTCCTTGCTGGTATATCCAACATCAAGCTCTAATTGAGTAGCCAGCAGCCATCTTTTGTAAACGGACATAATTTTGGGTTTTATTACACATTTATTATAACTATTACAACTATATACATTCTGCCCTTATTTCAAGAATATCAGCGACAAGCGGCCATTAAATCATAGCTCCCAGAGCGGTAATTGACGAGTGTGGCTATGGCTTAGAGCAATAAGTAATGGCCGAGGAAGCTATTGTACAATCATTGAATAACAAGACCATTGTTCAATGGAACTCTTAACATCTTCATCCTCCACTGCCAAAATAATATCTAGGTCTCCTGCTCACCTACCATCCTACACAGCTCACAGTGATTCAGTCTAATCTCATTTCCAGGATGCCGAAAGCATCTACTCGGCCATCCCTACCCACATCCTCATCGGATTTCGCGTTGCCCCCATCTTCCTCCAGTCCGGTGGCATCCACCTCATCTCTTACGCTGGATGATCCTAGCTTCCTTCTACAGCGCTTTCGTCGACCAAGTTTATTACAGAAAGCCGGATATCTTTCAGAGACTCGCCTTCACAGCCCTCTCGCCTCTTCATTTACCCTTCACACCAGAAGACGCAGCCAGAATGCCTTTCAGCTCACAGAAGAGTCGGAAAGCGACAGAGAGCGCATGCTTACTGATTCACCAAGCAGCTCAGAGACACATACGCCCCCCTTAAGAGTACCAGATAACAGTGAAGAAGATCTGGTCGGGAAGCTTACTGCAAGTAAACCGCCCTCGACTCCGCCACGAAGGATGTCTTCTACTAACATGGACGTGCAAGAGAATTATCCTTCTCCGACGGGTATCAATCGTCGTAGTGTTCCGTTTCCAGTACGTCGTACCTCTGTCTTTCCTTCGTAATTTAATCAACTTTCTATAGCTTAAACAACCTCGTATCCTCAACCTGCTGGCTGAATCACGACCAGAAGAAGCAGAAGTCAAGTCGGAAGCTGCATTTCAGCGCCTCATCACTTCCTGCTCGGAACTACCGCATACACCAAGAGCTACCACCGATCGTGGGCGATACCCGGAGGAGGCAGGACATGAAGAGAGTCAGAGGGAGGAGACTCCTAGTGACGATGAGCAAGAGGTTGGAGAAGGCCCATTTGCTTTTGAGGCACCCCCTGCCAGCGGTACAGAACCAATAAACATACAAAAGACACGTACAATTACGCCTGCTGGTAGTGCTGCTGGAAGTGTGAACGGGGATGATCTTAGCATGTGCATGTCGGAGACTTCTTCTAGTCTTGGAGCTTCTGCCATGGATATTGACATGGTGCGTATCCTGATCCTCTGCTCCGTACTTTGTCGAACGCTATATCCTACAGCCCCTTGGATCTCCATCTTTGAATTCGATGTCGATGATGGCCACACCCATCAATCAATGGCGTTATACTCCCCCTCCAACGTCTACAAACGTCGTGCGGTCCAATAAACGGAAACGTGGGTTCCATCTATATCATGCATACTCAGTATTAACTGTTTGAACTTAGTTGAGGATCGGTTTGATCCATATCCATCATCCTCTAAGCGTCGTGCTGTCTCTCCATCGATGCTGTATCTCAGAGATTCGCACTCTGCCGTCGGCTCTTCAATCAATAGAGGAAACAACAACTCAAGGCTACCAATTGCCATCCCAATAACCATTCCAAACTCTACTGTTAGCTCAGCAGCTTCATCTCCCACAATTTCCAGCTCTTATCCAACTACATATCCCAGGCCTATTAGTATAACATCAAGCCCTACTCTACGAGCAACTATGGGGCTATCTAGTCCCATTCTGCGGCCGATTCCTCGATCTGGGAGACGTGGAGACGGAGAAGATAGGGAAATTGAAGGCGCTGGCGAAGGAGTAGGTGGCTTGACATTAGGTTAAGCATACATCTATATATGCTTTCACAAGTCTTAGGATCTCGGAGATCCTTTTGTGACTTCAGTTTCTCATGCTATTTCGATTTTCAACCGGGTTCTCTGAGCTCTCCTCAGTTCTACGCATAATACTATAATCCATTGCGTATAACGAGTTATTGTTCCGGTATACTCGCATTTCGTATAGATATGTAAATGTAAATACTCTCAAAGGTCTACTATTTTGATATTTGTATGAGTTCCTGTTGAATGTCTAGTGGAAGGTATCCGCGAGGCTGCTGTATTGCTCTAAAAATAGTAGTCACGTGTAAATAAAATTCTTGTTTCATCGCCTGGCCTGAACCTCAATTTTGCCTCCATTCAACACATATCCCCTACCTCACGTATACCACGCCGCGCTATATTATATCTGCCATGAGTGCGAATAAAAAGCTCACCAAGAAGCAGAAGAAGGCCGTCGCGTTTCGTGAACGCAAGACCGGAAAACGCAAAGGCGACGATGGCATCATGGAAATGGAAATGGAAGATAATTCAGTTCCTGTCATGGAAGACCAGATTCTGGCTAGTATGTCGGGCAGTGGGGTGGAAGTGGACGATGTGGCGGCGGAGGCGTCAAAATCAGGAGAAGGTAGCAAAAAGACAGGCAGCGGCAAGGGCAAGGGCAAGAGCAAGGCAGGGGAAGGCGGGTTGGAAGATGCTGCGGCGAAGTCGAAGAAGAGAAAACGCGACTCCGAAGTGGCGGATGTGGAGGACAGTGCACTAGGTAAAAAGACGAAGTCTTCGAAGCGTAAAAAGAGCGACAAAGTGGAAAGTAGCAAGGATGATGATTCTGAAAAGGACAAAACGTCTATGAAGCAGAGGTTTATATTATTCGTCGGCATGTTATTCTGACAATATCCTCAACATCTACTTATCCTTATGGACTTACAGGCAATCTTAAATATACCACAACCAAAGAAGCAATTGAAGCTCATTTTGCTGCTTGTGGTACGCTTACAATCGTTCTGGATTATGATTAATCTGGTTAATAGCCAATACTAGACCCCCCACCTACTATCCGCTTGCTCACACAAAAAAATGCTACTGGTCCTAGGCAAAATAAATCCAAAGGCTGCGCGTTCCTAGAATTCAGTCATCGTAATGCTCTTCAGCAAGGACTAAAACTTCATCAAACTACATTGGAAGATCGAATGATCAACGTGGAGTTGACCGCTGGAGGTGGTGGAAAGGGCGAAAACAGATTAGCGAAAGTCAAAGAACGCAATAAGTCCTTGTTCGCGGAACGGGTACGCAGTTCTTACCTCAATTATTGTTTTCTCGCTGATAATCATTTCGTTCCGCAGAAACAACGGATCGAGAAAAACGATACTGCCGGCGAAACGATACCAACTTTGACACAAAAGCCTCAGCGGTATTCTGCTACTTCTGGAATTGAGCAGACGCCGTCGACGAGGAGAACGTGGACAGTGGGTGATGCGGACGACGGGTTGACGCATCGCGGTGGCCAACGGCATACGAAGGGTTCTAAATCTCGCAAGCCGAGAACAGCTGATTGGGCTACTGGTGTTAACGCTATTCCTGTTGGTTGAAGTATTTTATTTAAGCGGTTTATCGACGGATATCAATGCTGTATTGCATTTGAGATTGCGAATATATATTAACGTCCATAATAATAACGAAGGTAATAATATCCAGTGATCTAACTGGTATCATGAAACGAGGATGAAAACCAAGAACTGTAGCACATAATTTAGTATATGGCCGTTATGTGAAATCATCAAAACTTACAAAGACGATAAGCACCCCGAAGACTTTCAGCATGAGCCAACGATTGCTAGAAATACTGGCATAATACTTCAGCAATTCTCGTTGCGCACCGCCGATATTAGATGCAATGTCATGGGTATCGGCGTCGATACGCTGTACAGTTTCCCTTTGTTCAGCTACCATATTGGCAAGTTGGGTGAAGATCTGGCCGAGCTCTGCAATAGTAGTCTCTATAGATTCGATGGCTGTTGAGCGTTGTTGGATGTACGAATCCTAAATTCACGTAGCTGAATAATTATACAATCGGAAAGATGTCCCGACGTACCTGCTGTTCAACCATTTGCATTTGCATGAGTGCTCCCCCATGCGCTCCCCCTCCTTCTTCCGCTGAGTTCAGATCAAGAGCTAAAACATCTCCATTCTGCGGTGCACGACCTTTGCCTTTTGAATCAAGGTGGCTGGGGCTGCCGTCTCCCATTGGATCGCTTCTTTGAGAGCCGTACAACATCGAGTCTACTCTGTATAGTTAGCACTGGAATAAATGTTACAAGCGAAAAAACTTGCTCGAAGGAGCCTGGTTCGCTGCCGTTGCTGTTGAGTACATGAATTGCTCCGTACGATTCTTGGATTCTTTCATATTCTACGAACAATGCTGAGGAATGTGCACGAGATGATGCAAACCAATCGTCTTACCTGTGTTCTAACTTCTAGCACATCTTTGAAGGTCATGCTCGTAGTCGCGAGTTTGCTCTGCAGAAGCATTACAACATTGTTATTATGTTCGTCTATTTGCTTTCCCTCCGCAGACGAGGACCCGCTGGCATTGCGCTGTTTGACATAGGACTGCAGAGCTGCAATTTTTTTGTTGATGCCAGCAATATCTTGCTTAATTATGAATGTGAGTTCCTGCGAACGACGTGTCAATGGAAATAGAGGGACAAAGAGTGGGTATTAACATACACTGATCTCCACAGGACGATCATCGAACAGTGTCTTCCGCTTCGCCACTATCCAATAGACAGTTATCAGAAATGCTCTACCAAGTCAAAGATGCGTCATACACTGTGCAAGCTTGCTGAGTTTGAGAGTGGTGCCGCTGATATCCTTGCCTATCGCCGACGCCATGCGAGAGAATTCGCTTTTAGGGCCAGGCTTTCCATCTTGCTGTAGGAGGCGCTGCTTTGTATCTGCATGGGATGGAAGAGAGGATCTGCTGCGTATGGACTCGACGCAGGCCTTGAATTCGTTTGTGCGGTCTTGAACTGACATTGGAGTCAGATTGCAGTGGTATTTCTGTGTGTATTAAGATAAATTATGCAGCAGGCGGTATGCAGACCAGTGCCAAGGAGAAAAGTGAGTAATAAGGTTAAAAGCTGTAGAAGAGTTGGATTGAACGGAAGGATATATGAACTTGAGTGGATTCGAAGTTGAAGCAAATGTGCTGGGCACCCTCTGTAACGTGGTATTGCACGTGATTTGACGCGACGCCCAGAGTATTATGTAATCTATGATCCGTCTGAGATTCTCCTCCGCTGCCCGATCCGACTCAAGTTGGAGTTTATGAGCATCAGCGCTTGCCTGCCCCTCTCCTCCTCGCTTATACCCTCATGCAAATCGCATGCCATTTCCGTATATAATCTCCACCTCATACCGTCTCGCTCTTCGTCTTGCCCCCCGTCACTCCCCTCTCATCTCTCGCTCTTTCATACATACTATGGTTGTCTCCAAGAAACAACCCGATGAGAACTCCAAGGTCCTCATCTTTGGGGCAGGAAATTTCGGATCGTGTCTTGCATCCCATCTCGGTGACATTCAGCACGAAGTCTTTATGTGGGCGCGCGAAGAGCCCATCATAAAGCACTTCAATATGCATCATCGCAACCCAGTTTATCTCAAAGATCATCATTTCCCCCAAAACATCACTGCCGTAGGACCAGAGATGCCTTCAAAGGAGTTTATCAACAAAATGGACGTTCTCCTCTTTGCTATTCCTACCCAGTTTCTTAGGTATGTCGACTCGCTTTCTTTTGGATCAGCGTGTTGACGTCATGCGGTTACCAGAGATAATCTTCGTACTTTGCGTCCGCAATTAGATACTAACCACCTTCCACTTCTTATATTTGTTAACAAAGGAATTGAGATTGGTACACATGCATTGACACTGGAGATCATCGCAGACACTTGTGGGGCCGAAATCGCAAAGGCTGCAACATTCATCGTACGTTCTTTTCGACGACTCATCTTGAACACGCTGCTTACTAGCGTTAGTAAAGTCAGGTCCATCTTTCGCTAAAGAAAGTACGTATGTTGCACGTGTCTTCATGTGAAACCCGAGTTAATGTATTTTTTCCTTAGTCGTTGAAAGGCAACCTACATCCGTATCGGTTGCCTCTCTGACCGAAAGCGAGGCCGACAAAGCGGCCGCCCTTTTCCATCAACCCCATTTCCGTTGGTGGGTTTTAAGACGCGTCGAACCATTGAATCATACTCATAACGTGTTATGCTAGCTATACGGGCAGTGACCCAATAGGTATCGAGTTGTCAGGCGCTCTAAAGAACGTCTATGCCATTGCCTCTGGAATGTCGGATGGTCTTGGGTTCGAAAATAACACGCGGGCCAGTGAGTATATCTCAGTAAGTACGTATCTTTGGGAACCTAATCTCAGTCCGCAGTGATCATTACTCGCGGTCTGGCTGAGATGACATGCATTGGAGCTGCCTATGGCGCGTCCCCGCTCACGTTCTTGGGTCTGGCTGGCGTTGGAGATCTATTTCTCACTTGCAGCTCCTCCAACAGCCGTAATTATACGGTTGGATATCGGTTAGGCAAGGGGGAGTCGCTGGATGTTATCATGAAGACCCTGGGGAGCGTTGCAGAGGGTGTGTCGACATCGAAGGGTGTGAAGAATATGATCGATGAACTGGGTGTCAATGCGCCTATTGCTAGCGCTGTAAGTTGCGAATAATATGTGTGCTATTTTTACTCACCTAGGTTCGTACAGGTATATGATGTATTGTATAGCGGTAAGTCTCGATCTGAATACGATGTAGTGTGAGTGCTTATTTGATTTCATGCAGGCAAAGACACGCAAGCTGCAGTACGCGAGCTGATGCAGCTGCCGCCATCGCGAGAGTTAGAGCTGCCACCAACTGCAGGGGGGCCTGCCCGACAGTTGCTGCGGAAGCTGGGGCTGGAGACGCAGGCGGAGGACCTGTCTGTGCAGGCGAGTCTATGAGACGAGAACTTGAGATAGGGTGGAATATATTATGAACACGGACAGTGTAGAATCTTCACGACTTGAATGAAACTTGAATTGATTTTAATTTTGTCCGGATTTCATTCTGAATTGACGCGGAGATGAAAAGATATAACCGGACTCGCGTCACGTAAAATGGCTGACAGACGCGCAGATCGATCTGGATTCTGCCCACGCTCCTTTTTTTCACAAACTTTTTCCGACCGTTCCGGTTTGTTGAAATCTCGTTTGCCAGCTTTTGCATTCAATTTGCTTTGCTTTTGCACTTGTCCCACCGTCACTCCTGCCCTCGACTTCCTTGACGCCTCTCTGCCTCATCCCCGACATCCATCTCCCCTCGTCCCCCTCACCAGCTATAATGGTCTCTGCTCTCTGGAAGGCGTCCTCCGAGGGTGATCTCGAAATGGTCCACCAACTGTTGAACGAGGCTTCTGCGGTTGATGTCGAATTAAAAGGTGTGCTCTCCTTCACACCTTCTGCGCTTCTGGCTTCTCTTAATTATCTTAATTGCCCTTCTTCCTATACAATCACCGACTTTTGCGGTTTACTTACTATTCTGCCATTCACTAGATCACACAGGCGTTACGCCTCTTATCGAGGCAGTCAGAAATGGTCATATCGAGATCGTCAGAGCACTATTGGATAAAGGTGGTGTTGCTTTCTCCTCTCTAGTTGTGCTGCGATCCGCTCATCATGTGCTGGCATTTCAGGCGCTGATCCCACGAACGCCTCCAGCCAAGGCCGAGCTGAGCAGTACACCTCGGACCCCGTCATCCTTCAGCTTCTGAACTACGCGCAAAATGCGGCACCGTCCAACGTGGTTCCCGCTCATGAACAAGCCTATGTTCATGACACCGACAAATCTTATTATGGACCTCCTCCGGGCTCGTACCCTTACTATCCCAACATTAATCCTGCTCTCTCCCCAAATGGCGAAGGAGCGATGTATTACCCACCTTCAGCACCTGGCATGGTGGATAATCAGGCTCTCAATGCACCCGGCAATCTCCCTCCGCCCGAGATAGCAAGGTTTATTCCGTGTCGATACTTCCCTGCATGCCGCTATGGAGCTACTTGCCTGTTCGCCCATCCTCAAGCACCGTACTACCAGCCGTCCATGCCTTCTCCCACGCCCTACCCTTCCTATGACCCCATGGGAGCACCGCCCTACGCGCAAAGCTACTACCCAGTATCACCACCTTCATTTCCGTCTCCCAACGGTGTCCATATGACATCTATGTCCCCACCTCCCCCCGCACCTCACCTTATGCATGCGCGCTCGCCATCCGAGATTGTTTCTCCTCCGCCTACCCACTTCAGTCCTAATGGCGTTCCTCCTCCATTGCCATATGGTCCTATCTCGCCCTCTTCCTACTCCCATCCAGGACAGATGCCGGTTCCAATGTCGATTCCGCCTCTCCCTCCTTTGCATCATCAACCTACGCTCGCTCCTACAGGACCTCAATCCCCTAATGGGTACAACTCACCTAATTCATCTATCCCTCCTTTCACTGTACAACAAGATCTATCGAGTCGCTACCAGCAGCAACCTCCGAATGTCAACTATCAAGAAAATGACGGAGGTATAAAACCACCGCCAACTAATGTTCAACCTGATACATACGGTGCCAATCCTGTTCACCGTGATGGGCTTGGCCATCATCGTCGAGGCGCAGGCCGCCGAGGCTCTTTCGGTGGTCGCAAGCCTCCTTGTCTTTTCTTCCCTTCTGGCCGTTGCAAAAATGGGTAAGTCTACTTCACGTGAATATCGAACAATTACTGACGGCCTTTCAGTGATGAATGTCGGTTCCCTCACGTGTTGACCGACGGGCCTAGCCCGCACCATCCGCCATTTTTCGCTGGAAGGGGTGGCCATGGTGGGCCGAGACCTAGGCCACATATCAATGGTAATATTAATGCTCCCCAGGCTAATGGTTTCTCACCCATTGAGGAAAAGCTGAACACGTTGACCATTAGTGACGTAGGTTTTCTCTATCGCCTTCCGTGGTCTCTAGTTTGACGATTACTGTCTCTTTACAGGAGCCTCCTCGTCAGCAAAATGGTGTAGATGACTCCAGTCGGTCCCACTCGACTGATGCGGGTGCCCGACCACGCTACGGAAATGGGAATCGTAATCACCACTATGGAGGTGGTCATAGTGGTCACGGTGCTCATCCTCATCCCAAAAAGCAAGCTGCTGCAGTGAAACAGCAACAGCAACGGGTTCCCAATGCGGACGAATTCCCCGTTCTGGCTGGCAGCATTACTCCTCCTTCGCGTAGTCCTGGTCTGAACGGCGTTCTTCCCAATGGCAATGGCCACAGCGGCCCCACAGCCGCTCAGGTGCTACAGGCTCCCCCTCCCGCCCGTAAGGACAGCGTGAGGGAATCTAGTACTCGTGGCGTAAGCCCGGACCCCGCTCCTTCCGCACCCAAGGTGAGCAATTTAGCATCATATTTTTGAGCAATACTGACTTATAGGATCGGATGAAGGTTGAATCCAATGGTGCCGTTGTTGATGTTCCTACCCATGCCCATGTGCAAGAGCAGTCAATCAACAAGTTACCTATTTCTTTCGCTGCTATGGCCACTGCTGCTCCTGACGTCTCCAAGGAGGTGTCTGTTTCTGCCTAAAATCCTCTACGTCGAGGTTCTGCTCGCATACTAGATCTGGCTTTTCCATTCCTCGCTCATAAGATTTTTTCTTATCATCATCCTTGGGTTGTCTGGCGTTTATTTCATCTTTGATTTATATATGTTCATCTGTCGACCTTTTCCTCTTGCATTATATATAGCTATCCCCACTATCCCTCCTTCCCTATCCATCCATCTAGCATAAAAGTTTTGCGTCCTATATGTTCATGTGTTCATTTAGTACTTTTTGTACATGTGTCTCGAGGGTCTGTCATCTCACTCTATTATCCTTGCATTCATTTTCTATTGTTGTTCTCTGATATATAAAAACTCTACAAACTACCTATCATCCTTCATTTTGTTGTCACATTCATCCCAGTACAAATACCATGTTTCTATATATGATACAGACAGTTGCGTTAATCATTGTGCCCATGACAATACATTCCTCATCTCCACTCCGGGAACAGATGTGACTTCTCCAATACGATACACCTCGCCAGGACCTTGCTGCAATCCCTTCACAACAGCATCCACTTCATTTGGGCCGGCGATTACCACCATGCCAATCCCATTATTGAATGTCCGTGCCATCTCCAATGGCTCGACCCCTCCGTGCTTCATCAAAAATTTAAAGACAGGAGGAAGAGCCCATGCAGAAGCATCAATATAGCATCCGAGTTCTTTAGGTAATACTCTCGGGATATTTTCAATGAAGCCGCCGCCAGTAATATGCGACATGCCCTTGATAAGACCGGCCTGCGCAACCGGAAGTATTTGCGATATGTAAATCCGGGTCGGTTCCAAAAGGGCACGGCCAAGATTTGTATCAGCCCATGGACAAGGAGAGTCATAAGTTAAACTGGACAGCGAAATGATTTTCCGAACGAGAGAGAAGCCATTTGAATGTAGGCCAGATGATGAAACACCGAGGATAATATCGCCAACAGAGATATCTGGGCGAGGAAGAATCAGATTACGCTCAACAGCGCCTACAGCGAATCCTGCCAAATCATAGTCCCCTAACACCACTGGTTAAAAATTGACGGGGGTGTATGTGAAGATCCGCTTACCTTCCATATACATACCTGGCATCTCCGCAGTCTCTCCTCCAATTAGGGCACAGCCTGCTTGGCGACATCCTTCAGCGATACCTTTTACCACTTGGGTTGCCACCTGTACATCCAGTTTGCTGCAGCCATAGTAGTCCAAGAAGTACAATGGCTCAGCACCCTGCACAAGCAGATCATTCACAGACATAGCTACTAGATCAATACCTATTCCAGAGAGGCCTCAGACACCAAAATGGAGATATATGTGCTCGACTTACCGACGAGATCGTGAATGCCAACATCAACTGCGAGTCTCAATTTGGTGCCGACACCATCTGTGCCGCTGACGAGCACCGGATCTCTATAGCCAGTAGCTTTAAGATCGAAGACACCGCCGAATCCTCCAATTTCACCATCAGCACCCGGTCTACGCGTAGACCGTACGAAAGGCTTTATGGCATCCACCAATGCGTTACCAGCATCAACGGAAACACCAGCTTGCGCGTAAGTCAAGCCTGTTGGTTTTGATTCCACATCCTTAAGAGCGCTGTCACGAGTGGCTGGCTCAGTCAATAAATAACTCGAAATATACAGCGTACATACCGATATGCGATATCACGGCGGTAAGTCTTTCCCTCGAAAGATATTTTGTTGATGCCTGCGTACGCCGCATCAAGAGCTTCTTTGAGCGTCGGGGCATAAGCTGTCACTGCTAGGACGCGACCCCCAGAGGTCACCACATCTTGGCCTGACTGTTTAGTTCCCGCATGGAAAACAACCACATCTGAAACATATGAGAAGAATAAAACAAGAGCATGACATGAACATACTGGAAGGAACGCCTCCAATTTCAATTCGTTTTCCTTTCTCGTAGCTTCCAGGATAACCTGCGGAAGCAAGCACGATGGTCACTGAGCTGCCAGGGCGGGTAGTAATTTGGATCGAGTCCAATCGATGCTCAGCGCATGCCTATTAAATTTAAATCAGCTATAGCAACATTCGAGAGAACGAAAATGCTCACAAGTAACACACTAGCAAAGTCGACGCTTTTGTCCAGCAATAGCATTAATGCTTCCGTTTCCGGATCACCAAATCGGACATTATATTCAAGGACTTTGGGCCCAGATGACGTGAGCATGAATCCCGTGAAGAGCATTCCAACAAAGGGGAAGCCTGTAATGTCCTGTGAATAACTTTCTACAAGTCTAGAGGATGAGGACTCACCTTCTTTTCTCATCCCATCGATCGTCGGCCGTAAGGACTCCCTCATTATTTGGTCTAATACAGCGGCGGTAGCGATGGGAGCCGGAGCATAGGCACCCATGCCACCCGTATTAGGACCAGTATCACCCTCGCCTATACGTTTGTGGTCCTGGGCTGATGGTAGAGGTACGATGGTATAGCCATCTGATAGAGCGAGAACGGAAATTTCGGGACCGGTAAGAAGCTCTTCGATAACCACCTCGCTTCCTATGCGATATATTTGAGAGATCGAAGTGTGACGAGGCCTGTAGTAACGAACCTGCGTCCCCAAAGACGTTGGCTACCATAATCTCGTTGAGGCCTGTAATCGCCTCTTCCTGAGTTTGCGGGATAAGAACACCCTTGCCAGCTGCCAGACCGCTGGCCTTTAGCACAACTTGATGGCCACATGTCTTGACATATTGTATAGCCTCGTCAATCTGTGAAGATTGGAAGACTTGAAATTTGGCCGTTGGGATGTTGTGGCGGGCCATGAAAGCCTTGGAGAAGGCCTTTGAGCCCTCCATCCTGGATGCAAGCACGCTGGGTCCGAAGACGGGTATACCCACTGCATTATTGGTTTAGAATGTGTGTATAAAACAAACATCGATAACCATACCTTTGCGGAAGTAAGACTCGATTCCATCGACCAATGGTTGCTCTGGGCCTGGTACGACGAGGTTAATCTTGAGGAAAGGTTAGGTAACATGGTGTTGATGATGAGAGTGGTCGATGTTATACCTCGTTCTTGACTGCAAAGTCTACCAGGGCAGGGAAATCGGCTGAGTTGACATCAGCGAGATTCGTAGTTTTTGGCTCCTGTGCTGTGCCTGGGTTTCCGGGGCAGACGAAGATGTGATCGAGGAGGGGAGACTGAGAGAGCTTCCATGCAAGGGCGTGCTCGCGTCCCCCGCTGCCGAGGAGGAGGATTCGGATGGACATGAGGAGATGAAGAGATAGCTATAGCGAGTGCAATAAAATCTTTGACGCCGGATCACAGTACCCTGCAGGTGCGCACGTGGCGATGCACCTTCCTGAATAGGCAACCCAGCTCGCCGATAGTTCAACGCCGCTTCACGCATTTCACGTTTCGCGGGTTTGCTCAAGCTTCAGCTTTGAACTGCTCTTCCTCTCCCTCCGCTGGCCTGTCCTCCCATCCCGCTCACCTACGCCTGATACCCAAAGGACAGGTTACGCACGCCCCCCTTTTAACTTTCATGAATGGCCTACTACCGCACCCCCATGATGGCCGCGGAGCCGTACGAAGAGGCGAGTCTTAGCCGTGCTTTCGCGTTGCCCCTTTAACCTAATCTTTCTGACGCTTTCAAACAGTCCCAGGGCCCCGAGTCACCGGTTGAAGCATCCCCAGACGAGCTCAAGGCCTTCTATCAGGACATGGAGCTTAGAGAGAACCTTGAGCGCAAGCTGTCCAAGCGCAGGTCCAATTCTGCTACGTCTATATGGTCGCGAAAATCCCTTAAACGATCCGCTGCTGCTCCTCCACCTCCTGTCTCCAAGGATCCGCATACGAGGCCCCCATCCTCTGACCTCGACCGCCCAAACGACAAGGCGAGGTTGAGTGAGGACACGGGCATGCACGTGGATGAACATCCACCAAGGAATGATGGGCCCCATATGAACTCCCCGCGTTCCATCCTCCCAGACACTATGAAGGAAATCCCGACCTGGTACAACAAAGAGGCATGGGCAGCCGTTCCCATTCCTGCGCACAAAGTTCGCTACCATATTTATAACCCTCATGGTCCGCGTTGGTACCGAAATCATCACTTAATCCCACCCTCTCAAATCAAGCCTGGTGGACGACCACCTTCTTTCTTTTCCCCTTCTTTCCCTCCAATATCCACATCATCGACTCCAGAACGTTTCGACGAGCCGGGCCCAAGTGCGACGCCCTCACATTCCCCTTTACCAACCCCAACGTCGTCTCAAACTCGTGTGGCTGATGGCGGCAAAGCAAGATCTCGAAAGACTTCACAAACTACGCCCGATAATGTCGATCTTCTCGACGTGACCGATCCATGGGGGACGAACTGGCATCATCAATCACCGTACGACCTCGCGATTAGCACATCATCACCACCGGACGCACACGAGGCGAGTAACCTTTTCAATTCTGGTCATGAACATATTAACATAAGCTCAAATTAGACATCGGTCACCCGACCACGGCGAGCGAGCATGACGGCTGCTCAGAGTCTTCACAAATCCGTTATACCGTCCCCGCTATTTCAATCCACCTCTGCCATTCATTTAGCACCTCCTGAGTTGGATGGTGCCCATATACCCCGGAAATTGAGTAAACGCAAGACCCCAGCGGTTGGGAACATATTCGGCCAGACAAAAGATACGCGTTCGATGGTAGCTTCTGCTCCTACGACGCCAGTGGATCATACCCTTTTATCACAACCTTCGCCCATCAACTCTGCGGAGTCTTCTCAACAGTTACCCCAGCGCATGTCTGTAGCACCCCCGATTCATTCCGAGCCCCCTGCTTCCACGTCAAAGAAGGAAAAACGCGGCAGTGTTTTGGGACGCTTGGCTAGGAAGTTCAGCATTCTTCGGAAACCGACGGATGATAATATAGGTGTGGGCACGACAGAAGATAGCTGGCATCATATCGGTCCCGAAGATACAACACAGAGTCGAAGTCGACAAAGCTTTGTTGTACCTATAAGGCGCTCTATGAGCCCAGAGAAGCCTCCATCTGTTGATCCAAGAAAGAGAGTGCCAGCTCCTCCAGCAGAGGATATTCAACCAGTGATGGCACCAGACCCACCGCGTGAACATGATCGTTCGTCGTCTATATCTCTGGAGACACCCTTCTCTATTGGCAAGCTTACCATAGCTAATCCCGACACTCCTGAGATAGTTAGTCCTTCACATCTAGATAATCCCCCTCTTCCTCCAGAGAAACCATGGACTATGGATCATAATCAACTTTCCTCAGGCTCTGTTGCCTCACCACCAGCTGTATCTCTATATCTTGAGCCTTTGGTCTCTATTTCTTCCGATCCGCCACCAGAGATGATTGCGCACACGTCGAAGTCAAAAATGCCTGCACCATCGATGCAATCCTCGTCCAGTGGTCCTGCTCGCACTCATTCATCTCCAGCACCATCACATAATGCTCAAGAATATGTCGATGCTTCCTTACGGCATGCTCTTTCTCCTTCGACATACATGGCAAACTTGGACACTCATTCAAACGCTGGTTACGATCGAGCTGCATTTTCATCACCACGAACAGATGCATCCATGATACGTTCTCCGGAATCGAAAACTCGCTCTGTGCCACCTCCTTTACAAGCGGACAATACCTTGCATATTCCGTTCCCAAACGATGGGCCTCTTCCTCCTGTGGACAAACTTTCCTCACTCATGTCTTATGAGGATTCTCCCTACTCTGCGACATCTATGTTGGCTAATCCTCCAACCCCTTATAATGCTCGAATGTCCATTACTGCTACTCCTGAGAGTCTTCCTCCTCCACCTTTGCCACCTAAGTCTGTTCGCGAGCGGAAGCATTCTTCTCGTGAGCCGTCTCCCATTGATAAAACAGCCAGCAGGCAAACGGAAACGTTTAAACTGGTACGCAGTGCGTCTGGTAATGTATATGCATCCACTGAGACCATTGTTGCTGCCGGACAACAGTGGGAGGTTGTGGAGTCGATGGATGGAAAGGGGAAGAATAGACAATCTTCTTCCAGATCGAAGGATAAAGAGAGCCGTAAAGAGTCGAAGGACAGGGAGAAGGAAAAGGAAAAGGAAAAGGAGGAGGAAAAAGAAAAGGAAAAAGAGGACACTGTGAATAGCAAAAGGAAGATTGACACAGATGTTGACATCGAAAGTCGACAACGCAGTCACCGAACGTCCAGGCAACCTCCAATAGTTGAATCGACTCCTTCGCCTACTAAACCTCATACACAGCATCGCGACAGCTCACATAAAGAAGAGCACCGAAGCAGCCAGAGACGTGATGAAAAGGCCGATGAACGCAAAAGCAGCCGGAGGTGGGAAGAGCGGGAAGATGAGCCAAAAAGTAGTCGAAGACGTGGAGAAATGGAAGAAGAAAAACGAAACAGTCGAAAGCGTGAGGAGAAAGAGGATGTTCAGAAGAGCAGCCGGAAGCGAGAGGAGCGAGAGGAAGAGAAGAAGAGTAACCGGAAGAGAGATAATAGAGAGGAAGAGAGGAAGAGCGGCTATAGACGAGATGAAAAAGAGGATGAGAGAAAGAGTCACCGTAGGCGCGATGATAAAGAAGACGATCGCAAGAGCACCCGTAGGCGAGACGAGGAAGAATCCAAGCCCAGCCGCAAACGGGACGATAACGATGGCAATTCAAAAAGCAGTCGTCGACGGGATGAAAACCGCGAGCGTCGTTCAGAGCGGAAGGCTTCGGAAACAGGGCCTACTATTCTTGATATTAATAATTCTCAACCAGTGCCATTCCCCACAGCCACTACCTCTTATTCTCAGCCACTAGAGAGGCGACCATCGACCTCTGCCCGTCCGACATCTGAGCTTCCTTCTGCAGCGGACATGAACGCGATGAGAGCCAAGGAAGCATGGGAGATGGAGCGGCTTTGGAAGGCTCGCAGCATGTATGGGAACGAGCCCAATGGTGCACCCAATAATTATATTCCTACCAGTGGCTCGGTAGTGAGTGACGATACACCCACCCACGGAGCAATGTACGGTTCAAGCCATACTGCTTTCGTTGTCCAGACACCCTTCTATGGCCAACCTATGCAACAAATTTATCACTCGATGCCCGCGGCTCCACCGCCCATCATATACTCCTCTCCGCCGTCTGTGCCTAGCATACATGATTCTGTATCGTCATATGAACAGTCTGCTGCAATGCGGTCATACCAGCCTATGTACGGATCCCCTCCTAATTCACGCAACTCGTCTTCAACGCCTAGAGCTCCTAACCCTCTTCCGGAACCTCCTCGAGAATCCCCTTATCAACCTGCACCTCTACCGCCTCTGACATCTACTAATGGACGTCCTGATTACTGGACGACAAAATACACTGGAATTACAACTACGCATTAAGACATCATTTCAAACTACCGCAATGCCCTATTCCCGATGACTACACCTCATCTTCGCATATTTATTCTCAGTTATTTACCTTACCACGGACTTTGTAGTCATGCCGTCTCCCGCATGATATTGATGTAATCTTCTATGTGCTATCATGGTGGATATACTCTCTATGACCAAACTCTGAGTTGTATGATATGTAGTACAGTGCGTAGTTAATATAGAAAAGAAAGAAAAACATCAGTATTACAACCAGGAGAACGTGAGAGAATAGGTATGGTATCTATTATTCACGGTACGATTGAGGTTCCAAAGGAAATGTCGGTATTGGATAATCATCCCAAACACGGTCGCCATCCAAAAATCGTCGCAACCGGGCGACCTGGGATGACAAGTACATGACTATAATCTGCATTTTCACATCGAGCTTTAGCTTCAGCAACTCCTCGCACGTCTTGAGGGCCTGTGTTCGCGTTGTTACAAACATATTCCCTTGAAATCCTAAATCTTTAAGGTTATCGATCAATTCACCGAATTCTGAGCACCAAGCCAATACGCCCAGCTAAAAAAAAAGTTAGATCAGAGGAAAGACATTGGTCATGATATTTACCTGTCCATACTGTTTATATCGAGCATACAGAACATTTGGAGCTGCCGCAAGAGCAAACTCAAACATTTCATTCTGTTCAATGACACCTGGTAGAGGAACGTAGGCTGGGGCAGTTGCTTGCGGCGCAGACGGCTGAATAACGAGAAATAATTAGCAGGATCGAAATAAAGAGAGTTACTCGCACATACAGCTTGGGGCGCTGGTTGCCGTGGGGGAGGATCCTGAAACCACTGATAGTTGGAATAATCCATCTCCCCACCAAAATCAACCACATCCGTTCGCTTGCCAGAGTAATCCATACTATCAATTTCAAGATATCAACGAAGAATCTGGTAATAGAAGATAAGTCTCTCCTCTTAGACTAAGAAAAAAAATCAGTCAAGACAAAGATCAGCATAGCATAGAGAGTGGCAGATTTACCAGAATACGCACTTGAAAAGAACGCAAAAAAAGACTCCAACGCTAGTGCTCCAGCAAATTGCGGTAATAGGTTAAGACGAGAAGATGTGCTTTGCGCGAGACTTGATCCGACAGACAGATGAGGAGAGAGAGTTCACCTTCGCAAGGTCTATATCCACAGGAAGACCGAACGAGGGCGCTAAAGACCGAGACGAATATAAATCGCTGGAAAAATCTGACCCTGTTTCTAACATAAGATGTGAGAATGGCGAAACTCAACGAAGTTAGCAATGGATAAGCTCACCCGATATTATAGATTTGGTTGCAAGTGCTCTTGCAACAGCAGATGACGTGAGCACGGAAGTAGGAACGTGAGTGGGTGGGAGAGGGAAACTGAGTGCAAGCTCTGCGAGTTCTGTTGGATGATAATCGAGAGAACTAGTAGAGCTCTCGGAAAGTGATATATAAGTTGCCTCGGGAGTAGAATGCAACAAAAGATCAGGCAATGGCGGGTCTGGGAACGATGATATCGGGGCAAAGGGCATAGATGGTGACTCGTACGAGCTCAAGCCCTCTTCAGTGAGAACCCAGTGGGAAGAGTCCCCAGCAAAGTCTTCTCGTGTTATGAGATAGAATTGGTCTGTCCACCCGTAGGTTTGTACACCTTTCGAGGACCTTTTTCTTAGCAAGGTCCGGGCGAGGTCTATGGACGACTTGGTCGAGCTGCGCAAAGTCCCGAGGAAGCTTCGTGCAAATTTCGACCGCAAAAGCTGCTTGGGTGAAGACGTTGGGATAAAACAAGTCCTTCGATATGGACCTGGAGGAGGGAATGTACCGCAGCAGGCTTGATGTACCTTCGAGCGGACCTCAGCAAGGAGGCAGCAGCGTGCTTAATTGGATTGGTGTGGGTCCCTTAGATGGCCATCAATAGACGGAGAACACAAATATAAGGCCTCGTGTATACCACCCGCCTTATGAAAGACAGGATTGATGCCAATTTTTATAATGCCTCAATGTTAATTTGCGACGTACAGTGGAACTTTATAGCACGACAGCTGGTAGCATTCATACTACATATAGTACACATTGCGGCTATCTATCAATGCTTTACAACTAAACTTTGGTAGCACATCACCTACAGAATACGTATATTTACAGATCCAAAAGATTGGGAGTCTGACTGGGTTCTCCGTGAGTTCGTTGCCTCCGCCACACGAACATATTCCTGAAGCTCTGAAAGCCACTTGTAACTGAGTTAGGTGAGCGACGTCGGGCGCTAACATGAATGAGGGATGGACCAACAACTAATGCCCAGAAAAGCAGTAAGATGGTGTCCCCGAACATTAGGTACGCGGTGCGTCGCTCATTAAAAGGATATGGAAGGACAATGGTCCGAGTCCACGATCCAGCGCCGACTTGAGTAACATCGTTATATCCTTTTCCAGCAACACCACTAACACCCCCAGTACCACCATCGCACCAAAGAAGTGTGCTTCCTAATTCTTCAGCGCGACGTGTTGCTTGCTTCCACATAGTAAAACCAACTGAACGATCCCAGGTGCGAGCAGGAGCTAGGATCAAGCTTGGACGTGATTCTAAGTTCGAAAATGTAGAAGGATGTGCAAAATCAAGACATATAGCTGCTGTCAAAGTAAGAGGACGAGTGTTGCCAGGTTCCCCAGGAGCCCAATCGGGCGCATCTACGTCAATGGGTTTAGATAAACGTATGGTATGCATCGCCGGAGGAGTGGTAGATTGAGAGAGCGAGAAGGATTCAGTGACTGAATAGAATAAATCAACACATGTACACAGACGATTAATAACGACGTACTAGGGACTAGGTGCCGTTTATAGTAAACCAAGTGAGGAGAATCGGAAGAGTTGGACACAAGGGCTAAGCCCGCTCGCTTCGATCCAGTCCATCCTGTAGGATCATTCACATCGCGAAAGGTCTCCTCGAAGGAGACGCCAACGTATACATGATTTTGTAACGATTCTTTCACTTGCGTGAGCGCCTCATCTCGCTCTGCTTCTGAGTTGAACGTCACAGCACCCTCTGGCCAGAGAATGACCTTAGCCACATTTGTCACCTTTTTGGTTTCGTCGAGATAGTCTTTGAGAGTCGGGATGTAATGCCTATATCTTTGGAACGTAGGAAGAACGCATGCAACACCCAAAGGCGTTGTTTTTGCGGAGGTGACAGGAAGAGGAAGGCTATCCAGGAAGAATGATGGAACAGCTAAGATCGTCAGTAAAATGCCCAACATAAGAGCACTTCGTGCCTGGGTTATACGTATGGTCTGTTGTCGCGGGGTTGTATTGTCAGGTATTAAAGACTCTTCATCGTCAACGTTCCCGATATACCATGCTCCGATAGCTTGGGCAACCACGACTGCCCAAGCTGCCGCAGCCCAGTCTACACTCTCAACTCCTAGAAATGGCACCATCCAATTGTGCGCGTGGTTACCCACAAGGGGACTCCAGGTGGATAGGCGGCCCAGTGGGCTGAGGTATGAAACCATAACCCACAAAGTCGCCCACAACGCTGGAAAAAGTAGTATCTGCGACCACGATGATTCCAAGCGCGTAGAAGCCTTCGTGTCGATATAGAGGATACCGACTGTCAACAAGGAAGTTATACCTGACAGTAAAATCAATGCTAGGAGTGATTCAGTGACCGAAGAGAGAGCGTGGAGCGAGGCCGTGATATTCGGGAGTGCAGTACCCACTGTCAGAGCACCCCAAAGGAGGGCTATATGCCACTTCGTACGTTGAGAGGGGAAAAGGATACGAGAATATACAAGTAAGCCGGACAGCGTCAGGATTGTAGGTGTGAGGGCACTTGTTGGCTGCATGGCGAAGGAAGATAGGACTAATGATAAGACAGGAAATACGACGGTAGCATAATCCTGGAACAAAAGCTTTCGTAGATTCATTGTGAATAATAGGACTCAAGAGCAGGTGCTGGGATTCGGGACGATTGCCAATTGCTAGTGGTGGATGTGGATGAGTGGCGAGGGCATAAGGAAAGCGATCTAGTAGCGTTTATAGCAGCTTTGCGTGTGAATTCAATTATCTCCGCCGTAACTTCCTATCCACAGGATGACTATGTATTGGACTGTGCAGTGTGGATAGTATTGCCTGTGTCAGCCACTTACTATCAAATTAGAATATTACTAATTAACTGGTGAACGCAGTGTTCACTTTCACTATCACCAACTTAGACATCAAAGGCTGAGATACCTAAACACCATAGGTACTACTAAGGGCTTGCAATCTGCGATCGCCTGGGGCGAAATATGCATGAGTGCTCTAACCTCACGTACAAGATGCTGACTCCTTCATCGCCACTGATCCATCAGTGAAAACAGCAGTCTACGGCCCTTCTAGGTTATTCAAAAGGCTTCACAGTGCGTGCTTGCATATATAAGGTCGAGATCCAGTTCGTTTGAGTCAAATTATCCCCCATTCCGACCTCTATCAGTGCAAGTAACGCACAATAGTGTTTTTGATAAAACCACTAAACGTCTTATAACTCATAACTTAGCTAGATATCGTGACTATTGAATATACCGTTAAATCCGAGGCTGCACTGCCAGCTACTCATGCGGGGCTACTGATCCCCCAAGGAACAATGCATGCGGATCTACTGAATGCTCATTGCTCTTGTGCGACGTACGCGAAATCATGTGTCTTCTCCCTTCTACTGACTGAACACGTGGGCGGTCTGCAAAGCTGTTCATGCAAGTCTGGAGAATGCAAATGCTAGACTGGTCGCTGATTGATACCGTACGAATAGCTTCCGAAATATACTTAAACTGAGAGTGTATGATTGTAGAATGGGGCGAACATGAAACCGAACGAACGTGAATTGCTATAAGGTATAATCGCATTTCATATAACCACTCAGAGAAGCGCGGTACCCGCACCTTGAATCTATCAACCCGTCTCTGCGAATGGATCGGTGCTTTGATCCATCATAGCCCCACCGATCAGTGCATCTGGACCATCTAGCTGCGATAAATCATGAGAGCTCTCCAATCCCAAGCCGTCGGGGCCGAGGGCGGAAATGTCTAATTCTATTCCGTCGCCAGAACCGTCCTTCTTTGCTGCATCAACACCGTCCATGTCTGTGTCTAACGGCTTCAGAGACGCGTCAAGTGCGTCTGATTCTTCGGCGCCTGCCAACATAGAAGGCTGGAGAGACATTGAAAGTTGAGGTTTGGGAGATGAGGGTTTGGATGCAAGGTCATCTTGTGTTATATTCGTCTCTATTGGATCTGTCATCTGGGTGGATTCAGGCTGTATAGCCGTTGGAGGATCATCTTGTTCCATCTCATCATCACCGTCAATAACTTCTGGTTCATCAGGTAACGGTGCAAGAGGCTCGTCGACCTCGCCTTCATCATCGCTGAATTGCTGAGAATGTAATTAAGTGGTGGCTAGGATAGAACAATTGTCTATACTAACTTGTATTTTCTCAGTCTTCACCCATTTATAAACTTTGAGAGTCGTTCCAGATGTAACAGTCTCCGGGACCACCCAAACCTTCTCCCAACAAGGTACGGGTTGCATTAATTGTCTGCGTGCAGCCTCGGTTGTTGCAGCACTGACACCTATCCTTCGTCGAGTAGCCATTCAACGCGCCGTGCAATATCAAGGATTCAAAGGTATGAAGAAGATGAAGAAGATAAGAGCTCGAGGTGTTCACTACCAGATTGCAAACGTATATTCAAGTTCAACATTTGAAATGAAGTCGCGCCGGTTCACCATATATGATTATGTAATATATACTAGTATAAGCAATAAATAAATAAATAAGATACACAGAACCTTCTCCTTAACATCACTTGACCTCTTCCGACCATCGAAACAGATCCTCATGGGCTAAAGATTTTTTCTGGGCGTCATTATTAATAAGTGAAATACTCGATGGATGCGAGTTCACAGTTGCTGAGAAACTTCTGTCCACCGATCCACGTAACTCTTTGAGCCTGCTCTCCAGTGCGTCACATTTACTATTTGAATATCAGTGTGATACTATAGAAGATGTATAAATAGGTCCACCTATGCAGCAAGTTGGTTTCCTCTCGTCGAAGTTGTAATTGGCGGTTCATCATAAGCTCTAGGTTACCCCTTGCCTAAAAAGGGTATTAGAGCCTTATTTATCAAGATTTATTATTATTGATTGGCTCACTTGGATGGGTCTAAGGTCATTAGCCGCCGCCATAAGGTTCTGACTGAGTACAGTGATCCATTCGACATGACGCTGCCAGTCAGGAGGTGCGCTTGATGTGACCACAGGAGGAGGCGCAAGTAAAGAGGACGTCAGTTTGGAGTACGTCAGCAGCAAAGAGCGTAAGATTGACAATAGCGCAGGACGTCGGTCTGGGTGAAAATTGAGCTGTACTGAAATGGACTCTGATGGAATAAGTTACCTTCACTGGGATCGGAAGGATATAGTTGATTTCCACCTAGTTCTGCTAGTGAAGGGATTTTTTCCTTTATCTGCACACCGTCAGCGTCGTAAATAACACCCGAGATGTTGAATGGAACGCACAAACCAACGGTCTCCGAACACATCATAGTAAGCCTCTGGTTCCTCCACGATCCAATCGACACGTGGCTTCTCGAGCTGGACGAGGGGCCAGTCTGGAACATTAGACTGGTCAGCCAGAATTTCGCTTTGGTTGGCATTTAATGCATCCGGAGCTCGTTCACGCAGGAGCTGGAGAAGATGGAGATTGTGGGAGGTGTATTTGGTGTAGTGAGATGGTGGGGAGGGGAAGGGATTCCTGAGTTCTGTTTCATCTTCTTCCATGGTGCGCGGCGAGAGTTTATAGCTCAGCAGCAGCTATACTAAAGCAAATGACGGAATAGAGAAATCAGTGTTGGCGCAAGGAGGTGACGTCGGATTAGGAAATACTTCCGGCCTGTGTATGTGTGTTTCGGTTCCTCGCCGAATAAACAACCACCAACTGCATTCCAAGATCCGTAACGGAGTAGGGTCTTCAGCATATTACCCTCCGAGTCCAGTAATCAAGATCCTGCCGCAAATTTGCCGTTATGCGTTATTATAAGCGTCGATAGTAGCTTGCTGGGCCCTAAGAACTAAATAGCAGGCCCCTGTACAAGCACTGCTCTCGCACTTGCCAGCAGCCAGCATCATGACTGAATTTCGTTCACCGTATCCTCTCCCAGCTATTCCCGATGATATGAGCATTCCCCAGTTTATGTTCAGCTCAGACTTTAGAAAAAGGCCAAATCGACCTACAAATGTCCCTTTTTTTATAGAAGATGATACGGGGCGGCCAATCGACTTCTTCCAGGTTGGTGTACACAGACGCTTCAGTGAAACCAACATCATATTCTAGAGTTAATAATCATCTCAGGTCCACGAACGAACAAACGGCCTTGCCAATGCCCTTAGTATTAAATGGAACATTGGTTTGTCTTGTTATTCGAATGGGATAGTACTGATGTATCGCTCTACTAATTGTCATATGCTCGGAAACAGGAAAAGATGATATCGGTGAGTATAGATAAGCCATTTCCGAGTTCTATTACTAAAGCACCGTTGGAATTAGTATGCATATTCAGTCCTAATCATGTCGGTAAGTCTTGTTCAATACAGTAGTTAGTATAATTCTCATTCTGCTGTAGACTATGCGGTTGCTATCTGGGCAGTACACACGCTTGGAGGTGTTGTTACGTGAGTTACGATGTCACGTTCGCAAACTGTCGGTCATAACCCTCGTTTTGCAGCCCTGCAAACCCAGGATATACTACAGACGAATTAAGTCATCAGCTGAGAACAACAGAGGCTAGATTAATTATCACACATCCAAGCTCATTAGCAATAGCACGGTCTGCAGCACTGGCTGTTGGTATGGCAATTGACAGGATTGTCATCCTGAATGACAATAGCCATTTGCCCGACAGTGAGGCCTCAGTAGACGATCTCGTCGAATTTGGTGCCAGAAAACCGGTTAGCTACCTTGTTCAACGCTTCAAGTCTGGTGAAGCTCGTACAAGGTTGGCGTTTCTTTCATTCTCCAGCGGTACCACTGGTATGTCGTACTCCTTACCCACTGAAGTATCTTTTTATTAACCCAAGCATCATCAAGGTAAACCTAAGGTAATTCAATAATTTCGTGTATGTGCTTTCATTCCAACTTTTGCCCTCCAGGCTGTCGCAATACCGCATTACTCGGTGATTGCAAACATAATCCAGATGGCCACACACTACCGACTTCACGATCCAGCATGGACAGATAAACGCATGAACCCAGGTGATATTGCTATAGCGGGTATGTCTATTGTTTAATCGTCAGTCTAATAGGATACTGAATAACATTAGTTCTTCCATTTTTCCGTGAGTCCAATCGTTTGGATCTCTCATCTGTGTGTGACTTAACAGTCGATCAGATATATATGGTCTAGTTGTTATAGTAAGCAACCCCTTCAATGTGTGTCCAATGCTTCTTACCAGAAATTCAAGATGCATTACTTGCTCTTCTGTGGGGTGACTATCCAATCTCAGTGTTCTACGTGTTTGGTGCTAATATATCTTCTAGATGTCACTTGTTGTGGTTCCCAAGTTCAACTTAGCCGATTTCTTGAGGAGCGTCGTGCGACATCGTGTTACTCATCTTTAGTATGCTTTACTCATTCGTCTGTATTCTGATTCTTTTACATTGACCCTCTCGTTCCAGCGTTGTTCCTCCGCAAATTGTTCTCCTTTGCAAGGTTTGTAGTTTCTATTCAGGTTCGCCATTTATTAACAGAAAATAGCATCCGTCTGTGAAAATATACAACTTTAAACATGTAAAATTTTGCATGTCGGGAGCAGCTCCACTGAGTGGTGAATTGATGAAAAAAATGGCTGAAGTTCTTCCCAATGCTGTCATCGGACAAGGATATGGTGCGTGATCTTCTAGTGAGGTACATATTACCGTTTGGCGATAAGTAAACAGGACTTACCGAAACTAGTACATCCATTTCAAATGTATCGCCTGATCAGAAATTCGGCACCATAGGGAGTGCGGGGAAACTCATTCCTGGTGTCGTTGCGCGCGTCATCAAACACGATGGTTCCTTTGCCGCTGAAGGGGAAAGGGGTGAACTTATGGTCAGTGGTCCGTCCATAGCATTAGGATATTACAAGAATCCTGAGGCGTAAGTTAGTATTACATGGGTAGAATAAATTCTCACCATACGACTAAACAGAACCAAGGAAACTTTCGTGGATGGCTGGGTCCATACCGGCGACGAGGTTATAATCAAAGACTTGGAGGTTTTTATTGTGGATCGCATCAAGGTTTTTAATTTCGCTCTCTATCAGTATTATTACTCATAAGATATTTCATGTAGGAAATCATTAAAGTAAAGGGCTTTCAGGTCGCTCCAGCCGAACTCGAGGGACATCTATTGTTGCATCCTGCTGTGATTGATGCTTGTGTGGTTGGCATCCCTGATGAATACAGTGGGGAATTGCCTCTAGCATATGTTGTTCTTAATCCTGAAGTCCGACAGCATTCTCGCGATCTTAAGAATGCTTCCATTCTTAAAACCGCTATTGCCCAGGTATAAATTAATGCATTTTCTTCCACTGGACGAGCTATTAAAAAATTATTTTAGCATGTGTCAGATTCAAAGGTACATTACAAATGGTTGCGAGGTGGTATCGAATTCATCGACGTGATTCCAAAGAACCCGTCAGGGAAAATTGTAAGTCCATTCTGGCTAGTTGTACAGCATTTATAGTACTAAGGGATTACAGCTTCGACGTGTGTTGCGAGAACGGGCCAGAGCAACTAAGGTCATATCTGGAGACTCAGGGTTTGAAATGCGACCCAAACTGTAGAGTCGTGGCCAAAGTTGTATATACCTATGCTTGGGTTTATTTCAAAGAGGAACTATTGACTATTCGCAGGCGCGCATGCCTGTGGTTCATACGTAACGCCATGTTGTAGACATTGACTGACAATTGCACTATACTTATGTTTACCTTCTGTATGCAAAAATTTTACGCACGTAAATTGAATATGTGGCGCTCTATTTCAGTAACATGACCGCCCTGCGACTTATTTTTGTTCCAGATTCCCACTGGCGGCTATTAGGCATTTTAGTGGCCGGTCCAACATCAACGTCTTCATGCTAAGTATGGAATCCTTAAAACTACCACCATACCACCGTCTTTTTCTCAGACCAGAGGTTTCTGCTCTCCAATGGCGGAATTCCAATCTCCTGTTCAGCTCCCTCATATCCCTGATAACCTCACTATTCCTCAATTTATTCTTGATATTGGGTCAAGGCAGCGACCTCAGCGAATGGCAGATACGCCATTCTTTGTCGAAGATGCCACTGGGCGGCAGATTCATTTTCCAGAGGTAAACATTCACTGAAATTATCCGTAGCTTGCCGCTTGGAGCTCAGGAGAAACGTGCATAGGTACACAAGCGCACAAGTGGACTTGCCAACGCCCTTCATCGCAAATGGAGGATAGGTATTACGATAATGTTCAACATGAATCATACTCTGATCTTAATTGTTTCTGTTTTATGTAGGCACGTCCGATGTAGGTGGGTTTGTGTTACAATTTATACGCAACTACAACTTGAAGGATCCTCATATCAAACCAAGTATGCCTCTTTAGCCCAAATCACATAGGTAAACCACCAAGTGACCAAAGTGGTCGCTCCCGTTGCCATCGTTTACTTACAAGTCGTAGATTACCCCATCGCAATCTGGGCTGTTCATAGCCTCGGCGGAATAATCACGTATGTTAGCTACCATGATGATGCTCGCCAGGAAGTTTGATAGTAGTGATTCCCATAGCCCTGCCAATCCCAGTTACACAGTGGAGGAGCTCATTCACCAACTCAACTTAACAAAGAGTGTAATGATGATTATCCATCCAAGTTCATTGGGCACGGCACTTAAAGCTGCGGAAGCAGTAGGATTAGCCGAGGACAGGATCATCACCTTCAATCAGATAGATGGTCTTGTAAACTCAACAGCAACAGTCGACGAACTTATTGCCTTCGGCTTAAATGAGAAGGTTGAATATAAAGCTCAGCGACTTGAACCAGGTGAAGGGAAGACTAAGCTTGCATTTTTATCCTTTTCCAGTGGTACGACAGGTGCGAAGTTATTTGTGCTAGTAACTACCGTAGCTCCTTTTTTTATTCTCCATGTTCAGGACGGCCGAAGGTGAGTACTGTATTGATATCTTGGTATCAACAGTTGACCTAACCCTAAAATGGTCGTTCAACTCTTAGGCTGTTGAAATATCTCACTATGCAGTAATAGCCAACGTGATCCAGACCGCCACACATTATAGGGTAAACGATCCTCTTTGGAAAGAGAAACGGATGAATCCTGGTGATGTGGGATTAGCTGGTATGTACGGACATACGACAGAAGTAAAACATACTGATGAATCTTCAGTTCTCCCATTTTTCCGTAAGGCTGACCTCAGTTTTGTTAAAACTTCGTCTCACTCTCTTATTCACCGTATTGCAGACATATATGGACTAGTTGTTATTGTAAGAAACTCATTTTTGGCCCTTCAAAAGCGTAGCAAACTGATGATTCACCGCGATTGAAGCTACATTATCTATTATTTTGTGGGGTAAAACTCCATGTACCAGTTCGTCAGCTAAAATTCTAATAATGAGCCTGCCATAGATGTCCCTCGTTATTGTCCCCAAGTTTAACTTTCCACGATTTCTCCGCAGTATAGTCCTCCATCGAGTGTCGCATCTGTAGTGAGTTATATTTATCTTTGGTCATTTTTTAAAAATAAAAAAAGGAATTCTGACCCCCATAATAGCCTTGTCCCACCGCAAGTTGTCTTATTATGCAAGGTAAATAATATTAGACGGGATGTTATTTAGTTTTAATGCGTGACCCTTAGAATCCAGCAGCCAAGGATTACAACTTGGATGGCATAAAGTTCTGCAACTCTGGAGGAGCACCGTTAAGCGGTGATCTTATGAAGCAGCTTACACAGATACTTCCAAATGCTGTAATAGGGCAAGGATACGGTCAGGAGTGATTTCTAGCTATATGCCAGTTTAGTTGCATTAATCTTATGTCCAGGGCTAACGGAGACATGTACTACAGTCTCGAGTATACCACCTGATCGTCGTCTGGGTGTTATCGGTGCTGCTGGACAATTGTTGCCTGGGCTTATTGCACGGGTAGTCAAAGAAGATGGTACACTTGCAGCTGAAGGTGAACAAGGCGAACTTATCGTGAAAGGTCCATCAATGGCATTGGGATATTTTAACAATCTTGAAGCGTAAGTCAAGCAATAAGTGATCAACCTATGGCCGGGTTATCTCATTCGACTGGCAGGACCAAGGAAACGTTCGTGAATGGATGGGTGCACACAGGGGATGAAGTTATGATAAAAGACTTGCAGGTATATGTTGTTGACCGGTTGAAAGTGTGTCTTCGCATTTATTTTGGGATGCACTCACTCAATATGCCATCTCCAGGAGATCATGAAAGTCCGTGGGTTTCAAGTAGCACCGGCAGAACTGGAAGGTCATTTGCTTCTACACCCTGACGTTGCCGATGCATGTGTTGTTGGAGTACCAGATGATTACAGTGGAGAAGTTCCATTGGCATTTATAGTGCCAACTCCTTCGGCATTAAATCATATTATAAGGAATGCGACGGAAGCCAATACGTTGAAGAGGTCCATTGCGAAGGTATGCTTATGTTGAAATTGCATTCTGTCTGTCACATTTCTTATACTGTATATTTTGCAGCATGTCTCAGAAGTGAAAATTTCATACAAGTGGTTAAAAGGGGGGGTTGAATTCGTAGATGCTATACCTAAAAATCCATCTGGGAAAATTGTAAGTGCCCACACACCAGTATCGAGTAGCTAAAGATTGCTGATCACAATTTTTGAAATAGCTTCGGCGAATCCTACGGGACCGAGCAAGAGAGATGGTGAAGAAGGGAAGGTTGGAGGCGAAACTTTGACATGATTATACGTACAAGTATCTGCCAGAGAGTGTACTTAGTCGTCTAAACGCAATTTGAAGAGCAACGGAATCCATGTTTATCACTGTTTAAAATGAAGGGTATAGAAATTTGGACGAGTTGGACGTTGCTCACGATATTGGCAGTCTCTCGCACATTACTTTTCTCGTTCTTCAGTGACCAAGATGGTGCGACGAATCGCGTCCCAAGTGCACCAGCAGGTCTCGCGTCTCATACGCGCACAGTATCTTAAGCGAGAGCCGACCTGGTTTCAAGCTGTACTCGATCACCCTCCTCTTCCTCTCCCTCCAAAAGCACCTCCACCACGTACCGCTTACGACCAAAAGCCTGATGCTTCAGGAGAAGCCCGTAAGCTGAAGAAGTATTCTACTCGTCCACTACCAATCTATTATCTGGAAGACGATATTCGTCGGCAGTTCTTCCGTGATCATCCGTTCGAGGCGTTCCGTCCGACAACTTTAGTGGAAGGAGCTGCTATAGAGGACCCACATCTGCTGACAGGCCCAGAATGGACCCGACTAAGCCAAAGAGGTAAAAATCCCTCGTCAGAAACGTAAGTTCACCCATAGTGTCACGACGTCTTGACTCACAACTCTTTCATAGTGCCATTCAATTCGCACTCAATTTATATCAACATAATGGTGTATCACTGTCAGCAGCCTATGCCACAGCCGTGGCCCAATTCCGTGCCCTTCGTGCCGAGCGGCATATAGCAACCGTATTCGCCATTACGGAGGCCCAGGCACTTGGAACACGATTCATGGATACGGAAATTGAGCATGCATTCGAAAAGGAGAAACGGAGTCTTGCTACTTGGGAGCGACGCGAAGAACTGGATGAAGGTGCCCTCGCTGCTCGGAAACGCTGGAAAGCTATTATCGACAAGGATAGTACGGAATGGAGCAAGGGCAAGGAGTATGTGAGGTTATGGAAGGAAGGGGTTCGACCGACCTATTCCCCGGCATTGACGATGCCTGTGGAACAACCTATTGCGGTACATGAAAGCGCCGATTTTATGCAGACAATGGTAGCTCGGTAACATTTCATTGGAAACGAGATGCAATTAGAGTATTATAATAGATTGCAATGAGCTCGTATGTCTAATGCATTACTACAAACCAGGGCACCTTATGATTTTACTCGAGATTGCGCTGCTTGCGCCGCATTCATGCCCATCCAAGTCTTCTCGACAAGGCCTAGCAATTTTTGCATGTCAGAACTCCAGTCATTCATGACGTCTTCCGCACTTCGTTTACTTCTGAAATTGATAATGCCGGCAGGTCGGTCAATGCGTGCCCATATCGTGCCAGAAACCACAAGACGAGAAAGAATCTCTTCGGTCTGCGTTGCTGACAGATCGAGAAGTGATGTTAGGCGAGGAAGTGTGATTCGCGTGTAATATTGAGCAACAACGCGAATGTTCTATGGTAGAAGAAAGTCTAGTCAAAAATCGTACAAGCCACTAGATCGGAGTTTCCACGTACATGTTCAATTACACGAGTGTGTAAATCTTCCCAGCGCTTATCCGACGAAAAAACAGGTGTCTTGCGCAGAAATTCTCCATATATGACCACTATTCCGGGCCACCGCATAAGTTCACGAGTAGTGAAGCATTTCACAAGATTGCTGAATGAAGTTAAGGTGCGTATGGTGAATGGTGATAAGTTAAAACTTACTAGTGAAGCTCCAGCTTTGCTAAAGCAGGATCAGCGAATAAATGATGTAACATATCAGATTGTTCATTGTTATGTGGTGCAAGTACGACATAGTATACGATGTGTTCAAGAGCCTGGCAAATATCTCAGTGAATATGTCAAAATTTTTGAGGATTAACGCACTGCTTTGCCCTTATCGCTGGTATCTTCCTTGATAGAAGGTGTCTCCCAAACCTTGTAATAGTATTTCGCGACATCAAGATATGCATTGTTGTGGAGTGCATGCCGAATCATGAGATCGTAATACTTAAGTTTGAGATCCTAGGGATAATATTAATACGTCTGCGAATTGAAACATTGATGAAAAGGCGAACTTCATTTTCTTTCTCTTTCAAAAACTCCTCGTTAATCTTGCGCCCACCAACACGAACTTTAACCCACTCCGCATCACCACCACTAAGCGAATCTTTATTGTCTTTCGCTTGCTCTGCGTCCTTCAACCTGGCCACTGCAACTAACAATCTCATCTGCTCGAGAATGAACTCTGTCTTTTCTCTGCGTTCCATAGAGGAGTAGGTTTCAACTTGAAGGTCTGAAAGGAGGTCAGATGCGGTTTGTAGCGATTCTTTGGGGGTCTTTGCGGTGGATAATTCGGCGAGGCCTTCGTGATAATGTGAGAGAAGAAGAGTAACACGAGCACGAGGGGTTTCAAGGAATATCTGGGTGGGAGCTTGAGAACAATGACATGACCATAGGTGTACGACGTACCTTGCCCTCCGTAACACTTCGCAAAGTTTCCACCAATTCAAGCCATTTGTCAACACCGTCTCTCTGCTTCACATCATCCAGCCAACCAATCACGAGCTCGACAATAGCCTGAATAGCGCTTTTCAATTGTCCGTGCTTCTTACTCAACAGTGTGATACTAGAGTTAAGAAGAGCGTAGTCCCGAGCATCGTAGCAGTGCTGTATAACAGCTTTGACTAGTCGCGTTGTTGAAGCGAGATCGGAGGCCTAGTAAGGCGTTAAATAAGTACAAAATCAGAGGCAATGAACACACGTTTCTGGTTTGTTTCTCGAGAGCGAAGAGCTTGTCGAGGCCCTCCTGCAGCTTACCCGACTTAATGGACAATATCTATTAGTGTATAGTTGATGAACATTAACAAAAGAACATACCCTCACTAAGGCTTCAGCCTCCGGAATGAGTACATCAACCTCTTTCGAGAAGTCTTTCTCTTGTTTCTTGTTATCAGACATGATGTAAATCCACGAGGGTGAGTTTCGATGTGAAGATGATGGCAGCGTTCTGTAGAAGTGACGCGTCGCGGCGTTATTGTGGTTTGCTTGTGAATAGCTTCTCCCAAGCCACGTGCCCACTGTTACCTCTGGGAGCGACATTTCTTTTACCTCTGTATCACAAAGCTTATCCCTTTCTGTATCATTCTGTACCGGTTCCTCAGAAAAAGAATTGATTGCATGTGTATAGGCATACGTGTCATAAGTGGGTTCATATAGGTCATCCTAATCATAATATCCGCATAGGTATGTATAAGTAAACGGTGTTGAAATAACAAATAATTATTGACGGACTTGGAGATTTTCCAAGGGAACTACATCTCCGTTCAATGCAGCTGAGGGTGAACCAGATGGTTCACGTTTGTATGATTCACCTTGAACCCCTTTCCAATTCGGAAGACGTGCCATCGCCATGCCTAGAATTTGGGACGGAATAGATAGAGGATAGGCAATAAACAGCCTGTACGCCAAGGAAAATATGCCGATAATGGAGGGTAACACATAGACTGAACTTTGCTTTTTCGTTGAATGCCCCAAGATGGAGACAGGGGATGGCGGAGCCGTTTCAATAGACTTTGACTGAGTGAATACGCGTGCGTCAACAGCAGCTGATACTGTGCGAGGCGTTGCGTCTATGCCAGCAGATCTTGTTTGAGGTGTAGCATCAATTGACGCTGTTGTAGTCTTAGGGATAGCATCGACCGCACGATCGATAAGAGAGGGTGACCACTGGATACCAAAGTCCATCATTTGGACTTTCGCAAAGACACCGCGCTCCATCGTTTTTACTGTAGCATCCACAGCTTTCTCAGAGGTCTCCGGGCGCACAACTGGGGGTGTTTGTGCAAATGACCTCTCGATAGCCCGCATCAGTTGCAAGTGTGGAAGAGTGTTTGACACCATCTGCCAACTATTGGCGTTCGCCTCGATAAAGCCCGGACGATTCTTCTCCTGGAACCACTTGACGGTTTCCAACCGAGGTGTAAGATGACTTAGGAGCACTGATACCTGCAATGGCTCGTTTATCCAAGAATGTCCGACATGGAGACGAAGAAGGGACGGGGATGATGCTGAGCGTTCCTTGAGAATTTCAGCAGTTCCCTGCTTTGCGTGGAACGCAATAGAAAGTGTGTGAAGATACTTGCAATTGCGCATCAATGGTGCAAGATCTTCAAGCGAGATTTTCGGAGGGCCCAAATTTTGAGGAAACCGCGCCAAAGGACAAAGTCTCACAATTTCGAGATTTGGACAGGCTTTTGCCAGACTCTCAATATCCGCAGCGGTGAAAATCACAGACTCGGGGAGATCTATATCCAGTCGAGTCAAACTGGAAAGCGATGTCAAATGCTCTAGTGAAAGACGACTCGAGGCTGGTTCAGCTCTTGAAGTCGATCGAACAAGATCCATGAATTTCGAAGAATTCGTAGCAGTGATGCGTAGTGACTGGAGTGATTCACCGAATCTTTCGCACATGAGGCCACATAAATCCTGCCAGTCAGCATTGTCAGGGGGATCTTCGATGACAAGGTCAAGTTGAGTTAGAGGACATTCCAAATGTTTCACAAACACAGCGATGTTCGAAACATCCCCTGTTAGGTGGAGCCTCCTTAGTTGAGTGAACGATCCTTTTGACGACAAATCGCCCGTGAGGCGCAGTGCAGATTTCCGAATATCTGAAAAATCCAGCTCTTCGCCAGAAAATACTCCGCTGTCTGTCGACCCTACAGAGCTTGGAGTCGAGTCGCCAGAGCGTGGGCGAAGTTCGTCGAAGAAACCTTCTACAGCGATCATTGACCTTCCAGTCAGATCGAGCTGTAACTGTTTGAGCCTCGGAAGCGAGGCACTCCAGCGTCCGACCCCAGGGGATAAAGCTCCTGGGGCGACAAGAACGACCTTTTCGAGAGCATCTTGGCGGAGGAGGAGCTCTGTGAAGGCATCTGGCAAACTGGTGGGAGAGATGAAGGAGAAGCCAGTCAATTTGGTGCGACTGGACATGTCAGCGAGGAAGTGGTTGAGCTGAGAAAATTTGGTTCCGATCTCGAGGTTGATGACACGAAGATCGGGATTAAGGAATAAAGCACATCGGTCAAGACCCGCAGGTGTTTCTACCTTCCAAGTCAGTTCTTCCAAGCGTGGAAGGATGTAGGTTCGCGGACGATGTTCCTCTAAAATCGGGAAGATGGAAGCTGCGACATTATTCGAAGTTTCGTCGTATGTGAGGCGATGGATTCTTTCGCTGTATCGAATGATGACGTTCCAGTCTTCTTCACGGGGTGTTTTGGCCTGTTAAACATTTTAATTATTAGATCATAGATAACAACGAACAGAAAACTTCTTGCTCACTAAACCCAAACCCGGCCTGCGAGCCTTCTTCAACAGATTGTTGGGGAATAAGCCAATGATTGGGACAAGAGAATCCAGATCTCTCCATAGAATATCCAAGGCAGGCTCGGAGAATGCCCTGCAAGTTCGTGCTAGACGAGAGAGAGAGCGCTTGCCATTGGGCGAGTCAAGGATTGCTTCAAGCAACTTCCTCGTAGCCTCCGGATCGCGTAAAATAATGGGGAACATGTTCTGTTCGTAGACAGTATATGGATAATATGAGGATGGCCTCTGTTTAGTTTTGCTTTTCAGGCTGCTGCCGGCACTGGACGAGGAGCGAAAACTGCGTAGACTTCCACGAAAACTGGTACGGCGGCGAAGGTTGTTCAAAGATGTGAGGACGTTGTCCAATAGTGATGAAGAAGACATGTAGAGCTCCTGGAGGCTTATTAGATAGTTAATGGCCAGTAGACTGCGCGGACAGCACGATGTGTGGTGTCAATACCGGCCGCTTTCAGAGAGGCAAACGGCCGTTTCCTCGCTTGAAAAATGATCGAGTATCACCTGCATTAGAACGGCTAAATCCATGTCGAATGCGAGGTAAGAGCGAATGTTAAGGTCAAACATGCGTTTAGAGCGAGGTAGCTGTGCTATAGATAAAGGCATGTCAAGGGTTTTAGGTCAGTCATCACATCTCGCCACGCAAATAGCGGCCGTGTTGGTGATGGATATGCGGGAAATGAAGTAGAGATGAACATTACATGCCTCTCGTAGCTGGTGGATGAGGCATTCGAGTGGTCTGGATAATCTCTGGATAAAGACAATGGCATGCACGTAACAAGGTGTACATGGCTTGAAACTCCGGAATCACGTGAACGTGGACAGCACAGTCAGATTTAGCGTTAGTCTCTAAGCTTGAACGCAAGCGCATAGTCAAGGACCAGGACAGTCCGAAGCGACGATTCAGGATTCATATCTTCGTTTTATAGACGTAGGATACACTTGCATTGAATATAGTCAGATTGGAAATATTAAAAAGAAGATAAAACATGCAAACGATAATGAACCCAGTCCGGTTTACAGTTCTCCTACTTCCCAAGGAACCGGCTCCCCTTCCCAATCATCTTCGCCTTCAGTGTCTACTTTCTCTTCTTGCTGACCATTTACTGTCGCATCATCTTCTCCAACACCCCAAATCTCACCTCCCCGCCGGGGGTCGTAGTGGCCGACCCGTTGTCCATAAATCAGACCCTTTGCCATTCGCTCTGCTTGGGAATGCCGTGTCCTCGACTCTAGAGGCTGCAGTGCTAGCACGCGCCGCAGCTTATCAGGAAGGTCGACCTCAAACTTGCCATCGTCTTGATTGAAGGGCCCGTGTCCACGAGGCGCAGCAGAACGTGCATAATCTAAATGAGAGCTGGCATCAGGCGCCAAAATATCGTCGTTGTCCGTATCTGCTGGGGGAGCCGGTATATGTCGCAACTTTGTTCGATCGATGACTTTTAATCTCGTTAAAATGTCTTCAGAATCGTCACTTTTACTGCCATCCTCGTCCGCTTCTACAACCTTTACCCTCTTTCTACCAGTAACTGCCGCTTTTCCTGTTTTCTTTGACTTTGCATTCACGTTCCGTGAAAAAGTGGAGGTGGGAGCTGGTGACGGCGGTATCATGCGTTGCTTCATTACCGGTGAGCGGTTGGAAGGCTCGTCGACCTCCATTTCTGTATCCGAAAGTTGTCGCTTGGTAGCGATTCGGCCTTGCGATGCTTGACGTTTTGACGTCGTCGATTTATGCTTCGGTGCGGTTGAGGGCGGTATCCCTGACTTCACAGATGAAATCCTATGTACCTTTGAGGCAACATGGTGGGAAGTTATATGATCTTCCGCTGTAAAGGCAGCTTGCTTCGCTTTGGATTGAGATGAAGAAGGATTTATACCGGATAGATCACCCATGGGTGTGATCGTTTCTCCAAATAACAGTTTGAATGATTTGGTTTCTCGAACGCCTTTCATGGGAGAATCATCTACAAAGGATGAGTTCGCTGCTTCGAACCCTTCTTCATCCTCTTCATCAGATGAGGCATTGAGGTCGAACTTAGGAAAGGGTAGTGTAGTTTGAGAAGTAACGCGTCTCCTCTTGTCTTTGTTAGGAGACGGGGAGACAGGTTCTCCACGTAATCGCTTTCGCGCACGCGACACGGCACTATTAGGTAGAGGTGGTAGTGCCAGAGAAAAGAGTGAGGATGGATTGATTGCATGGTCTACTTGTGGAAAGGGATCAAGAGATGGGCTTCTATTTATGAAAACACGAGACGCGTGCTTGCTGTTTGAAGGACTGGCGAAAGGATTGGATCGAACACTTGGGTCTGGACGGCCTGGCGCCGCCTTTTGCTTTCCTTTCTTATGGGGGGAAAAAGGATTGAAGCTGGCTAGCGGCGCAGTTGTTTCTATCGTACGTGACTGTGCAGGGAGCAAAGAAGGCCGTGCTTCGGGAAGGATGGAAGGATGCGGTGGGGTAGAAGGCGGATTGGAAGTGGACGACTTGGACTTAGAAGCGGATGAGGCAACATCAGATGCAGACAACTGTGATAGCTTTGAAAGCTTCTTGTGAAGTTTGTATTTTTCAGCTTGGAGAGAGTGAGACGCGTCGGTGAGGACAAAGAGAAGTAGACTGACCGATTGCAGGATCGCGCTTTATATCGTCGACGGTGGGGTTACGCCCGTGGAGAGTATTGAATGAGCGCTCCCACATCTTGAGCTGGGCACGGAGGGTGGGTAAGTCTTGCATTGATGATGAACAGGACAATGGCGAGTATGCTGAGCGTGAAGGTGAGCAGCAACAAGTAAGCCGAGGACTGTGTCCGACTGTGGGGCAAACGCGTCCACATGACCAAATAAACGGTGGTTGAAATCTGCCTCGCTGCCAACCTTCGACTTGAACTGCTGCCTCAACGGTCGCTTCCATCGCTCGCGCATAACCCGCTGCTCATCTCTCTGCGCGTCATGGTCGCCTCACGTCCCCGCAACAGTGTGCTCTACCTCTTTGACCCTCTTGCTGATGACGCAGAGTGCCCTTCTACGCCAGACCCCGCAGAGTCCGACAAGGAAAACTCATCTCCTCCGGCGCATCTTTCCCTGTCCGCCTTCTTCACTCGCACTTATAAGTCATCTCACACACTCAATCCTGCTCCACATGTTCCCAAACGCCGTCTCATCGACATTGGAGACATGACTATCGACGATGCCTCCTTTCATGAAATGTTCGGTGATACTGATGACCACGACCACGACAACGACGACCTTGACGACCAGTATGCTTGTGAGCTAACTTCGGAAGTGGAAGACGACGAAAATGACACACTCACCTTCCGCGACATGGCAAAGGCAGCTACGCCCAATTGGAAACATAAATCCATTTCTAGTCCCAGTACCCCATCCTCATCTACTCATCCCCGCACGCCATTAGCGGAGCTGCCTATTGAATCCGATTCCACCCCGACCATACGCACAAAGGTATACAGGAGACAATGCAATCCTGTTGCTGTTCCATCTAAACTGTCCCAAGTTGAGAGTCCTGCGCACGATGTACTGGAGGTTCCCAACTTAGACTCTATCATAAGTGCTGTAAATCAAACAGGCACCTTCTTTGGGGATCCAAACACTGTTCCGACTATCATTGAACCTATAACCTTGCCCAAACAAGAGCGAACCGCTGATGATTATTCCTCATCGAGGTCGACGGACTCATTGTCAGCATCAGTCTCTACGTTGAATCTCGAGGCATCCACAGGAAGTCTCCTTACCGAAGCTACTATTCCTGTTCTGATCTCCCCACCATCCCCACCAGCATCGCGCTCTCCTCCGATTTATAGGCAGACGGGATTGCGACCAAATGCTCCTAACACATCTTCTAATAGCCTCAATAGACACTCTATCGACCTCCATACATCTTTCCAACTTCAACTCCAATCTTCCGATAGCACATTCGACCTGCTGAATGATAAGATATCGTTCTTTGACGCCAAGTCAGGCATGGACTCATTCCTCAATGCTTTGGAAGAGGAAGATAGCTTCGACATGGAATTGGAAAAGGAGAACATGGAACTTGCCTTGAAGGAGATTCCAAAAGTGAAAGATTATCTACCGGATAAACATGGTATGCAAACTGCATTTAATTGTTAACACTGATTAATGTCTCTATAGCTCCGGGTTCTCCGTCAACAGAGCAGCTAAACTCACCTTCCGGTCCCATCGAGGAAGGTACGTTGATATTTAGTCTATTATATTACAATTTCCTGATGGTTTCTGCATAGGGTTCGCTCAGGCTACGCTTCGAGAGGGGGTTGCTGTTAAGCCCGGTGACAAAGCACCATCCCCAACCTCCTCCACCTTCTTTTCAACGTTCAGAAAGAGGGGCAGTATTGGTATAATTAATTAATATTCTTTCCACGGTAACTATTTTCTAAACTATTTATTAGGGGCATCACCATTGCCATCTAGGAACTCTAGTACACCACAACCTCCTCTGAATGCGGTTTTTATTGCTCCACCGCCGATTGCCACTCCAGAGATGTCTAGACCATCCATCAAAGTTCCTCCTCTAGCAATTCCAGCTCTGCGAATTGTGAAGCGTTCAAAGACGGTTGGACATGAGAAGACGAACTCGGGTGATAGCGCTAGTTCCTCTGGCGGATTATCAGGCGTTCCAGGCCCGATATCAGAACTTTTACCCTCTGTGCCGACAGTGGGAAGGATCCAGCGGACTGCATCGGCGTCAAATCGACTACCAGCTACCTCGAGTGTGCCGCCGCCTGTAAGACCGACGAAGGTCAGCCCCGTTGCATCCTCGAGGGCCACTGGGCAACAAACGAACGGACCTCGCCGAGTCCTCATTTCGGGGGGGTCGTCATCACTCGGTAAGGTGACTGCAAGCGCGACTCGGCCTACAAGCACTACTTCGGGTGCCCGTAGAGTTGTCATAGTTCCAGAAATACCCAGTGTGAAGGCTTCATCGGTTTGCCAAGTGCTTCCTGCCCCTAGCGGCTTGAAGCAACCCATGAAGTATGGAAATTCCGCTCTGCCAAAGCCTGTACCAAGGAGTGGAACGTCAAGACTACCGGCTCCTTCCTCTACTTCTACTGTGAGGAAACCTATAGAATTAGAGGGTTCTGTGAGAACTGTACCTGTTAGACGAGTGATATGAGAAGAGGAGCGTACATAGATGTTAGGCATTTACACTTTGGAGGAACTCATGCATTGTTACACGTATTAATATCACAAGCATTTTTCACTTTTGCTCACTTGAATGCATCCTCAGGGCACACGTGTAGTGGTGCACCCTTGATGATTAGATATCAGTAGTCATTCATTGAACACGATGTAGAAATTTTGAAAGCCTGTCAAGTGTTCGTAGATATCGCAAATTTTACGATATATTTGAACACGAAGATTTATAACAGGTTTCTGACCTTCCTTTGAATTCCTTCCAAATTTCGCTTTTGTTACGGTCTTTATTGTGCTGCACAGCCGTAATATGTCGTCCTTAGATAGACGCATGGTTGGATCTTGGGCCATCTCCCCGAGCCCTATTTATGACTCGCCCTTCGTTTTCTACCAATCGCGGCAGCAAGTACCCAGAAAGCAGCAACTTCCCAGAGAGAATCTGAACGTGACAGCGCAGGACAGCCGTCTCTTCAGCTCCACTTCCAGCCAGAAACCCGCCGCATCTTCGCTATTCCCACATCTACTCTTCTCCTCGAAAGAGAGTTCGATGAAACTCAGGCTGTCCAAGGCCTCCGTAGCATCATCGCCTCATCCAGAGCCCCACCTCGACAAGTTCAAGAACGTCCCAGCCGCGTTTTACGACGATCCAGCTTTCTCAGCTGACCCTCACTCCCATCCGTATTTCGTCACTGGTCACGATTCCCAGTCTTGGAGCACTCCCCCTGCACTTGGCCATCCCATCTTGAAGAATCAATATCGACATCAGTCCTCTAGCGCTCCCAGCACCGTTGACGAAAGTACAGACGTACACGGCTCTGACGACGAGCTTCAGCTGCTCCAGCCACCGAACTCTCCCATGTCTCCCGATGATCTAACTGGTCCGCAGACTGGCTTCCCGTTCTTTGATTCTCCCGCACCCTCCTCTTCCAACGTCACTCTGTCCAGTTCCGCGTCGCCTCAGGCTACCACCCCACCCTCTTCCGTTCCTTCATCCTCTGACTCTCACGTGCGACGACCAGCGGATATGCCTCGTGTAGCTGCACAATCGCAGCACTTGCCACAGCAGAATGAGCCCAAGAAACGCGGGTTTCTTGCCTGGCGGAGGTCTGCACCTGTATCTAACACACCCAGTGCTTTGGCATCACCAGCTGTACCACAGCAACGGCCTCATGATGAACCTCAACCATCGTCCTATAATCCAGTCACACCTCCCCTTCGACCTTCAGCCTCTCGTCACCAGTCGACTCCCGTAATGCACCCAATGCCTGAATTGCTGGTCACTCCCCTCAGACCTGCCACTGCTGCTATTGATACGAGGCCTACTGCTCCTTCAAATAAACAGTCATCGGAAGGACGTCGTCGCCGTGCACGGGAGCTGGATCGAATTGATGAACTTGACGAATCCAACCCCTTAGGTATTCCCTTACACCACGAAAGTCCTTACGAAGGTATTCGACGACTACATAAAGATCCTAATATGCCTCGCAGTATGACTGGAGCCTACTACAATCATCATATTACTCTGCAGAACGTAAATTATTTTAAATCATCTCTGAAAAGCTTTTATTAATATTTCACTTACAATAGGCATACACGCCCCCTCAGCCACCCATTGGAGTCTCGTTAAATTTATCTCCAGGCCAAATTCTTCCTCGCAATTTCCACCAACATCTCCCACCTCACCCTCATTCCCATTTTCAACCACAAACACAAGTGCAGTCGCAACCTAATCCGCATCCGCCTGTTCACGCTCGACATCTTCAACCACATCCGTATTCACCTTTTCAGTCATCCGCTGCATCATCTTCACATAACGGACATACGCATATACTTAATTATGGCAGGCCACCTGGCCATGATTCACCAGCCGACCATAAGCAACTACTGAACTACTCTCCGATGTCCCAGGAGGATTCTGGCAGAGTACCCTACTCTAATCCTGCATCATCCTCTAATAATAGCGTTCCCGGGGCTTCTTCTCTTCCTACGGCCTATCCTCATCCATCTTTAGATACTCATGCGAATGAGATGTCTTCTGACCAACCATCTGCTCGCACCGACATGACTATGCTGCAGTCCCCGATTTCCCGAAATCGACAGTCGAGCTCTACTGCCGAGAAGCCTGCGATGCATCCAAGGCTGTCCAAGGGAGACACAGAGTGGGAATTCGATCCATATGATCCTGCCAACTTCGACGGTCCGAAGAATAGCAGGCGCATACCAGCACTGCAAGGCTCTCGCGATAGTGGCATTCACAGAGCATCGAGTCAAACGGGTAATGTAACACCACGCAATGAAGTGCATGGTCCGGGTATGTATTTCTTCATCGAGGCATGGTTATATTTACTCAGAAAGAACACACAGGTTCACGGCTGGGAACTGGGCCCATTATCCAAGTTGAACGCCTTGGCGATGATCAAATGCTCAAGTCTGGTGAATCGGAACCTGTCGTTCACGTCCCTGCCCCCGTGATTCAGGTGCAGCATCATTCGGAACCTGCGCAAGTTTTGCGGAGGTCTCCCGATTCAAACCTTCCGCATACTCTAACGCAGCAAATGCAGATAACCCAGAATAGGCCCGTACAATCGGCGAGCAACGTGTTACCTGCATCGCTGCTCTCCCCTCCTAGTAACGATGTACAGACTGTCGGCCACCAACAGCGCCCTCGACCAGAGCGAGAGCGAGATGCGCGTAGCATTCAGCAGTCGATATCTACAAATTCGGGATCATCCAATAGATCTCGACTACCGGGAAAGCCTCAGCCTCATTACCTCCCTAAAAAGCTCGTTATGCCTACTCCGTTGCAACAATCAAATATTCCCTTAACGGCCAATCAGCCACAAATTCAAGCAGCTCATCTTTCCGGCCAGAAAGTTCGTTTTCAGCCGAGTCCCTTTCCAACCCACATCACACCTTCGATGGGTGTATCTGCAATTTTGAACAGACCTGCTGCACATAAACCACAAGATATTCCCATTGCTTCCAATGGTAAACTTCGCAAGCGGACGAGCACTATGAGTGGTGCACCCCTTTCTAAAGAGAAAGTAACTCCAACTGTAGCTGCTGTCTTTTCTGCTGGTTATATGAAACCCCCGCCAGCCGACATGGCTCCCGCAATGCCTGTTCGATCAAAGACGGAGAAGATACCGAAAAGAGTCCTTAGCAAGCGAAGGACAGACTTTTGAATTAGCTTTGCCGCCCTTTCATCCTCCCCACAGTATTCCATGGTACTGATATAGACTTCACATCTTCTAATCTACCTCGCATATTTCATTTCAATCGCACACACTATCATCTGTATGCCCCAGTTGTTTCACTGCTATCGTATCACGGACTAAAAATCACAGCCCACAAACACATATCAGTTATTATCATTGTAGTTACCTTGTATTTCTTCACTTATGCTTGTATTTGGGTATTAGCGCACGTCGCACGTTGGATGCTGTTTTCTCATAGATGTAGAGATATGTAATGCATCATAAAAATATATGCCTTGGTCCATGTGCGTCGGTAGGAAGAAGCATTTATTTCGACACCGGCCATCGCGACACACGTTGCGAAACATTTGTAAATCATGATTAGATGTATTATATACATGAACAGATCTTAGGGAGCCGAACTTCTGTGCGTAAGGCTGCATGCTCGGAATGCGAAAAGGGCTGGTGAATAAAGGCAGGAATCCGATAGGAGGATAAAGATTCATATACCATGTGTGTTCCCGTCTACAACATGGGCAGTATGCCCCGTTTGCAGGATATAAAACGGCAAATGTATTGTTCAGTTACTACTCAACACTGCGTCTCGGTTGTTCAGTGTTATTGCAGTAGCGATGAAGTGGTCGGCCCTCCTCATCCTCCTGGCGTTTACGACCTATGCAGACGCATTGGTACTCAGGCGACAGGCGAAGGCATGTACCTGTGCTGGTCTGTGTCCAGATATTTTCCTTCTTAATGTGTCATTTACGGGATATCACAGGGAGAAGGTACAGTGCGACCGACATCGCGAATGGCATCAAGAAGGCTGAAGGTGGAGGTGCTAGGTTAGCTGATCTTCGCTTTATCCTTGGTAAAAGTTTGCGCTTACCATATCGCAACATGATATATCCAGCGACTATCCACACCAATATCACGATTTCGAGGTTAGTTTAAATTTATAGAATACGATGTATTAATCATGCGTATGATAGGATTTCCCTTTCTCGACTTGTTCAGGGGAATTTTTTGAATTTCCTATATTGAGTGGATCCACGTACAATGGTGGAAGTCCTGGGGCAGATCGTGTTATCTACGATCAAAGAGGGGACTTCTGCGGTGAGGTGTAAACTGTTAGAACTGACAGAAATACTTACGCAGTAAAATAGCTTGCCTGACACACACGGGTGCATCATCAACAAATGGATTTGTCGAGTGTAGTTTCTAAAGCGTAGAATAGCTGGTGGCGGGCTTAAGGCGATGGCCAGCCCTCCTCACCAAAGGTTTGAATTACGAACAGAGCAGCACCACTGCATTATGAACGCCACATAGCGAGCAAAGCAACGAGGGGTATAGAATACATATTAATAAGAAAGACGAAACATGAATTGGAAACTGTACTGCTTTGTATCTGGATCCCAATGTGACCAGTTCCAGTAACCTGCATCATCCGATTCATCTTCTATTTCACGGGCAGGAATACGGAAGGCAATCGTCTCGTATGGTTCAGCTGCAACCTGAAATATAGACATAATTAGTGAGAGAACAAGTTTATTGAAGCGATGATACACGTACGATGAGATACTGATACGCCTTGTTCGGTGGCTCCCGCTTTTGCTCCCATGCGCTCATAAACCGCCGTCTTGGTAACACGCCATCCTTGATTTGTGGTAAATGCACTTGAACCATCATCCCTTCTTTCCCAGTGTCCCTGTCTCTCACTTTCGTTACGCGGTAACCTGGTCGGCCAATTTTGAGGAAAACCTTCCGTTGAATGTTGCTTTGTGCTGGAGCAATCATCAACTGAGTATCCTTAGCATCCCGGGCGGCGCGACGAGCAAGATTAGTTTGATGTTTTTTCCCTTGCGTGTGTGCAAGATACGACCCCTCATTCGTATGGAGTGTCAGACACAGACGACATTCAAGAGAACCTAGATGGTTGCGAAGAATATATGGATCCTGAAGGAACAATGTGTTAGCTTTACCAAATATCAACCAAATGAAACGAGCACGCACCTTTGCGAGGTCTATTGTCTCTAAAGCAAGCTTTCGAAGTCGTTCGCGTCTGTCAACGTTGGTCTCTGACGCGCCGGCAACTCCACCTCCACCGAACTTGGAACCAACACGATTCTACGAGCAAAGATGAGTGTCTGCCAGATGTTAGTGGGGAGTATAGCACACCTGGAAATCTGCGAGATAGTTAGTATTTTCAAACACACTGATAGACAGGAGACTTACCCATAGCAACTGAGCAGCAACGAAACGGGGAGAAGAGAGGAGTAGCTCAACGTCGTTGAAGTTCGTGAAAGACTATTGAAAGACAGATGTTCGCATGACTGACGTAAGCACACCAGATCCCATGCCCGATCTGCCAAAAATTCCCCTCGCTTAGTTGCTTTCCACTCTCGTGAACATCCACCGCATCCGTTTAAACCACATTCCCCTGGTCATTGAGTTCATCTTGGTACTACAGCAGCGCATTCCTATCAGCTGCTCATATCCCTGCCTACTCCCCCATGGCCGCTCGAAAACGCGCTCTCGATGACTCTTCTGTAGCACCAAAAGCAAAGAAATCGAAAACCTCGACTGCTGGTCAATCAAATGCCAGCCATCCAATACAACCAACACAACCAAAAAGCTCTCTGTTGACAGAAGAAGTTGACTTTCCTCGTGGTGGAGGAACGTCATTCACTCCGCTCGAAGTTAAAGCTATCCGGGCTGAAGCTGTTAAGGAAGCTAATGAAGAGCTTTTCGAGGTGAGTAGTACATCTCCTCTCACTAGCACACATTTTTTTAAAACAGCTACATAGAGCTCTCAGAATGATCAAAAGGCCTCAAAGCGGAAACGCAAATCAGAGGCACCCACCACAACAAGTGAGAAGATTGACCGGATACGAATTGAGCATCTCAATTATAAAGTGTGTTATTTCATTAACTAGTTGTTATTACGCACACTCACAATTCTGTAGCGGCTTAATATAGGCATGAAAGTCTTGGGTCAAGTGGCTTCCATATTGCCTCTGGCTCTCATTATATCACTTCCAAACCAACTCTTCGCGCATGTTCCTATCACCAATATATCCCGCCAATTCACCTCTGCTTTGGAAGCGATGGATGAAGACCCAGACTCGGGTTCTGAAGAAGAAGACGAGGAAACGCACCCCTTACCTCGAGTTCCTGAACTCAGTGACATGTTTCATGTTGGGCAATATGTTCGAGCGGTTGTTACAACAGTTCATGCGCCTGGTTCCACCGATATATCTGGTATCGGAAGATCGAGGGACGTGCTTGCTAAAACTAGCCGGAGGGTAGAACTCAGTTTGCTACCAGAACAAGTAAACGCTGGTGTTCGAAAACAAGATTTGAAGTCAGGATTCGTGAGCCCAATTTTTCTTTGACTTTGAGCAAACCTAACTCTTTATAGACCCTCACAGCTGCTATCAAGAGTGTAGAGGATCATGGTTATATTCTTGACCTTGGTATACCCGATATTTCAGGTTTTTTGTCATTCGCGGATGCATCACAAATACTACTAGGGAAAAGAATCAAGTTATCTGCTGGATGGGTACTTCCTGTCACTGTATCAAAAGTTTCGGGCAATGGACGTACTTGCAACGTCGTTGCTGACTCTTCGACCTTCGCGTCGTCGTCCGTTAGTGTTTTTCAATTATCATTTCTAAGATGAAGACTAACACTAGGTGTATTTTGCATAGCTCTCAGAAGTTTCAGCGGCGTCTTCAGTACTACCTGGTGCACTTGTTCAGTCTCTCATAACTGATGTTCATCCAGACGGGATCGTCCTTCAACTCCTTGGATTCTTCGAAGGCACCGTCGATCAATTCCATATGCCGGAGGACATCTCTGGAAAGGCATACAAAGTCGGCAAAAAAGTGAAAGCCAGAGTTCTGTATGATTATTCAACATCACCTCCACGATTTGCACTGGCTCTTACAGAGCATATTGTGCATCTCACCGTTCGATACGTTAAACAAGGGGACAAGGGAAATAAGCAGAGCATACAGGAAACGTATCCCGTTGGCACTATTCTAGATTCCGTAAAGATACTACGAGTGGAAACGGAAAGGGGTGTTATTGCTGAAGTGCAACCCGGCATCTCTGGTTTTGTTCATGTTTGTTTGACACTACAATTCTCTTTGAACTGTTTTAACACATTTCTTTAGATATCTCACTTATCCGATGACCATGTTTCTTCGCTGACAACATCTGGACCATGGAAACCAGGATCAATACATCGTGCTCGCGTAACCGGGTACTTCCCTTTCGACGGACTTATCCAGCTCTCCTTTAAACCCTCCATTCTCGAACAACGTTTCCTGCAAGTTACCGATGTCGACATCGGCGAGGTGGTGAAGGGAACAATCAAGAAGCTAACTGATACAGGACTGTTTGTTTCGTTATCTGGAAACATCGATGGTGTTATCTGGCCAAATCATTATGCGGACATTGTCCTGAAGCATCCTGCTAAACGTTTCAAAATCGGAGCTAGTATCAAATGCCGGGTATTTCACCTCTACTACGTATACGTTTCTCGTATTCAACAGTATATACAGGTTCTTGTCGTCGATCCAGATCGGAAGCGTATCTCGCTCACAGCCAAGAAGACTCTCATTGACTCCACCCTTCCTATTATATCTAAACTTCAAGATGTCTCGTCAGGTCTAGTGACGCATGCGGTCGTTTTCAAGGTGTATGAAAAGCATCTTCTCGTTGAATTTTATAACAACTTAAAAGCTGTTATTCCTGCCAAGGAAGCCACGTACGTGTTCTATGCGAATTTCTAGCAGATAATTTGCTAACTCATATTTAGTGAAAGCTCTGCCATTAGGCTATCTGACTCTTTCCCCGTTGGAAAAGTCGTTCGCGTTTATGTCCTTTCTGTAGAACCAGAGCAGGGGCGCATCGTCGCCAGCATCCGACAGGCTTCTAGTAGAACCCCTGTCGCCGACCTCGTTGCTGTTGAGATTGGCCATACCGTGCAAGGCTCCGTATCGGATATTCATAAAGATAATGTTGTCCTCGTCCTTCAGCCGTCCCATGTTCGGGCCCTTATGTCACTGAAAAACCTGGCGAACCACCGCAACATGACCTTAGCTCAACTTCGTACTGGCCTGAAAGTGGGAGATATTCTGGAAGAACTGGTGGTTGTGACTCGCAATACGAACAAAGGTTTCGTTATAGTTGCCAACAAGCCCCGAGCCAAAGTAGCACTACCTACCAAAGGATCTTCACTGACCATGGAATCAATGGCCATTGGCCACATTGTAGGGGGTCGTGTCACTCGACAAACACGGCAAGGTGTTTTGGTTAAGATCACTACCCAGATGGGTGGTATTCTACACCCCACCGACATCTCTGACAACTATGATGCAAATACACCATTCCCCTCTGTCGACTCCATCCTAAAAGCTGTTGTTGTGGGAATTGATCACTCCAAACGGCAACTTACTCTGTCAACTCGTCATTCCAGAATGTATCCTGACTCTGATAAGGAGATTGTTGACCGTGAAATCAGTACCGTAACAGACCTTCATGTGGGCGATACTATTCGTGGGTATATCAAGACCGTCGCGGAGCATGGGTTATTCGTTACGATTGGCCGTGAAATTGACGCTCGTGTACAAATTCGAGAGCTTTTCGACGAGGTATGTCACCAGAATTTAATATACATGTGTGGTTCTAAACTATTATTTGCAGTATGTTAAGGATTGGAAACCCCGTTTTCAAACCAACCAGCTTGTTAAAGGACGGATTTTAAGGTATCATTGGCGTTGATATTGTTGCGGTGTGATTACTAACAAATCGTATTTAGTGTAGACCCAGAAACTAAAAAAGTGGAAATGTCCTTTAGATCTGGAGACTTATCGACAAGAGTCAGGTCTTCTACTCTATCTACTTCTACTTTGACTGCAGGCCAGAAAATAGATGGTATTGTGAAAAAGATCGAAGACTATGGTTTATTCATCCAGATCGAAGAAAGCAAACTGAGTGGATTATGCCACAAATCACAGGTATGTGGTGTGAATCAACCTATAGGTCCATACTAAGATTTGATATACAGCTCTCGGACAACGCAGACGCCGATGTTACATTAGCATTGCGCGGGTTTCGCGAAGGAGACCACGTCAAGGCGGTGATATTGAGTATTGACAAGCGTCGGATCTCTTTAAGCCTAAAACCTTCTAATTTCAATCAAGAGGATTTTGAAGATGATGAAGGGGATGAATCTGATATGGAAACTTCTAATATGGACGGTTTTGGAGCTGTTGATGGTGGCGACGAAGTATCGATCGGCGAGGATGCAGATATGGACTCAGTCAATAGCGAAGATGAGGCCGAAGAGAATGATGAAGCCGCGATGGAGATCGACGTCGAAGACACGATACTCTTACCCCAGAAGCATAACAGCAGCTCGAAGTCAACTAATACAGAAAACTCTTCCTCTCTCCCACTATCAGGAGGGTTCCAATGGGGGAGTGATCCTCACAATCCGGTCGATCTCACAGAGTTTGCATCCGGTTCTTCTGACGAGAACGATGTCGAAGTTTCAGGCAGCAAGAAAAAGAAGCGCAAACGCAAGGAAGTTGAACAAGATCTAACTGCTGACATGCACACCAAGACTCCTGACTCGAATGCCGACTTTGAACGCCTTCTCCTCGGTTCTCCAAACTCTTCTTATTTGTGGATTCAGTATATGTCCTTCCAGCTTCAACTCTCTGAAATAGACAAATCTAGGGAGATTGCGAGGAAAGCTATTCGTACTATCAACTTCCGCGAAGAACAGGAAAAACTGAACGTTTGGATTGCTTTACTTAACCTGGAAAATGTGTATGGCACGGATGAAACTCTCAATGCAACTTTCAAAGAAGCTGCAAGAGCAAATGATTCGAAGACAGTCCATCTACGACTTGCCTCTATTTTTGACGATGCGGACAAGGCCGAAGTAAGTCTTCTTAATAGTAAGTAGATGTAACACTGACGTTTCCTACAGAAGGCTGAAGAGCAATATAAAAGGACGTGCAAAAAGTTTGGACAGAGTTCCAAAGTGTGGACGCTCTTCGGTGAGCACTATCTGAAGAGGGGCCATGTGGAAAACGCGAGACAGCTGCTTCAACGGTGTCTTCAGAGCTTGGATAAACGAAAGCGTAAGCTGTTCTTACCTTTTGAACCCTGAAACTCAATATTCAACTTTCGCAGATATCAAGACTGTCTCGAAATTTGCACAATTAGAATATAAATATGGTGAACCTGAGCGAGGAAAGACGCTGTTCGAAGGAATCATTGACTCCCATCCTAAACGATGGGATATTTGGTCTATTTATATGGATATGGAAGCGGGGCAACAGAACATTCAAAGCCTGCGGTATGTCTTTTGTACAGTTTCTATCACCAGCTGTTGACTTATGCTTAATTTAGGAATCTCTTCGACCGTGTTCTTGTGCTCAAGATGACCAGCCATAAAGCAAAGTACGTTATCAGCTAATGAGAACCACAGGATTCTGTATTTAATAGTACAAATAGGTCTTTCTTCAAAAAATGGTTGGATCTTGAACGCAGAATCGGAGACGATGATGGCGCAAAAATGGTGAAAGAAAAGGCAGTCCAGTGGACACAGAGAGCGTCAAGTTCATAATATTAATCGTCAATGTAAGGCCACCAACTAGCTGGGGTTCATATGGAGAATATATATATATATGTAGGACAACGACGAGAAAACATGGGGAGAGCTGAAACGTAGTAAGTTATGTGAGTGGATCCAAGCAAACTTGATCAACAATCGCAGTACGATGGGGTATATCAGAACGTATATGTACATCGGGATAGGTGGAACAGTGTCATGAGCGTGGTGATCTCGTTCGTTCTGACAACACAGGTTCAGAATCAAAATCGCTAAGAGGCCGTCGGTTGCTCATAGAGCTAGCAGCCATTTGACGTTGCCAATCGTCTAATTCACTAGAAAGGTGCTCGAAAGCGAGAGCATTTTCTGAACTTGATGTACTAGCTCGTCGAGCCGATACGCCTGAAATGGGCCGACCGAAGGATGGCTGCTCGACTTCCAGTAACAGGCCGATTTTGTGTGATAGCTGTTCGTTCTCTCGGCGCAGAGTGGTGTTCTCGCTACTGAGTTTTTCCAAGGTGGTTTCATCGTGGCCGCCGCGCGCAATGACAAGAGACGCTTGTAATCTATCAACCTCATGCTGAAGGTCTTCGACTTGGCTCAGACGATCGTCTGATAACCGCTGGGAGGCAAGAAGACTATCGCGAAGACGTTCAAGGTCTTTTTCTAGGGTGTCAAGACGTAGACGGAGGTCCTTATTTTCGCTGTGAACACGCTGCACCTGTCGTTGTGCATCGACAAGTTGATTCCGAAGAACATCGTCTTCCGAAGGAGTGGTGCGACCATTCATGTTACGGGATCGAGAATCAGATGATTTTCCACCGCGAACTGTATCAAGCTCCGTCTGGAGCTGGGTATTAGTGTTTTTCTGTTTCGTCAATTCATCTCGCATCCGTCGCATCATTTTTTCGGTCCCCCTGAAAGTAGACGTCAGGTCATGGAACAAAAAGAATCACACAGCGCGACTTACTTCACGTAATGAACAGCGAGCTGATAATCCTCCTCCATTTGCTGCATTCTAGCCTTATAACCACGCTCTGTTTCCTCAAGCTTACGTTCGGCTTCTGCAGCGCGAGCTTGATGTTCGGCATCACCATCACGTGGGCTCTGGCTAGAGCGCACACGATCGAGCTGGTCTGAAAGCTGATCGACCTGAGCTTCGGCATCCCGTTTCCGACGTAATGCTTGCTGAAGCTCTCGCTCAGCATTTTCATGAAGTCGCGTACGCTCCATGAGCTTGTTTTCCAATTCGGATACGGCAGGTGAGATTGTGCCGTTTGCTCTCGATAATGGCTCTTCGTCGTTGATACTGAAACCATTCTCTGCCAAATAGTTTCGTAAAGTAACGAGTCTGACTCCTGCCTCCGACGCTTCTTTAGACTTCTCACGAAGACTTGCCTCTCGCTCTGCTAGCTCTCTGCGAAGATGCCCACTATCATTGAGCGCGCTCGAAATTTGGCCACGTAAAGCAACTATCTGTGAACGGAGAAGCGACTGCTCCGCATCATTTTCCCGAACCCGTCTACGTTCCTCAGTAAGTCTGTTGTTTGCCTCGTCCACTTTTTGGGCCGCTTCCCTCAACATCATACGCAGTGACTGCGCTTCTGCTTCAACTGCTTGCATCTTGTCGGAGTGACCGCGAAGAAGACGATCTTCGTCAGACTTGAGGTCGCGATGTGAATCCAGTAGTTCGCCTAAACCTCCAGTTGTCAAAGCTCTGAAGGCATCTGCTTCCTCTCGAGATTTAGCCCACGAGTTTTCGACGTCTGTCAGTCTCGCTCTGGCTGCATCAGTCTCAGCAGTTCGTGTCTCGACTTCACCACGAAGCTCTGCAACATCCGCTTCTAATGTCGCTATCTGTTCCCTGGCTCGCTGATACTGTATATCCGCTTCTTCAGCGCGAGCAGATGCAGCCTGAAGAGCCGTACGCGCTTGGTCTAGAGCACGAACGTGTTGATCGCGAGAGCGTGTGAGATCGTCCACTTGCGCTCGCAAATTGACTTCATCAGCCTCCCTCTGCTCGAGAAGTGAGCTTTGGGATAACAAGCGATCCTGATGGTCTCGGAGCTTGACTTCTAAGCTGATTTGTCTGTCTTGCAGCTCATTGTGAAGTTGCAGTGTCCGAGTATGTGATTCCTCTGTTTTCTCGGCTCGTTTGAGAGCATCTGTTGCACGCGCCTCAGCTTGTTCGCAGAGTGTCGTTTGGAGAATTAGCGCATCGGTGAGTTCGTTGATTTTGCGGTCCTGTGACCAACGCTCGTTCATGAGTGTAGACATATGGCGCTCCAGGTCAGCCACACGATCACGTTCCATATGTTGGACTTCAGATTCGTTGTTGCCTTCTATTGCAGCCAACTTAGCACGGTAATAAGCTGCCTCTTGCGCAGCATTTGCCTTCATCCGTTCGGCATCAGCGAGGCGCTCCGATGTTTGTTTCGCTTGCTCAAGCATAACCACCTGATTCGAGAGTCAAAATCGATCATAAGACGGAAAATAGAATACGAACCTGCATCTGAGCTTTGAACTGCTTGAATTTTAATGCAAGGTCGGCATATCTCCCATCCTCGCTATCCTCTTCTCCCCCATTGGTAGCTACCTCTGGAGATCCATCTCTATCAATCTGCACGTAGCCCGTCTTCGTCGCTTTACTCAGCGTTTCTTTCATCCACAGCATCTGTCGCCTCACTGACTCCAATTCTGCTTCCTTGACTTTGAGATCCCTGAGAAGGTCGGCCGCTACGTTGCCCACTGAACCATTTCCAGTCCTAGAAGCCGGTCTTGGGAATCCGTTCACCGTTGGAGAACCTGCTTGCTGGTTGTAGTAGACGTCAGCAGCCTTCGCACGGTCAACAGCGGGAGAAGCCCGTCCCGTCAATGCTGGTGAGGCCCGGCCAGTGACTGCCGGCGAAGCCCTGCCTGTCGCACTTGCTATAGACACACCAACCATGTTGGGAGGAGGCCCGGAGCCATAGGCGTCTCCATTGGCGGGCGATACAGCGCGACTAGCAACACTGAACTGAGCAGGACTCTTTGCACGAGCTTGTTGGTCAGGAGAAACTGTCCTTTCTCTAGCATAAGACTCCGTGGTACCGACATCGAATCCGTCATCAGTACCGCCAACATCGTCGTCGTCTCGTCTGGGTCGTGAGGGAGCCTTGCCTTTTCCGTTTGCTGGGAATGGCTGTTGAGGAATCCCATTGGTAGGTTTGATGGATCTCTGACTGGCAGGCGACATTGCACGGCGTACTTCTTCGTTATCTGAAGCTTGCACCGTTGGTGACATGGATCGTCCATTGATGCTGGGTGTACCAGAAGCAGGCGGTGGACCATTCTGCGCAGCTATAGATTGCTTTCTCGAGGCGTTCGGATTACCACCTGGTGCAACAGCCGAAGGGGGACCTTTTGAATCAGGATACTTAATGTGTTCTACATCCGAATAGGTGAGCACGATCCTATTATATAGAGGGAAATAATAACGCACTTGTATCCAAAACATGGGTAATGCTCGGGTCATCCGATTTTGAAGGTGTGAATGATTCTCCACCCAAAACAAAGACCTTGGGACCGACAGAAGCCATCGCATGTCCGGAGCGTCCACTTGGTGAGGGGCCCATGTTTTGGAACATGTACCATCGCTGATCTGGTATGGGGTTGAGATTGGTAGAATAAAATACAACGTATGTTGAGACTCACTTGAAATCTTGAACGCCGCAAGGTCACCTAGATCTTTTCCGTCCACGCCTCGCCCTCCGAACACATAGATAACGTCGTCCACAATTGCAGCAGCATGCCCCTCCCTAGGAGAGGGAATAAACCCGATGCAGTTCAATTCAGACCACTGCCTTGTTTGAAGATCAAATGACCAAGTATCATTATAATGATATTGACCGTCTGTTCCTCCGAATCTAATACATAATTTAGTTAAGCGCCCAACGGATACAAAATATAGCGAATACTCACACAATGATCCGGTCTTCGTACGTTATGCAGATATGACCTGTACGTTGTGCTGGCCTTTCGACGCTTGCTGGTTCGTACAGTTCCCATGCAGCCCTGGTTCGAACTGGCATTTGTATGTAATATGAACAGGTTGATCGACAAAGAAGTTAATATATAGACTTACGTGAATTGAGATCGAAAGACCACAAGTCATTTAAGAATTCTCCGTCCACTTGACCACCGAACATGAAAAATTTAGATCCAGACATTGTCACGGCATGGCCATATCTTCCGACTGGTGCAGGTCCGTACACCGCCACTCGCGTCCATTCACGCGAAACTGATCCGAAGCAAAGTATGAATACCGTAGAGTATGGGTTGAGCGGAGAAGAAAATACGTACCCAAGTTTAAAAGATACAGTCCATCATCCTGCTTGTCTCCTGGCCTCGCTTTTGTAGGATCCGTCTTTGTGTCACCACCCCATACAATGAGCACATTGCTCACTAGTGCACTTGCATGGCCAACTCTTGGGCTGGGTATCTCACCCGCGGTCTGCAGTAAGGCCGCGGCATTATCCCTGGTTGAGAAAAGGTATAAATCGTTCCGCGCCGACTCGCGAACTAGGCCTCCGAAGAGGTATAGATCTCCTGACGCTGTGGCACTGGCGGGTAGGGCATGTCCGTATCGCGGAAAGGGGGAGGGAGATGGGGAGGTTGGAGGTACAACGCCGGGTTTGGGAAGTATATTAGGAGGTTGAAGGGTTAGTCGGCGGGCAGACCATGGATATGCAGGCCGCTGTTGTTGCTGTGATGGTTGCCCAGGTTGTGGTGAAGAAGCCTGTGCCTGGAGGGAATTGGACGGTTGAAGAGCAGCACCAGGCCCGTTCGGACTGCCCCCGCCTCGACTTTGTGTCCGCTGTTGTTGTTGCTGCTGTTGCTGTTGACCTGCAAAAGCGCTGCCTCCCCCATTGACTGCGATGCTACCATGTGAGGGTGTATTGAGCATAATGATTTCGACGTCTCGGTGGACATCCGATAGTAAATAAAACTCACGAATCAAGATTGCTCTCTCCGCGCAGACTCCCTGATTGCTGCTGAACGGCACCATTCTCCTTATTGGCGCCAGCGCTGGATAGTTGAGCAAGTGCCTGGCTCGGAGTCTGAGCAACAGTAACATTCGCAGGCAGCTGTGCTGGTGGCTGCTGCTTCTTCCTTGAGAAGAAGGACATTCTTCGAGTCCTGGTTCCTAAGAGGGACGGTATGGCTGGTTGCTGTGTCGAGTATTATGGAGGTGCGAGTGTGGTAGATACAGGACGTGAGAGGGAGATGGATGGTGCAGTATTTTGGGAGATATGACGGGGGAGTAGGGGGATGGTATATAATGAAGAGCGGAGGACGAGGAGAGGATGGTGGGGAGAGGAGAGAGTAGGAGGTGTGTAGAGACGAGCGCAGAACGAGCGAGCTTCTTCTTTTCCCAACAGCTCACTCCTGCATATGTGATGGCCGGCTGCAAACTTTGTGCCTGTTTGCCTTGACCTTCCCCGACGTCTACATAGTACTCGACGCCATCCTCCGTTGTGCTCTCTCCACTTATCTACTAATAATAAATCTAAACTACCGCCCCCACGTCTTCCGCTCGTTATACTTTCATATGTACCAGAGATTGAGATTATAACACGCTTTTCCGACCATGCATCCCATTTGTTGATCCCCCACCGCAAGAATCTGGGGAAGAAAACACGCGGATGCCATGCACCAAAGCTCTGAATCAGCCCCCAGCTTTCTAGTCAATATAAACTATTCACATAGACACCTGACGTTCATAGACACTGGCAGGCATGTCTTCAGCCAACTTTCATCGGAAAATTAGTCCCACCAATTTATCATTATCTCCGGGATCTGACGAATCTGTTGATACAGACAGTTACCTTCGCAACATCCATGTCGACCGGGTACAGAGCTGATGCATCCGCGAGCCTCATGCCACATGATGATACCACCTCGGATATGGACATCCCCATTACCATTACATATAATTGTAAATTTTCAGAACGAGGTTAAATTATGTTAAGGCGCAGCGGGCACTATCTCTGTCAGTTCGGACAACGATGGCGTCGGAGTGTTACATAGACAAGTAGATGCAAAAGATTGAACTGAAGCATTAATAGGACATCATGTATTAGCTATGCCATCAAGAGATACGTCAGATTTGACCTAAAAAGACAGGACGAGCATCAACGTCTCGATTTGGGAAGGAGATGATAGCGAACAGCACAGCGGCTTGGGATTTGAGAATTGGGGATCTCTTAACATCGCCTCTAATGCGACACTAGCCAGTCGTGCTTGCTGTGCGACCTAATATCCGTGCTTCCCCATCGTGAAATGATTTGAGCGGGGATAGCAGAGAAATGCGAACTGTGTGATTGATTTGGGAGTCGGGCATTGATAAACCAAGGAAGCATTGATACAAGATGCGACCCTAGGGCATTAAGAACGCAGATAACAAGGGAGTAGATTCAGAGCGATTATTCATTCCAGGTGATGATAAGAGTGTCGTCCTCCGAGCTGTGCTCGCGTTTGCGGTGGACCATTAAACGTTCGCGCGAAGGAAAGAGGCGGTTGCATTCTGAGCAGGAACTTAAACAAGAGGTCAGACACACAAGAGGCAATCTACAGACCTGTGAAGGCACAAATGAAGATAGGCGTCCTATGATGTGTTGGATGGGAAGTATGGGTGATACAAAAAGGAGGACATACTGTTCAGGAGAAGTAACCTTGCCTAGCTTCTCAGCAGCAATGAGTTGCTCTGGGGTGGAGGTTGCTAGGAGAAGTCAGCGAAGGCAGTGGATGAGAATAGAATAGAAAAGACGGACTGTCCTGGAAAGCAGGGTTGGAAGGGAGGAGGGAGGGCAGAGAGGGAGCGGGAGGCATTGTTGGGGTCTGAGAGTGGATGAGCGGCGAGCGCGCTGACGCGGGGTTGAACGAGCATGCAGTGTGACGTCACGCATCTAGCACAACATTTTGCACATGCAAGAGGGACGGAGCTGCGATGAGCGACTCTCAAGGCCGTCGCCCGCGTCTCAACGACAGACTCGAAGCCCTCCTCACCCCAGAGACACTCTCCAACCCACCCACCAGTCCCCGTCACACTCCTCGCCACAGTCCACGCCATAGCCTCACGCTCAGCTCCCATTCCACCCCGCGCACGTCGCTCGACAGTCCCTCAGACATGCGCGTTCCCCGTCCACTGCCCTCGCCGCGATCACCCACCCCTGTCCTCCGCTGGCTTTCCAATCTCACCTCCCAGCTTAACACCCAGCCACTCACCTCGCAAGGCCCCCGCTCACGCCCACACTCACCTCACCACCGCACCTATTCTTTACCTCCATCTCCCTCTGCCTCAACCTCCACCGGACCCAATCTTGATCTCCTTAACGAGGCACTTACCGAACCTCTACAGCTCACCCGTCCACCGCCAGCTCGTCTCCCTCCATCCTTCAGTACATCCCACAACCTTTCGCGTCCCCCACCCTTCCTGGACAACCTTACGCGCTCCACCCTTCCAACTTCCTCCCTCTCACCACCTCACTATGCCTCTGTTTACTCGGAAGACTCTTCTTTTCCTCATTCTGCTGCATCACACAGTGCGAATGTAATACAGCCTCCACCCATTGTTCTCACACATTCGCCTCCAACCAGATCCTCTCTTGACTCACTTCGGTCCCTATCCGCTCGCTCACATACCCGCACAATATCTACACTCACCGCCAATTCCCCAGACGACACTCAGACCTCCACAGCAACATCTGCATTTTCTCGTTGGTTCCAGTCAGAATCCAAGGACGCCCTTCTCACCGAGGACGATCGCGCAACATCAAGTGCCGAGATTAAGAAAAAATGTGCATAACTTCCTACTTACTATGTCCTGACCTGTCTCAACATTTTCTATCTAGACAAATCTCCCAAAAATCCTGTGGTTTTCTGCCATGGTCTGCTTGGCTTCGATTCTGTTAGCATTGGTCCTTCCATCGCCCCTCTCGAGGTCACTCATTGGCGCGGGATCAAAGAAGTATTAGAGCAAAACGGAACAGAAGTTCTTATCACACGCGTACCTGCAACCAGCAGCCCCGTCGACAGAGCCAAGGTCCTAGAACAGAAGGTATCCGAGGTCTATCCAGGAAGGAGTGTCCATCTCATCGGTGAGCCTTGCTTTTATATGCTCGTCTATTCGACACTTACACCCCCAAGGTCACAGCATGGGTGGTCTCGATTGTCGCTATCTTACAACGCATCTCACGCAACGCAAATTCAAAGTTCTTTCCATCACGACTATCGCAACTCCACATCGCGGCTCTAGCTTTGCTGATCACTTCCTCTCCACCGTCGGACCTTCTCGCATGCCATCCGTTCTCTCTCTTCTGGATCTCCTTCCAAATGGAGGTGGAGATGGCAAGGCGTTCGAGTGCCTGACAGTCGAAAGCATGCGTAAATTCAATGAAGAAACTCCGGATGTTGAGGGTGTTAGATATTTCAGCTGGGGTGCTACATATGAGCCAGGCCTTATTGATACGTGGAAGTGAGTACTTAGAACGTTGTACGTGTGCTTTTCTGATTAGTGTCTCGTCAGATGGCCACATTCTGTCATCCTCGAAAAAGAAGGACCAAATGATGGACTCGTATCTGTCCAATCAGCGAAATGGGTATGCCAATATTCATTTCAACTGAGTTATGCAGCAAAACTCATATCTCTTGACCAGGGTACATACCTTGGAACACTCTCACATGTAAATCATCTCGATCTCGTTGGATGGATCAATACTGCGCGGTATAAATGGGCTGAGATGATGGGCAAGGAAATCAAATTCCGCCCTGCGACCTTCTATATGGGTATCGCAGACATGCTCGCAAAGGAAGTGGAAGGACAGAAGGAGGATGAACAGCCGGTTCTACATGACAGCCCCAAGGTAGGACGAGGTGTTGAACTGACAGAAGAGGGAGCAGAGCACGGTCTTGCTTCCGTCGAAGAGGCATCCGCCAAGCAGAAGCCAACGGCTGAGGAAGGCGGAGAGGATAAAGAACGCGCTCAGATGGTGGACAGCTTGGATACTGCTGGCGCACATGTGGGTGGAAAGGATTCGCCATCACCATCTGCGCCGAGAACACGGACAAACAGCTCAACTACACAGAAACTGCGCTCACAAGCCTAGTGTCCTTACATTAACCTCGCATGGATAGATGGATGTATACCAACCTATAGTACGTATGTATATATCGTAACTAATATAATATATAATACAGAATATATGCATAGCTGACACAGTGACGAAAGCGAAGGCTAGAATGCCCCCTCAAAAAGGAGCGGCAAATGGCGGCCCGTGGTCCATGAAGTCATCGAAGATAAGATAAAATTACAAGTTGGTCACGCATACTTCTTCCACGGATCCAGGCTTCTCGCCACTTTCTTTCAACTCTCATTACTCATTCTGTTCTTAGTATCCTCTCACCACCATGTCTGACGCAGTACTTCATAAAGTCTCCTCCAACAAAGCATTTGAAGGCGAGTTGATCAAGTATAAGTTCAAGGTATATTCAGAGCCGTACTGGAATCACCGCTGTGGTGGTCGATTTTCATGTTCTCATGTTCTCATGCTTGTTTTTCCATACAGTCCGCTGCCCTTGGTGGCCTTGATGCACATTTCAATCTCTATCTACCTGCAAACGCGACCGATAATACCAAGGTTCCCGTCCTAGTGTACCTCGCTGGGCTTACCTGTACCGAAGATAATGGGTATGTCCTGTTTGCGCGCGTGGGAGCAGAAAAGATAACCATTTATTTAGTGCTCAGAAAGGTAGCTTCTTGGGTGTAGCGTCGTCTCAGGGAATTGCTATCTTGTTCCCAGATACCTCTCCTCGAGGCGCTGGAGTCCCGGGAGAAGACGACGACTGGGATTTTGGCACTGGCGCAGGCTTCTACTTGAATGCTACTAAGCCCGAGTACGCTACTCATTATAACATGCTTACCCATATAACTCTTGAGCTTCCTCAAGTAATTGAGGCGGCCAGACTTCCAATCGTACGTTTCTTTCGCCTCAGTGAGCTTTCAAGGAAAGTTGACAATTTACAAGGACTTCAAACGTCAATCGATTTTCGGACACAGCATGGGTGGACACGGAGCCCTGACTCTTTACCTTGCTTCAAAGACCAAACAATACAGGTCTGCATCTGCTTTCTCGCCTATCTGTAACCCGTCAAAGTGCCCATGGGGAGAGAAAGCATTTCGAGGTTATCTCCAAGGCGGTGTCGAGGAAGGTATGCAGCAATACGACGCTACGGAGCTCATTTCCAAGTCTAAAGAACCTGTTCACATCTTGATTGACTATGTCTGTTATCTTAGCTGGTGCTTGTTGCTTCTGTGATTCTAACCGATTTCGCTTGCAGGGAACGGGGGACAACTTCTATAAGCAAGGTCAACTCCTACCCGAGAATTTTTTAAAAGCTGCTCGAGATGTAGGCTACGATGAAGTCCAAGTCCGCGTGCGAAGCCACGATGCGTATGATCATAGCTATTACTTTGTGAGTATTTCTGTACCCACTGTTGTCGATCCTCCTTCGACAAGATTCTTTTTCAGATTTCCACGTTCGCGTCGGATCACATCCACTGTAAGGGCATTAGTTTCCTGAACGAATCTCATAATCTCACAGTTGATCATTTTATTCATAGTCCATGCCAATTTCTTGAAGGCATAAACTATTCAGAAAAAACAATGTATCATCATAGCAGAAATTGTGTGTTTGAATTAGTCGTATAACAGCAGGAATTACATAGCATCACTTTGGTTTGAATATCAAACGCCTCGAGAAGAAATGATCCTACGACGATACAGGGCTTCTAAATCATCAAGCTCAGAGTCAATCCAGTCGCTTTGAAGGGCAGAGTACACCGTAGCGCGCTTTCGATAGTCATGAATGAGGAGTTTGCTGACAAGATATTTCGCTGGATTAGCATTCATGTTAGTAAAACCCTTATGACATCTTAGTAGTTATTCGTTATTAAGTGATGACTGACCGTCTCGTAGGTCACACCACGGGTAGTGGAAGAATTCTACTTTACCGTAAACAATACGTTCTTTAAGTCGAGTTTCAGCTTGAATGTAGCCTTGGGAGAATTGTGAAGTGTTTTCATAGCCATGGGACTCCTTAACGTGACTAAACCAACTTGATGATTCTAGCGTGACAGTGCCATTGTCGAATGGATGGGATCCGCTTCAGGCGACGATCAATATAGTACAGCAGCGATCTCGGTCAGCCTGCGAGGTGTGAACAGTTACTCACCATAGCATGATGTAAAGGATAACACCAGCACTCCAACAGTCTGAAGGCATACTGAATAACAATTAGCGCAGAGGAACTCTATCGAGGAGGAAAAACCTCACCCGGTATATCCAAGCTGTTTATTGTCTAGCGCAAGAATCGCCTCTGGGGGAAGGTACGAGACTGTTCCACACACGTTGAATGTTTCCTGGTACGCATTCGGACGGGCAAGGCCAAAATCTGCAATCAGAATACGAGGATATGGACCCGGTGCATGAAGCAGGATATTTTCAGGCTGGAACATGTTTGGTTAGGGTTGTTAAACGGGTTAGATATACACTACCTTCAGATCTATCGCAAGTATTCATAAAATCTGGAACATACAATAAAATGCGCTCCTTACCTCGGTGAGATATCATCTTGTCATGTAAGTAGATGAGTCCTTGAAGCAGTTGATACATGATGTACTTGGCTTCAGCCTCACAAAGGCGATGGTTCGTAGCACTAGTGATGTAGGTAAAAAGGTCCCCGCCAGTGCATAACTGCAGAAATATGTGACTACATGTTGCTCTAAGCATAGAAGATGTATCGAAACAAAAGGTTACACACATAAAATTCTTATTCTCTTCTGTATCGTATATTTCATTGATATTAGGCTAATGTCCATAGCTTAGCTTTATGTACACAGATGAGCAAAAACACGTACGTGTTTCAAGCTCATGAGAATCTGGACTTCTTTCATGACTTGTCCAACCTCTTGTTCTCGCTTTGCTCTAATGCTCTTGCATGCTACTTGACGGTGCCTAGAGGGATCCAAAGCAAGATGCACTGTTGCAAAGGATCCGCTACCAAGACATTGAGATGTAACAACGTATCCACCTATGCACTACCATAATGACATCAGTTACAAGGTCAAACCAGTAGAAAAGGCGTAGCATACTTTATGAGTCGGACGGATTGGAGGAGTTGGGTCAAATATGGTCAGTTTCTCTTTGGATTCCGACCAGATATGAATGCAAGTGAATGCTTCAACGTCACAGCACAGCAAGGTAATTAGACCCTGACAAGAGTACCAGCAATAAGAATTGCTGCTCACCAAGTGAGTTGGGTAACGTCAGAATATCGCTATCCATCATTATAAACGAAGCTTTCTTGATGCGCTGCCCGTTCAAGGAAACGCCATTACGGGAGAGATCCTGCCCAGAAAGAATTAAAAGTGAATGAAGGTATATCAAGAAAAGGAGACGCGTACTTGGCAAGATACAATGACTCCACCGTTTGGCGAACGAACGCTTTATGATTCAGACCGTAAGGGTATCATATATAGACATTTCGTACCAAAGCTCACGCATATATTTTACAGTGAAGACCAGACACTAGAGCGTCACTCACGACGTACGAGCTGACATAATGGTGAGCAAAACACATATAGAATGAACTAAAGGGAGAACCAAAGTTCTGGATTTCTGCCAATCGTTGCTGGTCTTGTGAGGCTTAGGACAATAGCTAGGGACAGTGAGGAATGCACAATAGCATAGTAAGTATCTTGAGTACGCTACCTTCCTTTCTCCCTTCACGTTCCGTCACCAACTTCGCGCATATGTTTGAGGTTTGAGAACATGATGGTTGAGTGGGAAGAAGACGAATCGGGTGTTTGAACTCATCCGAACCTCGACTGGGACATGTTACACGCATGATTCTATCAAGTAATATAAGAACTAGAGAAGAGTCTTAACACAGGACCTCAAGAACAAATGCACGCAGGTGACACACTGACAGTGAGCGGATAAAACGACTCCAAAATTCAAACACATCTATGTATGTACTTGTGTACGCGTCGAACGCGTTATATCATGCACGGACCACCCTTGCCTAATCGTAACCTTTCCCACTGCGCTGTTTTGTTTTCTTCGTTTTCTTATGAGTTTTTTTCCCATTGCCCGCATTCTCCAATATAGATGCTATCTGTGCATTCTTTCTACCCACCAGTGACCCATCGTTGGCAACCATATTTTGATGAGGATATAGTTTCGCGCGTGTAAACTCCTTCCCGTCACGGGTAGACCCCTGGACGAAAGGTCGCGCAGAGAGACTAGTATCTCTTTCAAAAAAATCTTGATCCACGACCCGAGATTTGGTACCCAGGCCAAGTGCAGGAAGAATACTTCCTTCAGTGGGTGTTTGCGGTACATTCGAATGTACAAAGGTGTCCGAGTCCTTCCCTACGCGCGTTACGGGTGCACGCTTCTTGCCCGCGGCCCTCAGTAGCGCATTTTCATGTGTGCGTTTGTTGAAATCCGTTTCCAGTATACCCGGAGGTGGATGGCAGAATAGCAACTTCCCGCTGACATAGTCCTTCAATATATAACGAGCTGAGCGGGCTTCATCCGGATTCCCCTGTCCAGAGCGCATATATCCTCTAGCAACTATCACAGTGTTAGGTACAGTGAAATCAGGAAGGACATATTTACTCACTTGCATATGCGATGAGGAAATTCTCCGCTGTGATCTTACCATCGCCACCGTCTTCTATTCCGGGAGCTTTGATGGTCAGTCCATACGTTGCTTCTAAAATCTCCCTCGGAATGCGTTTGACGACTAAAGTAATAGGACCTGTATATTCCCTCATCTGGTCGATTGGTAGCACACCGTCGCAGACCAGCTCGGCCTTGGTCGTGGCAAATTGAGGGAAGACGAGGCCGGGGCAGTCACATAGAACTATGGTCTCTGAGAGATGTATTGTTTGGAAATGCTTGGTCTTTCCGGGTGTCGATGAGACGCTGACTTTCTTTTCTCCCAAAAGAGAATTGATGGTACTCGATTTTCCAACATTAGGATATCCGACAAGTCCGACAACATGTCTCGTCGGCGGGTTTCCAGACGCATCCGCAAATACTAGATGAAGCGTTAGATACTACGTTATAAAGAGGCAGAACATATTCACAAGAAAGATCAGGGGCAATCTTCAACATTAAATCTTCCAACTCTACCACGGATAGAACCTTTGCTCGAGGATCTTGACCTTCAACTGTATCTTCTTCTGCAGAAAAGTAAGCATCGTCCTCGTCTTCCGAGGTACTACCATTTGAGAGATCGTCATCGTCGTCTGGATCTTCGTCTTCATCGCTGTCCGCGATAATGTCTTCGACATCTTCAGAGGCACCTTCGTGTTCAGAGCTTCTTTGAGCTTCTGCGGCTTCGCGTCTCGCCTGTTGTATAGCGGTAGCATTGGCGGCAGAGTAGAACGCATACCGGATCCCTCGCTCATCAAAATAGTCGGCCCATTGACATCTGCATCGTATTAGGTTAACATCATACATCTATCACACCGGAGTGAATGCTTAACCGTTGTTTTGCTGTTAGAAGATCAGCTTTATTGATGAGGAGCATGCTGCGTCTATTTCCCTTTCCGCTACCTGCTTCACCTTCGGTGCCTTCAACATCCCCAACATAAGATTCTAGGTCCTCACAGCGAAACCGCAAGGGGTTACGTGCGTCCACGATTTGAACTATCAGGTGTGAACGTTCCAAAACGCGCCATAGTTGCCGCCAGACCTCGATGTTGCGTTCAAACGGTGTGAGGAAGAAATTTTCCCGCTCTTGGAGTCTGTACGCACAGTTAAAGGTGTATTCATCTGCAGGTTATAAAACTCACTCTGCCAGACCCCTGCGCCATTCTAGGAATGCGTCCTTTTCCTGCCGGTCCAATTCCGCTGTTGTCATCGATTTCGTCCAACCCGGACGTCTTGGTACACGTAGCCTGTCCTTATTCTCTGCTTGCTTTTTTAACACACTCTCTTCTTCTATATCTGAAAGAAGATATGGGTTCTGAGAAGTTCCCACTGATTGTTGAATAATTTTGACGTTCCGTCGTTCTAACATTGAATTAGAACATTGCAGATACAAGATAATAAGCTGCTTTACCAGCCGTGAACTCAGTCCCAGCTAGCTCAGCTGTGTTAAGAAATTCATCCAAATCTCGTTCTTGGGTTACTGATTTCAGCCGAGAGGTTGAATCGAGGTCAACAGAGTACTAAATGGTTACATGGTTATTAATGGTATTCAGGCAAGACGTTCATGAAATACCAAGCCAGATTCTTGCATCTTTCTTGCATCTTTAACTTTCCTATTGATTATTGCTCTCCCAAGGCCACTAGGATTAAGATCTCGATGTTTTGGTGCCTAACCTCTGAATTAGACATGGTCCACGGGTGATTCTTTGTAACAAAAAAACTCACCATGGTTAAGCTAGTGGTATCAAAGAAGAGTATTCCAATGTGTTTTCTCTTACAGCGTTATTATTTGAAGGTTATCTCAGATATTCAGAAGTTATCGACAAAGGGTCTAAGGAAAAATGAGAGATCTAGTATTTGTTGCCTACTACAACGATTTATAATCTCTTGATCGCAAATGGCATGCTATTGGTGTGTGTTTTTAATACAGAGCAATGCCATCACGCCCTAACTGTGACGGACCGGGTCCACACATGCTTTATCGCGATAGTCATACATCCGTATGCACAGATATCCACTGCTTATACCGTATAAATACCCAAGGATAGGAGCCATCTATACTAAAAAATGACCACGACCTCTATCAAGTCTCTCTATCGTTTGTATCTACGCGAAATAAAACAACTGCCTCATCAGTTTCTTCGGTGAGCAGCGTTCCTGTGCATTGCTATGTCGTCGCCTCTGACAGGTGCAAAGCCAGTTCTTCCGAATAAAGGTCGCGGACGACATGCATGCACTCATGTACTCGGAAGACCTTTCTCTTCGTGGTCGGAAGATGAAACGCTTGGCCAAGGTTCCGCACATCACCTTTTTTTCTTACAGAAAACAGATACTTGCACACAGGAATTGCGGAAACTTCAGCACGCTAATGCCGGAAAGCCGGAGGCGTTCTCTCATATTCTTGATTTAGCCTATGGTCGTAAAGGGAAACTGCGACGGGAGTTAATAGAGGTAAGTGTACTTCGTTTCAATGCAATGGGTTCGATGTTTGACCAAAGCTGCGCACTATGACATCAGCCTCTATTAACTGACCCTAAAGTCCCGGTTCCTTTGCGAATTATTCCTGCCGTCGAAAAATCTCGTCCTCCTATCTACACCGCAGAACTTGGAGCGCTTTTGACTAACAGTTATTCTCGGACCACTAAGCCATTGTCCGCAAAAGTATTAAAAACCCCGCCAACACTTCCCACTCGAGCGGATCCTTCATCGGAAGAAGCCCGCTTCCTGGGTCCCTTCAGTAAACGGCGCGAGGTTAACATTCGTTGGCGCTACTTTACTTCAGAATGGAAGAAAGTGAGGCCACCATTGTATGTAACGGTACAACATCGCACAGAATCTTCGGGAAAAGAACCGTCTATGCGAGATATTGGCTTTCAAGATCCAAAGATTTTGGATGACATTATCACTTTGGTTGGTTCCACACCAACCTCAACCACTCGTACCCGCAAAGAGCGACTTTCGGTAGGAGTCAGTGCCCATGAGTCAACAGAGGCTGTAACCTTCACGCATCCATCTCGTTGGATTCGACGCCGTTATCAAAATCTTTTAACACGACTGCCTACCCTCTCTTACTCACCCTCTGCAGCTTCCAAAGGCAAAGGAGGTGGCAGTTATTCTGTAGAGTTAACTACAGTAGGGTTGGGAGCGACAAGTCCAAATCATCCCTACAGGTTCTCAGAGGTTGATTCTACTGGCATTACCTGGTGCACTTCTACCCAAAAGCCAGACTAGAAGTATCTAGATTGTAGCTGCAATTGTCATAACGTACAACATAACAAGTTGTGAAGGTGCCAATCTTTCATGAATTGGTACTATCTATCTCAAGTCCATGTAGGTCTATAACATACATGCTGTAGTTCCGATCATTGGCTTTTGCAGCTCCTGCCTCGCCTTCCGCCGAATTGACACCACATTGTAAGTTAAGCATCGTTTGATACTCATCAAAAGTGAACGTCCGCTTTCCACGTATGCCTTCAATCATGGACTTTCACATAATACTTTATTAGAATTTGATTGATTTTGAATAATTACACAAGCTTACCTGAGGAGACAGGAAGTAGAGCGAATAATACTCCTTGGCGCGCCCGAATTCAGTGTTGAGCCGATCATGAGTCAAAGTCTTGACGCTCTGTTGTAGAGAAAGGATATTGCGCATGACCTTATTGATTCCAAAGGCGTTGGGAACGCGTAGATAGCGTGCATGGGTTATAAGAACATGTTCCATGAGATTTCCCACACCTAAAAACACATATCTAGTTTGCGATTAGCAAGTACATTAAAATACACAGGGAATGTAATACGTACTGGCGATCTTTCTCTGGAAGATTCGTTGATACAGATTCATCACATTCTACAAGCTCTGCATTCAATTGCCCTATTTGAGGATCAGGTTCAGTGGCATCGTATGCTGGACAGTAATTTCCCTAGTGGAGATGGTAAGCCTGTTGATGCTACAAGAAGATGATTTCGCCAATACCTGTAGTAAAGCGGAATCGATGTAGTACACGGCACGACAACGTATGTCGATGCGTATTGTATCAAGCATCATACTTGAAAGTTGTTCGTATGTTTTAACAAGAGCCTGGAAGCGACTGGGAAGAAAAATTAGTTGATGGTGACTACATAGAGGCTTTACATACAGGGCCATCTCACGAGATAAAGGCAGCGACAACTGATCAGAAGATAGAGCAGAAGGTAGAGAAGGTAAACCAGGTGTAAATGGAGTAAATGCAGACAGGGTTTCCAAATTATTCGGAGTGGTAGGAGACAGCAAGTCTTCCGTCCTGCCGCGAAGAGAATTCAATTGGGTAGAGAACCAAGCCTGAAATGCCGTCAGCTGTATTTATGCGTTGAGCAGAAATTTACAGACCACGCTGCGATATAGGCTACCCAATGCAGATAGGTTACGAAGCGACATAATGAGGTCGTTTTTATGAATAGTCTTGCGCCCCAGAAGCTCCACTTCTATATTAGTTTCTTGACGGCACAGCTGGGGTAGTTTGGATATGTCGGAACTCCGCTAAAACATAAAGCAGGCTTAACGACATCACCGTCTAAGGCGGAGAAACTTACGACTGAATCCGACAATTCTGACAAGCAAGGTTGTAGCTCAGGCTTTTGCACCCATTGGGCAGCTAGAGCAACACTGGGACCTAATCCTGCTCCTTCGGTATGGATGCTCGTCAACACCTGGTATCGATCACTGCACCGCTGATAAAATTGAATGATAACACCCAAAATCAGCCTTGTATAATTTTCGCGATGGAAAGGGCTGCTATGAAGCATGACACATAATGAATTGATCAACGCCATCAGGTGTGTACTGGCCTATATCATATAATACGTAAAAGTTTGCGTATTTGATCTATGAATGGCTTACCTTGACCAATGGTTCCGTACAGAGATTTAGGGACAAAGGGTCTGGCAAGAAAGCATCGGAAGCTGGATAAGCAAGGACAATGAGCAATGTGATATTTAAATGGGCTCAGGATTAATTGCTACCTGACACTGCTTCATGGAATAGTTCCAAAACTTTCTCCTCCAGCTGAGGTAAATATACTTTTAGGACGAATTCTTCCAAGACGGCACTAGATGCCCGTGCCGATTCCATACCGGAGGGAAGAATTTCTGCAACACGCTCTAAGAAGACTAACGTTGGCTGAAAAAGTACAGCGACATGGAAAGCATCAGGTTGAATGAGAAGGCGGTGATGATGGTCAATCCCAAGCATGCGGTCCTCAGTGATACCCGTTAATGTAGCCATTTGAATCGGATCTCCAGAGGACGCAGGCACAAGACCAGGCATGGTATCCTTAAGCACTCGCGTTAATCCGTCTTCATGTGGTCTAAGTGCCTTATTGGTACTCTTCATATCTGTGTCAGCGAATCGGAAAACAGCCTGAGAAGATAACATCAGCGCCGATCTGAACTGAAAGGTGACAGATTCCACTTTAATCCTATCACGTGTGAACCTGCCTTCGCGCAGGATTTCATTAATGGAAGTAATTGGATTTCTTCCAGTAACAGAACCTTGCTGTTCATCGGTAAGATAATCTTGTATGAGATTACGAACCTTGATAAAGCTTGAGTGATGTAGAAACGAGCAAACTGTTTAAACTAACCTCCGCCTGCACAGGACTCCAAGTTTCAGCTAATGGGAATAAAACACCAAGATTTGCTCCCGAAGAATCCTTGAAGTCTCGTCTCTGAAGTGAACGATGGGTTCGGTGATAAAAGGAAGTGGGAGTAGACACGTACCGATCCTATACGGTTGGCTACCTCAGATACCACTCGCAGGCCCTGGGCAACAGCATCCAATTTTGAGTACACTGTCCAAAAAAGATCCTTCAAGATTTCATGATCTATTCGCTTCGATGAAGATTCTAACGCAGCTAGTCGTAGACTCGTTGCCTTACGCAGAGGCGCATTTAAACTGCCAACTGGATCTGTCGAGGATATACCATCGGACGAACTGAAGACATATGTGCCTTCAGATCTATTCAGACCCCCATTGAGCGCAAACATAGTCCGTCGTCGGCCGTACTCTGCACGTTCTTCCACTTCACCTAAAGTTGTCTCCACCAGGGAATATATCTCACTTGGAAGTCTTTGAGCCACGTTGTCCAAGGCAGTCCCTAGCTGGCCTAGTACAGCAAGAGACTCTAATAATGTTTCCATATATGCAAAAGAATCCGACTCTGGATTTAAATTAGATGAGCGGGCGAGGGCATTCAGTGGTGGATTTGCTAGAGGAGACAGTCCATTTTCTCCATTACTGTATTTGGGCTCTGTCAGATCATAGGGTGGTTCATTAAGTCGAAGTGCTAGGTCGTTGACAAAACGTGTAAGTCGACTTTGACGGAAGGTCGCCGAATCTGGTGAAGTTAGAGCATCACCCTGAAACTTTACCACCGATTCGTCCTCAAAATCTGGTTTCGCAACTGCAAATAATTTTAAGCATCACACATAGATAATTGTAAATTCAGCAACTTACATGATGTCTGTCCGGGAGTATATGCAGACCAGCGTGATTCGCACCAGAAAGATTTGAGATATAAATGACTTTGTAGTTCGTCGACCAGAATATCTCGAAGAGCCTATATGTATCGTCAATTTTTGCTACAACATATGTGAAAATGCTACTGACAATTTCCTGGCCATTCAAGTAGCTGCGTAGGTCTGAGACCGCGCCGATTTCCAGCATATCTGGCTTGTTTATGATTTTCAGACTGCGTATAAGAAGCACGGACGCCTGTAACAGTCGCTTTTCTGATACAAGTGTTTCCAATAGGTCAGGTACTGCTTTCAAATGCTCACTGCATGGTAACAGTAAGCACGCGTTGACGATCACACCTAAATACGTACATCTGGTCTAAAATCTTTATCATCTCATCTAGAGTTTGTCCTCTTGACCACAATTGTACAAGATCAGCACGTTTGCTACCCAGCGCATCTTTTGATTCGAGAAGTGCTGATCGAGCATTAGATATCTGTGATTGTGAAGAACTGAGGTGGTTTAATAATGAGGCATGATGAGGAAGCGAGGCGGCAAACGCCTGGTAATGTTCTGTAAAGTTATTTGAGTTATAATTCCTTGATTAAGAGGGATATACTTACTATCTACTGAACCTTGCAAGGCCTTGGAAAGCATATTCTTCGTCCGGCGGAAGGATTCCATGTCCTTTCCAAGAGAGGATTCATCGAGAAGTTGCAGAGCCAGGTCGACGTTATTGAACTGCGGTTACATATTGTTATCATGCATCATATGAAAGAATCAAAAAGAAGCCCACATCTGGATCTATCACAAACTCCCACCCATCCTTAACTTGATCTAGAACAGCTATAGGAAGATTGTCAGAGACAGTAAACGTTATATATGATATGCAGACCATCTATATCCCCCTTCCTAGCACTCCCGTTTGCCTTCCTACCAGGAGCCTTTTCTCGTATCCGTTGTTGCCTTGCTTTCTCGGCTTCTATCTCGTTCTCCCGTTCTCTTTGATATTCAACGTCCTCTTCGTCTAATGTCATCTTCCTTCTTCTTGAACCTGCAGATTGAAAGGCAGATAGAGCAGATGTAAGGGATGTCGGAGTGGTATCAGCGCCATCTTCCGAAGGTACACTTTGCAAACGTTGCAGTTTGGGTCGTTCTGAAGGAATAGTCGCACCGTTCCTACCAGGAAGTCCATTATCGGAACGAGCGGTGTGAACGCTGTCGCGGTATGGATCTTGCGATGACGTAGAAGCACGTTCCGATGCAGAGTATTCTGAGGCGCGATTTCGTCGTTCTGAGCGTTGTGGACGAGAGGGGCCGATTGGTGCTGTATTGGGCGGAGGACCATACCCAGGTGAGCTAGGAGCAAGCGAGGAGTTGCTAGGTGTGGTAGGCCGTGAGGGTGGTCGAGAGAACTGTAAGGGTCTTGTAGATGCATTTCCGGGAGCCGACGAGGACTGGGTAGCATATGGATTCCCGCTGGTCTGGGAAGGCGACCGACGACGAGTAGGAAAAGGAGGGGCGCGGGACATTGAATCGGCCAGTAAGGAAGGTTATGTACCTTGCAGTATATATGTACTACAGGATAGGCGACCAAAGGTCGGATAGCGCGTTGAATGCAAGTTGATTGGAGTAACTTGAAGTAATGTAATGCTTGGTTGAATCGTGAACTGAATCAAGCCTGCTACAGATTCAAGTAGTTGCCTTATATGGACGAGTTACGATCAGGCTCTGCTTCGGACGACCGTTGCATTTGCTTTACATACATGCCCTCTCACCTCCCTCCATTCTTGCACCCCCTCACTGCTTCAGACTCTGCACCTTCAAAGGAAGCCCTCACTTTTCATGAAGCAGTCTTCTACCATCAGGCTCCCTTAGGGCCTGCACATGCCTTGTGGTGGCCATCCAAGCAAACTACACCTAATGTTGTGATTCTCTTCATCCCGGGTATGCTTTCCCATGGATGCCAACACACCTGCGTGCTGACTTGAGATAGGCAATCCCGGTCTTTTACACTTTTATACTCCTTTCCTCACTGCCATACATAGCGATGATACCACTCAGAAGCTCGCCATTCTTGCGCATGCTCATATTAATCACACCCCTGGGATCCAGGAGGGACCGATAACTTCGTGGAGCCTAACCTCTCAAGTGCAGAGTGCTATTGAAGCACTGGAAGCAATAAAGTTAACGTGTGGGCCAAGTTCGAAAGTCGTAGTTATTGGACACAGCGTTGGAGGTTGGATATCGCTACAGGTACGTCTGTCATCTGCAGCATGCTTATGTTCCGGAATTTATATTGCTTTAACCAACAGGTATTAAAAGCTAGACCTTCCTTAATTGCCTCTGTATTTCTATTGTTTCCGACAATTGCAATGATAGGAGATACGCCCAATGGCAAACGTCTATCTGTGAGTTCGTTCCATTAACTTGGATTCCATAAACTCAATGGCACTATTTCAAGCCTTTTTTCTCGCCTGCCGGTCGCTTATTGCTATCGCATGCCTCATATTTAACCAGGATACTTCCTGACTCATTGCTATCGTACATTTTTAACGACTGGCCTCTCCCGCAAGTACTGGTGCTGAAAATATTACTGCACTCTCCCAGAAGCATAAACGCCGCGCTTACTATGGCAGGAGAAGAAATGGAGACGATCAGAGAACTCGACGTTGTGCTGTTAGAAGAACATCGACACAAACTATTCTTCTATTTCGCAGAGAATGACGACTGGGTTGGCGACCAGAAGGACAATCTATTACGATCTTTCCATCCGGACACCGGCGCTCTAAATATTGTCCATGGAGAACCTGATATTCCACATTCCTTTTGTATCAGTAAGTTTTCCTTTTGCTCGCTCAAAAACTTTACGTTAATTTTCATAACAGATCATGGTGCACAACTTGCAAGCCAGTGCATTAAGTGGTTGGACGTTATCCTATGAAATTCTAACTACTCTGTTTCACTATCGTATTTCGTGAATAATATAACACACATTGATTGTTATACCTCGCGCTACATAACTTAAGTACGCGTCGAGGGATAGTCACGCCTACTGTGACATGGACGCGTCAATTAATCACGAACTGGTCACGAACACGCTATGTTAAATTTCCCAGGGTATCTCATGCTTTACATAAGTACGCCGTCAACTTTGCACCTTTGGCTCACCCCGTTGACCGTCGCCTTGTTTAATGTCTGAGCACTCCTTAGACCCGGGTCTTCTCTTCACGCCACAAGGGAGCGAGGCTGCTGTGGATTTACCTTCAAAACTAGTCCCGGAAACTGCCAAAGCTTCTCGTTCACCCCAACGCAATTTTTACGTTGCACTGCCCATTCTTCCTGCCTCTCAGAAGAAACAGTATAAACCCGTTACCGAAAGCTCTCTTGCAGCAGAATTTCAACCTCGTGTGAACGAAGTAATTGGAGAGTACAAAGAGGGTAATCGACTATATTATTTCGCGTGTTACGATGGCGGCATTGCCCATAAAGTGCGTAGTTCCCCACAACGCGTTGCTGTTCTAGAGCGATCTCATTTATCGATTCTGACGCGTCATATTGTAGTATCCATCAACCCCATTTGAAAGAAGACATAAAGGGCTTGTGGAGGACTATCGTCAGTCGGTCATTTTGTAACTCATCGGTCCCAGCTAACGTGCCCAAATAGAGCGCAAGAAAGCGAAAGGTCTACTCAAACCATTCGACCCCACGGCGACCTATGTTCACCCGCTTTCACGTGTGAAAATAAAGATCAACATCAAGAACAGACGTGGGACTGTCAGCGTATCATCTGCCCATAGCGGGTCATCGCAACAAGAAGTCATTCCGGATTCTGAAGAATATACTGGGTCGGAGTCCTCAGAGGAAGAGGAGACAGATACATATAGTGAAGGTGGTACTCCTGTACAAACTCGAAGAAGTGGAAGAGGCAGATCCAAGCCAGAACTCCCCTTCAGTCCTAAGAAGACCCGTTTGCAAAGAGTGATGGCTATTAATGATTCGGACAGCGAGAGTGACGATGTCGGACTGCCGGTCTCTCGTAGGCCTGCACGATCTTCACGCTTACGAGCTAGCTTTAAAGTAAAACTTGATGCCGATTATTCGGACAGGTCAGAGGCTACCGACGAATATGATGAAGATGGGGATTATAACTCGACGCGCAAATCAAAGTCCAAGCAAGCTCCTCAAAAGAAAAGAGTTACTCGTGTCCAACCTGCATATGGTCATTTTCGTGATATCTCTGAGCTAGGAGGAGACCCGTATCCAGAAGACGCAGATCGGGTCGACCTCAGAGTGCATCGTGACATATGCGAGAAATGCCACTTAGGACCAGCACATCACCTTCTGGATGCTCTTGGAATGAAATCGAAAAAGGGAAGAAAGCGGAGGCGCACCTCTGACGACGAGTTTGAAGAAGACGAAGAAGAAAAATACAATGCACTTGGTGGATGGGTACAATGGTGCGTCGTTTTCTATACCTACCTCTAACTTAATCTTAATGCATCTTTCAGTCTAAAATGCCCTGTTTCGGCACATTGGCGCTGTCTGGCTCGAACTCAACAAGATGAGATCTTACGAGCGGCCAAGGCCCGTGATCGTCATGGACTGGAAGAAGGTCACAACGGAGATGATGATAAATCGTCGAAATCAGCTGTCGCCAGACGTTCAGGATTAGAGATTGATCAGCTGACAGATTTTATTTGTGGTATGTTGCGTTCGAAGCCACCTATGCGAGTTCTGACTGTTTTATTTATTTATTACAAAAAGGCGCTTGCACCAAAGGTGGAATATGCATGGGCTGCATGGATTGTGCTCTTGAGCCAGACGCCTATTCTACCAAGTCAGGAGCTTCCGAGAATAACGAAGACGTGAAGATGCTAGACGGAACTGAAGCAAATGAATCCGTTGACAAGTCCCGTTACGACCCGGCTCACGAACTCCTATTCAGATGCTTTACGTGCAAGCGTCCCGCCCATTATAATCATCTTCCTTTACCTCCAGATTTTGATGCAGATACACCTATTGGCGACATTGCTTTCTATTATCAGCAGACGAAAAGTTGGTTATGTGCCGATTGCTCATCGTACACTTACGGTCTGGACAAAATCATCGCTTGGCGTCCTTACCCACCCAACGCTATCGAACCGCCGCGGCCCCCCAACGAGCCGCCACATTATAAGGACCAATTACCGCGGGAGTATCTCGTAAAATGGAAGGACAGGAGCTTCAAACGTGTACAATGGGTCCCACATATGTGGCTAGTATCAACAAGCGCTCAGAAATTGAAACATTTCTTGAAGATGGGGCCAAAGCTGGAACTTCTGCAGGAGCCCGTTGAACTTGATAACTCCCTATCTACGGAGTTTTCTGCCCCAACCTTTGAGATCGGATCCGAATCGCATGCATTATTGTCAAAAACGAGGGATGGCACGCCCGCAAATGCCTCCCCTAACGATGCTCTGCCAGATGCCGAGCGTAGAATTCCTCCTTCCTGGAAAACAGTGGATCGTGTATTGGACGTTGTCTTGTGGTATCCCAAACCAAAATCCACTCGCAGATGGGCCAAGGGGAAGAAGGGTAAAGTAAAAAGTAAAGCACTGAGAGTAGAAAGTGAGAGTGAAAGTGAAAATGATTCTCTCGCCAAAAGCATGGAGGCAGAGAAAGCTTCTATTCATGAGCATGGCGAACAACCCAGTGCAGACTTCGCAGGTACAGTTCCAGAATGGGAGGAACATGTTGGCCGCAAGTTACTTCTCACAGACGTCAACCAGGTTGCATGGGCATTTATCAAATGGGATGATCTTGGCTACGATGAAGGTATGCGCATAACTGTTCTATGACTGTATCAGCCATTAATAAAAGTCCTTTTATGCAGCGACATGGGATACCCCGCCATTACCAGAAGAGTCCGGTTTTGAAGCATTTATGACTGCATTCAAACGTTTTGTCGAGTCTCGAGATGTTGTTGTGCCAAAATTAAGTAAGGCACACGCTGAGAAATTCGATAACAGAGATAAAGATGGATTCCGGAAGCACCTGTTGAAAGAGGCTGCAGATTTGGATCTCGGACAGGACTCATCGCTCAAATTGATGCCATTTCAGGTAATCCAACAAAGATTCGTATTTTATGCTTTACTTATTATATACAGGTTGATGGATTCAACTGGCTTTGTGATAATTGGTGGAGGCATCAACATTGCATATTAGCGGATGAAATGGGCTTGGTGCGTATACGCTGTAATAACATGACTTTCGTTGTACTGAACAATGTACAAGGGGAAAACCGTGCAAATTGCCACATTCCTCGGCAACATTGCCAGTAAATGGAATGCATTTCCAGCGTTGGTCGTCGTGCCGAACTCTACTATCACTAACTGGGTTCGAGAGTTCGAGCGTTGGGCACCGAAGCTGAGGGTTGTCCCCTTTTATGGCGAAAAGAAGGCACGAGACGTGATTGAAATGTACGAACTTTTTCATAAACATTCACGCCCAAGTGATACGCGTGCAAAGTTTCATGTACTGGTCACGACATACGAGACAGTGACGAAAGGCAGCAACTTCTCGTTGTTCAGAAATCAGCCTCGCTGGGAGGTATGTAAAACGGCAGCGCAAGGATGATAGACTGATTAATATGGACTTAGGTGCTTGTGATTGATGAAGGCCAGCGTCGTAAGTATTCACGTCTATCTGGTTGGGTAACTGACAAAATCATTCATCCCAGTGAAAAGCGACAGCAGTTTGCTATTCAGGAAACTGAATGAATTAAATAGCATTCATCGCATAATAATGACAGGGGTAATGCGCTTTCCTTTGAGGTCTCCTATTATATTCACCCACTCTGTTTACAGACACCTTTAAACAACAACATGCGAGAACTTTTCAATCTGATGAATTTCCTTGATCCTGTGGAGTGGCGCGATCTTGAAGCTCTTGAAAAGGAACACGAAGAACTGAATGAAGAGCTCATTAAACAACTCCACAACAGGCTACGACCCTATTTTCTTCGTCGTGTGAAAAGCGAAGTCCTCCAACTTCCTCCGAAGGTTTGCTTTATCAAACTTCGATATTCACATTCTTTTTTAAAAACAAATATTTCACCAGAACGAAGTTATCGTCCCTGTATCCATGGCGCCCCTGCAAAAAGAAGTGTACAGATCTATTCTAAGTGCGTTCTACTTTACCATATTTCATCTACTCTCTGATAGTGCTGTCTACTAGGCCATAATGCCAATCTCCTTAAGGGTTTGGCTCAAGCATCCAAAACAACTGGAGGAGTGGCAAAAGGGAGAGTCAACAATGTTCTCATGCAGCTACGCAAGTATGTATACTGATAAGATTTCATATATGACGACGCATTTACTCTAATATCCTAGATGTTTACAACATCCATATCTGTTCGCGGAGGATATTGAACCTCGAGGACTTCCTCCTCAAGAGATTCACGAGAAGTTGATTGATGGCAGCGCTAAACTGCGATTTTTAAAGACTCTTCTTCCGAAGTTAAAAGAGCGTGGTCATCGCGTGTTATTATTCAGCCAGGTGCATTCTCTTAATGTTATTGTCCAATCCCGGGTCTGACCTCGTGTTTGTTCAGTTCGTCATTGCACTTGACGTGATAGAAGATTTCCTTCAAGGCGAAGGTTATAAATACTTGCGTCTGGTAGGATTTTTAAACGTGTCTATGCACAATGTTGATATTTATCGATAGGATGGAAATACCAAAAGTAGCGAACGACAGAAAAGCATGGACGAGTTCAATCGTCCTGGATCGGATGTATTCATTTATCTCTTAACAACTCGGGCTGGCGTATGTATATTCCTTAATAATTGCGATTGATTTACTCAACCACATTTCTAGGGCGTCGGCATCAATCTTTTTGTAGGTGGAATGATTAAACCAGTAATGTTCTTGACTGATTGTCGTCTAGACTGCCGATACAATTATAATATTTGACCCAGATTTCAACCCTCATCAGGTATGATATTTTCTATTCCCGGAATGTAAATTACGATTGACTAACTTGACGGTTTCTAGGATCTTCAAGTATGTTGATACTTACTTTGGCCCTATAATCCTCGAATTTGACTTGCGCGAAGGCTATCGCTCGTGCTTACAGATATGGTCAAAAGAAGACGTGTCTGGTTTTCAAACTTATGGTAAAAGAGTCTGCGGAAGGTCAGCACCCTGCTTTTCTTGGCTGTGCTTTAAAAACTTACTTTTTTTTAGAACGGATTATGCAAATCGGGAAGAAGAAATTGGTGTTGGATCATCTAATTGTTCAAAAAATGGATGATGATGAAGACAATGGCGGAGAAAATGTTCAATCTATTCTTACGTATGGGGCACAGGCTCTTTTTGAGGAAAATGACAATGCGAAAGACATAATTTGTGGGTTGAACCGAATTCGCTCGTTTTTATTATACTTACATAGTTCCAGACTCCGAGCAAGACATCGACAAGCTTATTGCGAAAACTGAAAAAGAAGGCGATCAAGAGGAAGCACCAAAGGAAGGTGGATTGACATTTTCGTTCGCAAAGATTTGGGCAGCGGATAAGGATTCTCTTGAGGAGATAGAAGATGACGATCAAGCGGATTCCTGGGCGCAAACTCTTCAAAAAATCGAAGCGGAAAGAGCGAAAGAACTCAGTCATGAAGTCGCCATATCAGGTAGAGGAGCACGCCGGAAAGCCGCTGACGTTGCAAAGGTATATCTACTGCGGTACAATTATTTCACGATGATCATCGTTTCTGATTAAACATCATAGACTAAGCTACAAGTTGAAGAAACACCTGAGAAGGGCAAGGGAAAATCCAAAAGGAAAGTATCCAAGTCCATCGCCTCTGATGCAGACGGTTCTGCGTACTTGGGCTCGGAGGTGGAAGCTGAGAGCGATGACAGTGAAATTGATAATGATGGCCAGATGGATAAAGAATTTTTAATGGACCTCCAAAACAAGGATCAGCGGAAATCGAAGTCGAAAATTTATCCTCATTCCACAGTCGAAGATCCTTCAAGTGGGCCAGTGGCTTCTATTCAAAATACTCCTCATCATGATCTTGCTTTTTGTGGATTATGTACTGGCAGGCATGGTAGTGGTCTCGGACAATGTCCCATGACAGATCGTTCAGAAAACTTGGCTGAATTCCGAGAGATGCTCCTTTTGCATGCAGACGATGAACCATGGGAAGTGCGAGTGAGTAAACTTTCATGTTTTACGTTTGTTCAAGTCTTACATCTTATCTTGCAGAATGCAGCAATTACCGCCATTGATAATGTTTTATCCAGACGAGGGCATACTGCATTAATCGTGGGACAACCTCTTCATCCGATAAAAGCACCCTCGTCATATCTAAGTTCCGCACAGCCGAAAAAGAAGGCAAAGAAGACGGATAGCGCAGGACCTCAGTCGCGCCACATCGCCAGTGACGGGGGTCCATTCCGAGCATACATTTTCAACGAATCAGCTGTGATTCCCAATACATTATCAACGAGGACCGGATCATCATCAGTGAACCCATCTCTTGGACAGGCGAGGGCACTGCTCGCACAATCATCGTCGTCGAGCATACCTACCAAGCAGTTCGGATTATCCACATCAGTAGCTGGGTCCTCCAAACGGCCATTTCCTCCCGAACAGTTAGCTGAATCGTCAAAGAAGAGGGCAAAGGTTCTCCCATCGCTCTGCCCTGTTTGTGGAGGCAATCCTCACCAAAGTTTGGCCAAAGATTGCCCTTTAATACTTGCTGGACTGAAGAGGTATGTTTCCGTTTATGGCCGGTAAAAAAAAACGATCCTCATGGTTGCAATTCATAGCATTTCCAAAGAAATCAAAAGATTAGATAGTGAACCGGGGATGCGAGACACAGCTGACATCTTGCGCAAGATCCTTTCCAAGAAGCAGCGAGAAGCCAACGCTGAGCTTCTGGAAATCGGTGACTCTTAATAATTGTACATAGCATATATTCACTGGCACATTCGTAGCTTCAACTCTAATACTTAGATTAGTTAGTAACGTATTCTACTCCTTATTATATTCACTTAAGTTTATATCTCCACGCTCTGACTCTAAGTTAGCATACGAGTTCGAACTTGCAAATTGAAGTTCAAGCGTGAACATTTTATTGTGCCGTATTTATTATGGATGGCGACAATGAGAATAGCAAATAAATGGTAAACATGGCCGGTCTGTGTCTTCTATGAGACCCATTTACAAACACTCATGAACACAGTCATTAGCGCGAATTCTTTTACCTACGCTCAAACAAATAACACCTCAAATCTCAAACGCACGCATCCTGGAGGACATGGCAAATCGTTCAACTCTGCTCACGCACCTCCATTGCCGAAGATAGGCGGGGATCTTATACTCCAGGTGTTTACTCACAAGTCACTGCGGCGGAAGACTGGAAGTGATAATCCTGAACATTATGGTGATAACGAAAGGCTTTCTGAGCTAGGGAAAATTGCTCTTGAAGCTACTGTGACGAACTATCTATTCATGAAGCGACCATTCTTGACAGCGGCCGAGATGATAGTGAGTAAGATCACGCCATTGGTTCATTGCTAGCGTATTCACATTAAACCATAGTCGGAACGGAATGAGATACTCTCAGACGAAGCTATAGATGAATGGGTGACTTTTTATGGCTTGAGGAATAAATTGCGGTGTCATCCTGATCTTTTCGCTACGCTCAGCTCACCGCAGGTAAGATTTACCCCATCCGCATTGAGTGATGTTCTGAGACACCTCGATTTTCATAGGAAACTCGTTCAATCTTCTATGCTTATGTTGGCGGAGTATACGCAGACCCTGGATCAGGTGCATTACACGGTTGGATTAACCAGTTATTAGAAGGCCGTGATGTATCGATGGAACCGTCCGAACCAGCGCTACAGTATCCAATTGCAATACCTCCTCCAAAGAAGATCAAGAGCGAACCAAGTCACCCATCCTCCATCTTCTTTGCTTCGCAACCTACAGTCTCACCTGTGAAGCAGACATCTCCTGCAAGACCATCTCCCGCAGCGAGCGTGGGGAATCCATTGGCGCCTGCACAGCCTGGACTACCATTTTTACCGCTGTTCAATCAGACTGCTATGCAGCGACGGGTTACGGTAGAATATCCCGCGGAATTTAGTGGGCCTTCGCACGCTGGCCGATGGTCTGTACAATGTGTCGGTATGTGGACGGGCTGTGTTGGACCATATATCTTTGTTCAGCTTATCATTTTATTTTAGTGAACGGCATACCGAAGGGCACAGGGACAGGCAGCAGTAAGCAGGTGGCAAAGGAAGAGGCTGCGCGGCAGGCATATTATGCGATGGGATGGACATAGACGTTATAGACTACAATGTATGAATAGTGAAACAATCAAATAAGCTTCGAATACTCAAGCAACAATGAGCGAAGAAATTATTAATAGCCTCGGTCAAGTCACGGTGATGAGTCATGCGCGGCGACAAGAAGAATGCGCTGACAAAGCGGGGTCACGGGCGATGTGTGACGGTTGATCGAAATGAAATTGCATCGAATTGCATCCACAGTTGCAACATTCAGTCTGAGCTGCTCTGCGTCTTAAATCTACACAGCGCGTCGAACAGTCCACCCGGAACACTCGTGCTCGTCGTCGGCCACGTCCATTTCCCCCCCATCTCGGCGTCAAGCTCATCTTCATCTCATCCCGCTCAACCGGCTGCTCGCTTCAAGCTCATCCATCATCCCGGCATACATGTCCACACAGGCTGCCGCAGGCCCTGCTTCCTCTACACTGCGATCCTACTCCCAGCATAATCATATTGATCTAACTCTCGACGACGATGACCAGTCTAATAATCAGTATCGCTCGCCTAGATCTTCAAAGCGCCCTCGTATCGAATCTGTGAACGACGCCATCCCCGAGAAGAATGGCGCGTTCACCCCTTCTGCATTCCATCTTCCCCCCATTGCTGCTCCATCTACCGAAACCATGTCCCCTTTCGTCTCCCGCCACCCACAACCAATGCAGCCTGGCGGCTTGGTGAACCAGTCCACGCCCATTAATGCCTCTCCATATCTACCAACTATACCAAATCAAGGCACATATCGACCTGCTTTCGCCGGTCCAGCTCCGTCGTCATTTTTTGTTCCTCGCCAGCCTCACCCTCAGGCCTCCAGTTCGCAGACGTCACGAAGCTCTTCTTTCTCTTCATCTTCAGCACCAACTCCTCACCAACCACCTCCCGAATCCATGGATCGTCAGGTGATAGACCTTACGGGCTCTCCATCACCGCCTCCAACACCGACCACACAGTCAAACCCGAATTCACTGCCCCCAGAGTTGCCTCCAAAGACACCTGTGTGTATTGGGCAACTGACAGTCACTGCTCTTGTCTTATACCCCGTCCCATATCTATTACCGCAAGAACCTGGTGTCAGCGAAGAATGGGCTCCAGTGAGACTGCAGTACGAACACAACCCCAATAAACCGGGGGGGTCAGAAACTATACACATCAAGACACCGAATGGGAGAACTCCAAATGGCGATGCGGTAATAGGAGATGCATTTGGTGTCGTAGAGCAGAAAGTGGCCACATCGTTAGGTCCTATGCTGGGGAAAGGATTGATTCGGCTAGACGCCAAAGTGAGAAAAGGTCCTCCTAATGTACGTCAGTTGTCGTCAACTTTATAATACAACATCGCTAAAAGAAATTCTTCAAAGCTCCCTATTCTTCCCCTTCAGATGCTTGTTTACACTCCAAAAGGCAATATCCCTGTAGTTGGCAATTATCTACAGCAATGTGGCCTGCTTCTTGACCATCCCTCACCACCATATGACGTTCATCGCCTCGCTAATTATCATTATCATAATCCCCACAACCCGCCAGCAGGCGGTCATAATCGTGCAATTCTGGCATCTAACCGTCTCAGTTATGGGCCAGCTAGAGATAACTCCCGTTGGACAGCCGCTGGCTCCGGTGGAAAAAGTGTTGAAGTCCAGAGGAGTCAAGTAGATGAATTATTTAAGAGTTTGAAAGACGGAGATGAATTGGCGGAAACGGAACCTTGTACGTTCATTCGATCGATTATCCATGCTATGAGCCACGTTAACACTAATGCTTATTTTCAGGTTCGGATGTCGCAACGACACTGTATCCGCATCAGAAAAAAGCTCTGACATTTCTGCTAGAGCGAGAACGAGAGAAATTGGGAGTGGATGGCAAGTACTCTTCACTATGGCAATTGCGGAAAAATCCACACACCCACCGGCCTACCTGGTTCCATATTGTTACACAGAAAGAGGTCTTCGAAGAGCCGCTAGAAGCTAAAGGTTCCATTTTAGCTGATGATGTACGTTTCTACCTATTTCCATGTACAGCGATGTACTCAATTAGGCCTATTTGACATAGATGGGGCTCGGGAAAACCATTACCTGTGTCTCACTCATTGCGGCAACGCTTCAAACGGCCAGAGCCTTTGCTGCAGCACCCATTGATTCGATAAAGCCACCTCCAATGCAAGACTTTGACGGCCCGAATGCGTCTCATTTTGCCGGGAGTGTTTGGGGAATGCCCGAGATGTCTAATGCCGGGTCAAGTTCCTCCAAGGGGAAAGCTAAAGCGAGCAAGCTGCAAGACAAGCTCGAGGCAGACTACGCTCGAGCAAGTCGTATCAAAGCGAAAAGCCGCGCGACGTTGATCATATGCCCTCTTTCGACTGTTTCGAACTGGGAAGATCAATTTCGAGAGCATTGGAAGGGTGAAGTTAGTGTATTCGGAGGTAGTGGAGGTGCCTGTCTACCACCAACGGCCAGCCAATCTCTATCCCAAATTTGCAACTCGCAATCTTCAACGTCATTCTGCGTCGAAGAGAAGCCTAATGCTGATGTGAAGCCACATTTGGTACGCGACGACACGCCTCTTCGAGTCTACATCTATCATGGCAATGCACGTAGACCAGATCCCGCGTTCTTGGCTGATTTTGATGCCGTTATCACCACATATGCTACCCTTGCTTCTGAATTTTCGAAACAAAACAGAAGCACGACAGCTGCCGAAGATGACGAAGAGGATGGCGGAAGCAGTGACGGCGTAGGTGGAGTTGACATTGATGAGCATGGAAATCAGGTTCTAAGGCTTCCAAAACCGAAAAAAGCTGGAGTCAAGAGGAAGAAGTCTGGAGTCCCTGGCAACAGTAACTGCGAGGTAGCGAGTGCGTTGCAAAGCATTCACTGGTTTAGAGTTGTTCTTGACGAGGCCCAGTGAGTTGCTCACACTTTTGAACTCTTCCATGAACCAACTCATGCTGACCTTGTGCTTCATCAGCTGTATTAAGGAAACCAGTACTGTTGGAAGTCGTGCCTCCTGTGATCTTGTTGCCGATAGACGTCTCTGCTTAACAGGTACTCCCGTACAGAACAAACTGGACGACGTCTTCGCCCTTATCAAGTTCTTGCGATTGGAGCCCTTCGATGATAAAAATATTTGGACAGAGTTCATTGGAAGCCCGGTGAAATTCGGTCAGGCACTCGGCATCGCGCGTCTTCAGACTATTATGAAGTGCATTACATTGCGCAGAACTAAAGAGACTAAAGCTCTGGATGGCAAGAAGATTTTGGCCCTTCCCCCTCGTCGTGACGAGTTGCGTTATCTTAAATTTGATGCACAGGAGCAGGAAATTTATGATCAGTTCTTCAACGAATCAAAAGCAGAGTTTAATGACCTCTCAACGAAGAATGAGGTGATGAAAAACTACGTGGGAATCCTCCAAAAGATTCTTCGATTACGCCAGATTTGCGATCACTTTGAGTTGGTAGAAGGGAAGCAACTAGGTGGTCAATTACCAGAAGGTGCTGCCTCGTACGAAGACATTGTCGCAGCCATCGCTCGGGATGGCATCAATCTTACTCGCGCTAGCGCTATATTTTCTCTTCTTCGTGAATCTGCTACTACTCAGTGCGTTGAATGCGGAGGGGAACTTTGCAATGGGTCAGACCTGGGTCAAACGGATAGCATGGATGCTGATGGTCCGTCCCCTCCAAAGCGCGGCCGGAAAGCTAAAGGCGCTGGTTCTCGAGGACCGACGCGGGCTAACAGCCCATCCTCTCCAAGGCCGATCCTAACACGCTGTCAGCACCTCTTCTGTCTCGAGTGTTATCGCAACTCCATATGTCCTGGCTGGCCCAATGTACCCGCAGATACTCGGCGGTCATGCTCTGCGTGCCAAACCGGACTTCGTCCCTCCGATGCTGTAGAAATTAAACCCGAGGCACCGATAGATCAGACATCGAAGAAGAAACCCCAGAAGCGAGAGAAGAGACAGAAAGGTTCATCTTTGGAGAACTTCCATCCGTCCACGAAGGTTAAGGCACTCCTTAGTGATCTTGTTCAATTCTCTCGGACCAATCCCTATTCAGTGAACTATGATTCTGCGTCTATTGAAGTGGAGATGGTTGACGGAGAAGGTAATCATATTGCAGAGGGTGTTGTGAAAACAGTTGTCTTGTAAGTGATTTCTCCTCCTCGACACGTCTCTTATCTAACATGTAGCCTCGTAGTTCACAATGGACCAGTATGCTCGACAAGTACGTCTTAACTGCCTCAAATTTACGGTTTGTCCTAACATCAACACTGTAGGGTGGAAGATGCATTAGAGTCTGCTGGTATTCGATATGATCGCTTGGATGGAACCATGAAACGCGACGATCGAACAAGGGCTATGGATGCATTGAAGCATGATCCGGGATGTGAAGTTCTTTTGGTTAGCTTGAAGGCAGGAGGGGTTGGTTTAAATTTAACTGCTGCCCAGCGAGTTTATTTGATGGATCCGTACTGGTAAGTCCCAGTTCATTTTAGTGTTGAGTAGGTACTGACATACCATAGGAACCCTGCCGTCGAAAACCAAGCTGTTGACAGAATCGTAAGTAACTGTTCCTTAATGTGATTTGCAGCTGCCTAACCTTTACTTCGTAGCATCGGCTAGGACAGACGCGACCAGTGACAACAGTCAAACTCATCATCGAGAATTCTATCGAAGCTCGGCTCTTAGAGGTACAAAGGAAGAAGACAGAATTGGCTAATATGACACTGGGGCAAAACTTCAGTAAAGCGGATATGATGCAGAGGCGGTTGGATGAGCTTTCTCAATTATTTGGTCCTTGATCTTGAATTATTATAGAGTCCTATATTCTTACAGCTGTTATAACTACCTATAAACACCCAATGTACATTTTGCTTGGATGCAGGTACATACCAATTTATGCTATATGTACTACTTACAGAAGTAATAAGGAAAAATGATTTTGTTTTGTACATATATCCTTACAATTGTCAATGACGGGTATACGGGTATATATCCTGCTGCTCCGATTAGAGTGCGAAGATCACAAATGGTATATGATCTAGCAATACTACAACGAATCGGAAAGAGCAATTACCAGATCTGTGGGGCAGGCGGCAGATAGTCCTGTGGCAATAAGAAAGCATTCATTCCGTTTTGTGAGAATGAATTGCCACCAAGACTCTGATCCGAAATCCACACGGGTAATTGTTCGTTCGAGGTCATCTCAAATCCTTGCCAAATATGTTCCGCATCAGCCATGTTCGCATGCTGAGGAGGGTGTGGTTGTGGTATGCCTCCCATACCAACGTGCGGAGGTTGTGGAGCTTGATGCTCCGGATGGAAATTTGTGTCATAAGTAGGAGAAAATGTTTCCGGATTTCTGTGCACTATCACCGAAGTAGCGACAAGATTGGCGTTGGGCGGATCAACAGCCATACCCAGTGAACGCGGAGGTTCGCGGGAGGTTTTTGGTGAGCGCGAAGTAGATCCAATCTTGCGCTTCTTCGATCGTTTTAACATTAATTGAAGAGTTAAGGCGTATCGCTTGCCCGGAACTAAATATGATATTAGCATTCACAACTGTAACATATGTAGTGTAGAATAACACGCACTTTCCGCCATCAGATTTGCTAACCTTTCAACTTCGTTTCGAATCTCCACCATATCACAGTCATTAGGGCTATAAATCGACAGGAATAATTACTAATGAACTACTGTAAGATAGTATGACTTACAAGAGGCGAGCAAGGCGCAGAAGGAATGACGCAGCGAAAGTTGCTGTAGCGTGGGTATAATGCACCGCTTCAATATTTGTTGTAAACCTCATGCTGAAAAAAGAACAATAATCCCTTGCGTACCATATTTCATGCCTTCTCTGTACGAAGGAGAGTTAACGGTAATGTCTAGTCCTTGTCGTGCAATTCGGATCGACCGCATAGCCAATTCCTTTTGCGAATGTGGCATTTTCTGTACATCTTCCGGCCCATTAATACCGCGCAATGCAGTGGCATTATGAAAAAGTTCGGCATGTAGATGTTGTATCTGCAGGCTCTGGCGATAAAAAGCTGAATGTGCTGTGAGCATTGAGATACAATAAAACAAAGATATACACCTACCAGCGTCCTCGTACTTCTGGGAGAAAGCTTGGTCCCATGTTGCATACCAGGTTCGGAACTCATGGTCAGCTTGCCGGAGGGCCTCGAGATGATCATCACGGACAGGACCCTCAAAAGGAGCCATCGCGTTATGAACACGCTCACGGATAGCCATCAGTTCAACCGTGGATACAAGTCGCATATCATCCTCGATAGCCAACGGATGACGCAGAAGAAAACGGCAATCCTTAATACTCTCGTCGTCTTTCAAGACAGCGGGGCGGCCGGTACCATAGGAAAGTCTGCCAATTCGGCGAATTAGCACTACGCAAACTGTAAGAATCATACACATACTGATGTTCAAATAAATACAGGCAGAACCAAGTCCTGCATGCGATCACCAATTCACGATCTTCGTTAACATCGGCCTTGTTTGCATTCATACGTCTCAAAAGTCTCGGCCAGGCTTTGTGCATCGCTGAAGACAATGTATGTCAGATATATCGTGATTCAAGGATAGTCCTTTACTTACATAGTTCCATCGCCATTCTGACAGCATGACCTCCGCTTAGCCAGCCATTGTCAGACCATCCCGAAACAAGAACTGTTGAGATATTAATCGACAGTTATGTCGCCAGGAAAAATCAATACGTACTCATAGACTGGACGGCCTCTGCACGCATCACAGGGGCAAATAACGTCGCACACGAGATGGCATGCACTTCATCAAGGCATCGTTTGTATATCTCACTAGGTTTACCTTGGGAGGCGATTTGGTTTAGTGAAGGAGAAAATAGCTACACAAACACACCTCCACCGTCACGCACACGAGCGGCAACCATGCAAATACAATCAACAGCAAAGGGAGATCGTTCGTGCAACGCATCATAAGTATCCGTATTCACGTCGAATACCGGCCTTAAAAAGTTAATGGATTTAAATAAGCATTTTCATTAAAATGATGTATTTGACTTACAGGAAAGTAGAACAGCCATTGTAGAATCTACGAAACATTAGGAGGTATTCTCGACAAGGTATAAGTGAGATTAACGCACATGCGGAAGAGTTCGCGCGCTTCAGACTCGGATATGATGTTTTTGGTCACCACTACAACGATACCTGTGTTAAACGATTTAATAGCGGCGGCACATCAAACTACTTACCATCAGGGAATGTTAGTGTCGGTAGCTTATGACGGATCTTCCTGCGTTTCGAGGGTCTGGACTGCCTCTCAGGAGAAGGGGTTCGAGTCCGACTGTGTGGCTCGCTGCCGTCTCCGTTTTCCTTCATATTCGAACATCATGAGATGATAGAAGAGTGAAATCTATTTCGGGACCACGTACCTTTGCCGCACGCTGTATAGCAACATCAGCCAATCCTCGAAGAACTTCCCAGGGAGCCAGCAAGCCGGAAGCCGGTAATTCCCCATTATCATCTTCATCGATATCAGATGAGTCAGCACTAGTGACATTGGAGGACGGGGGCGCATGTCTTTTCGACCCCACTGCGGGATGCTTTCCCGCTGGGCCTCGTGGATGTGCGTCACCGGGCTGGTACCGGACCGACGAAATGTTGCTCTGCTGCGGAGGTGGAGGACCCATTGGAAGACTTGAGAAAGGGGGCAGGACGGGACCTTGTTGGGGAGGAGGTCGATTGTACCCTTGACTATTTGGATGATAGTTCCCATATGCTGGTGAAAGAGGGTGGGTATCACTAGACGAAGGGGTTGGTCCCGGGGCAGGGCCACCTTGATACGACGCGCCAGACGCGCGCGACGAGGAAGGATGAGGACCGTGTGAGGATGTAAATGATCCAGGCCCTCCTGGCGGGGAAGGATGCATGTCGCTCACGTGTTGATGACTGGCAGTCGGGGTAGACATCGCGGGCGAACTCATGCTGGGCGACTGGTGGAACGAAGGAGGGTAAGCAGAAGGAGATCGCGCGCTGAATGCCCCCCCTCGTAGATGTGCAACGAGTTCTGTAAGTGTGTTTTGGATGGTGTTCTGAGTGTGACGAATATCCGCGACATGAGCTTCAAGACTCCGGATGCGCCTGTGGAATACGTAAGGACTGGCGCCGGATGTGAGCGGCCTAGTTAAATACTTACTCTAATCCTGCTTCGCCAGTAAGAGTGGCCTCCCTGGAAGGTTTTTCAAAGAGACACTCGAGACCGGTGTTCCGGCAGCGCCTACAGGGGGGATTATCAGCGCCTTCACATCGCATCTTCTGCTTCCTGCAAGCATTCTATAGGAGATGAGGGGATCGGAAAATACGCAAGTAAAGAGACGACGTACGCAAGCACCTGAAAGTTGAACAAGGCAATTAGTAGTTGGAAATAATAAGAGGAGACGTGGGCGTACGGGGAACCCTGTTCAAGGTCTTTACCACAGGCTTAGAGTCGCGTTTCTCAGCCTTGTCATCGTCTTCCTGCTTCTTGATTTGGGGGGCACTTGAAGAGGGGGAATCCATGAATGGGCTGTGGGTAGGAGAGAGGACTTGGAGGCGGCTGGGAGGATGGGTTGGATGCGGGGAAAGATGGGTTCCAACTTGTCAACAAGCACGAGAGACCACGAGATCAGGACAGGACACTTGCAGATGTACAAATAACGCCAAGCACACTCTGCCCAATCCTTTCCTGGCGCTGTACGCTGCTTCCAGTGTCTCCTCAGCCACCCACCAATTGTCCCCATCCCCGCAAGTATAAATTGTTACCCACCTTGGACCCGTACCGTGCACGCCTCAATACCAAATGACACGCATCCAGTCCACTCATTACTCGTATATACCGGTCCGCGTATAACATTCACAAAACATAAACATACCGTATTCCTTTCAGCCTCATCTAACTTCAATTGTAACTTTCAAGCTCGTGCGGGGGTATAGTACTGAGCGATCAGGCACCATTCTCAAAAGACCTGCGATTCCGTGCCGACAATCTGAACCCGATCCAATCTCAATCCAATTATATGGTCGATTTGTAGAGCCTTACTTGCATATCGGTCCGAAGTGCTGTGCAGAACGCGTTTCTTTGCAATGTCACTAGTAGAATAGCTGAAAATCGACTATTTACTTATGACTTGATTTGAACTTGGCTTGACTACTAAGGACTCCTTGTCTGCTACTGAGTGTTAAGCGTGGGAGGCATGGCACAGCATGTTGCCCGAGACAACCAAGAGCGTTTTATTTTCGTCGCCCAGCTGCGGACGCGCTCACACTCACTTCCACGTACTCTCTTATTTCCATACTTTAACCTCGAATTGAACACTACTTTCTCAATAAATCTTTCAGATGTTCATGTCACTTATCTCCCATGTGCTCAGGTTGGCTTTACTACTTGCCCGCACCTGCTAGTACGCGTACCTAACTTACGTTACTGTAGTGCTTGGTTCGCATTTTTACTGCCCTGTTATTCCACCTTCAAGGCCCTCTCTCATCGCCCGCTCTCCGAGCCGGAGCTGCAGAGATGGTCTATGTACTGGTGTGTTATCGGAACCTTCGTTGCATTCGAATATTTGGCCGAATGGCTGATCAGCTGGCAAGTCATTCTTCTATACCAACTCCTGGCCTCTAGGAACTAACCCGCTAACGCATGTTCTACAGGTTGCCCTTCTATTGGGAAATAAAGACACTCTTCCTGCTCTTCCTTGCTCTTCCTCAGACACAGGTCAGTTATTCGTCTCACAAATATTGCGTTATTTGTTGAATGTATACTTCTAGGGTTCCACATTCATCTACACCACGTATTTACAACCCTTCTTTGTTCAAAATGAGGCCGATTTGGATGCCGGAATTATCTCTATGCAGAGCAATGCCCTATCCTTTGTCCAAGGCCGTCTTCAGAATCTCTGGAATTTCGCTCTAGGCATTATAAACAACCAGTCCAATCAACAGCACCATGCGCCCACTAGTGGCCATTCGACTGGAGGAAGTGCACCAACGGTGTCTTGGCAGTCGGCTTTTGGGCTCTGGCAGACATATGGGCCATCGATGTTGAATTCACTGCAGTCGAGAGCTAGCGAGACTAGTAATGCTGCGAGTACTTCGTCGACTTCGTTGAACGCTAATATTGGCGAGCGCCATTTCCCTCGTACTCCAGATTATGCGCCAAGCATGCCCAACCCGTACGATGTAACTCCTGGTTCACGTGCATCAGACACTCCGCCTTCATTCCCAGTCCCAAAGTACACTTAAATTCTTATAGTAGATGTACCTAGTCGAACTTCATGTTGCTTATATATTGGATTTGGATACGACTGCATGACAATATTATTGTTGTCCAGAATACATGTTATAGAAGTAAAAAAAATTGTTTATAAGCCAACTCTGAGTCTCCTGAATGCTGACTCTACATCAGAGGCTGTATATTCCAGCGAAACTCCCGTGTCGGCATAGCACTGAGATATAAGCGATAAAAACAGTTCAGTCAATCTCACCAACTCTTCTTCGCAAGCCTTCCATACGCCAACTGAAACCGCTGCTGCAGTGGTACTAGTAACGTCATCTGTCTTTTCGGCGGTTTCTATGAAGTGCTTCTCGACGCGCTTGGATAAGGCTTCCACATGCTTGCGGATATCTTTTACAGAATATTCCTTGAGAACTTTCTTCAGAGCGGACTTATTGTAAGCAGCATTCGCTGCAATTTCACCCGGCCCCGTTGTCCTGAGTAAGTTATCGACGCCTTCAAAATAATCCTAGATCGGAGGGTCAATGGTTTTCACTGAATAATAGATAATAATCAGCTTGACGCACAATAATCTTGCCAAATGGTCGCCGAAACATAAGCTTCACGTATGCGCTCAGATTTTCATCATAGATACCCTCTGCTTGTCGAATAAACGAAGACACAGAACCGAGATCCATTCTCGACATCTCGCCGATGAAATAGTGCATGTTCTCTGCAGGGTATATGAGTTTCACATGGCATCAAAGAGTAATTACAATATTTACCAATTAAAATGACGTGGAAGTTCAGTTGCCCTTTATCCTCGCCTTCGCCCTCCAGCTTAGCCATTTGCTTTAAAGAGTCGAACATGGTTTTGACGATCTTGTCATATGCTTCATCAACACTGATACGGATTTCCAGTCCACCTGCGCCCAATAGCTGGTTCTCTACATGGGTCACATAGACGGGGAAATATTTGACAAAGTGCGCAATCCCTTTCCGTTTCTTGCTGTTCAGCTTCGTCTGTTCTATTCCTTTGAGTTGATCATTCTGCAGAGGTCAATTATATTAGAGAATTTTAAGTTAAACCCAGTATTGATACCCACAACATGACGATCGAAAACAGCTTTAAGGCGTGTATGTTGCTTGCTGAGCAACGCCTGGAAGAACTCATGGTTCCGTTCCTCCGCTTCAACTTGGAAACGCTCAAGTGCAGAAAGTACTCCAATTATCTCCCTGAAAGCAAGGTATAAAGATGTAACGAGGATCTGATTAAACAGACTCACATATGATCTCGAGCGAGTGCTTTATCAAGCCATATCTTCAAGTCACCAGACAAAAAGCCAAATATAAGATCCATGGCACCACGAACAAGCTTAAGCGTCGTCTGGCTCAAACCAGCAACACGGGCTGCCTGTCTACGAAAATAGCTGTCGAGACCCATGTAATCGGCAAAAGTCAATGCAGCATCGTTGATTTGCAAGAAATCCGCAATAAATTCGCCTTCACGATAAACCAGAGGTGCTATCTGTTCCAATATCTTGCCGAAAACCTGTGATATACGTCAATTACCATCTTATTATAGTAATGTGTACTCAGAATGTACCTCGGATGCTCGGAGATCCGCATCTGACGGCTTATCCTTCTCTTTACTGCGTGCCTCGACAGGAGAGCGAATGATAGTTCCAGCACGGCGTATGCCTGCGACACCCTTAGTTGCTACGGTTAGAGTTGTCGCACTAAAGCCTACAGTATATAGCTCAGTAGTGTTTCACTTTGAACATGATGATAATTTTGACCTTGTTCTTGCTCTTCTTCTGGCATTTTTCTGACAAAATTGATGTAGATCCCTAATAGGGCTTTGATCTGAGTACCATGCAAATCACTTGCAGCAGAGAAGTAAGCCTACGTGATCGTCAGTTTATACTCATTGTAGTGACGTGGTTGCGTACAGCGCATAATCTTGCATATATATTTTCATCCATTTCCTTCAGATACAGCATCAAGCCAGCGTATCTTCCCAGATATGCTTCAATTTCACGATGTTGTATTAATGAAGGCCTGCCTTTCGTGGGCTTCAATATACCATCTGTTTCTCCGAGAAGAAGTTTGGACTGTAAAGACGTTAACAACACTTTACAACAAGGCATGGAGTACCACGGACCTGAGCAGTGAACATGATAGAGAGGAAATCAAACACCCGCTTGCAGAATTGTGAATTGTGTGTGCGATATTCCTGTAATCTTTCCATGGTGGCGGCCATATCTAAGAGCAATTTGCATGGGTCGACAAAAATTAAATAATGGAATTGACAGACCTGTATCTCGGCCAGCCAGTAGAGCCTTGTATAATTCACTGGCAGACTCTTCGAGATGCTGGATACTTTGCGCCTTTTCGAGAGATTCTTGAGTAAGTGTCACAAGGGCATCTTGATCAACATGAACTGTCCGCTGAGCTAAAAGTCATTAACTGTCACATTATTTCTATCTCAGCTGCTTACCAAGAGATTTTGCAATTCGGCTAGAAGAGCTCGCTGGTTCTGTGTTTGAACTTGTAGACCACGATTCTGCGATTGAATATATAGAATGTCTTCGCTTGCAGCCTAAAAATGAACATATGAGCCCAGCAGCTGTGCAAAAACAAAAAAGATAGCACATTGAGATGGATTTTATAGGATGAAATTAAGCCATCCATATTATCGAGCTCAGCTATAGCCGAATCCATGAACTTCATCACGAGTGCTATACGGTCGTCTGACTCCAGGAAAGAGTGAATATTGGCCTGTATGAAATGTAAACATCCGCGCCCTTAAGACTTAACGTAAAACAAACCTTTTCGAGCGCCATGAGCTCGTCTAAAAGCCTTGCTTCGATTAATTCTACTGCTCCCCTGGTACCTTTTCTCCCGATAACATCATCGCTTGCCCATTCATAACCCTCAATCATCTCTTCTACATTAGCGAGAGTGGCTTGTGCGTCCGCTTCTTCGCCCTCAATATCTAATTGATCATCCGGGATTGGCCCCGTAATTAGACGGTCGAGCATAGCTTGATTAGAGGGATCAAAGTATGAAATGCGTGCATGTTGATCTCGTCGCATCGATGGGCCATCAGATATTGCGGGTGCCATCGCGGATTGTGACGAAATCTTACGGGTTCTTGCTAAAAAACCAGGGGATTCGGCATGAGATGGAACTGGAGACAATGTCCTAATTTTTTGCGATGTATCCTTCGAGAGGAGATGGTTGGACGTTTGTCGAGCATCTCGAGGTAGCTCTAAAGAACTTCCCTGGGACGGCATTGTTTGCAGATTTACTGATGTAACTTGACTAGAGGTAGAGCCTGCATTTGACGGTCTACGAGGCTGTCTGAGCGGGGGAGTCCCTTGCTGAGGAACAGTGATAGATGGTGGTCTTGCTTTGGACATGGCACCTCTGGTGGCGGCAACGCCGCGACCTGACATCGCTGGCGAGGCAGCCCTAGGTGGCACACCATTCCGAAGTGCTAATGGAGAGGGAACACGGTCGGGAAGATCGCTTGGTCGTTCGCTTTGAGATGAAGTGCGTGATCGTTGATTTTGAGAAACTGAAGTAATACCGGAGGATGAAGGTGACGACTGTGCGTAATTAGACTGACTGGGAGTAGCTATGCACGAAATGAAAATGGAGCAAGAGAGACGAAGATAATAATTAAATACCAGCTAATGGGTCTGGCTCCTGTATTCCTTCAAGTTGTAGCGGTACAGAGCCCCTGGTAACCGTACGGAATAACCGGATTAAAGCATCTAAAAAGTTCGCCTGGTCAATCTGGTTCTCAGTCTGCCACCTATACGTTCTAGAGAGCGTGATATTGAATGCCAAAGGCTTTGTTGAACAACGTGCTAAGCATGGGTATACGTTGCGGTAAGCAAGTCAACGTACATTCACCACCTGTAGCGCCCGAAGTTCCGCCAGTCTCCACGTCTTTCCGACTGAGAATGAGCCATTTGTATTGAGCTTAGACTTGTGTATGAATCCACTCCCGTTATTAGCCTCTATGTCGAGATTCATGCGTGAAGAAGCATCACAAGACAGATATATGTCACATACGCGAAAGAAGTATGTAACGAGGCTTTCTTCCTCCGCCTTCAGGACCGGCATCCTCCCATATTTTTACATGCGAGACGTAGGTTTCCTCTAAATTTCCGCTTGCATTTCGCCTAGAGAACACGGAGGTTATGATTTTCTGTCGCTGGTCTGCCATTGACAATGAGGCGTCGGCCGTCAACTTGCGGTGAAGATCTTAACAATGAACAGGTTTCGAGAATTTGGGTTGGAGACTTTCAGCAGTTATAAGGTAGCAGAAATGGACATGAAATGAAAGTGATAAGTTGGGGATAACGTCGGCAGATAGCCGGCAGTAGCGTTGAACAACGACTAGAGCAGTCGCGGTCGCGCACAACACTGCATCATACAACTTAGCGCATTCAGTTGTACATGTTTATTTCAAAGGCTATTGCAACGGACTCTAGGCGCCATAATGGATTGCGATTTCCGGCTGCGGCGCTTCCTCGTAGAGCCTATTTGACAATTGAACAATGATCAGATCGCTTCGTGAATTAAATCTCGCAAGGATGTACACGTCTTAGCTGATAAGCCTCAAAAGCACATCCTGTAACCATGCCTTGGTGATGGACAGTCGATGGACATGGAAGCAAAGAACAATAAATACGGTCGGAAGGTGCCGTGTTGGGCATAAAGACAATAATTCGACTATGAAGCTGATCGGACACAACCCTGGGTGCCTTGTTCAGTTTGTGTATGAAGTAACGGTATTTAAACTAAACCACTTGCTGACTGGCAGATACCCTCGTTCCGTTCTGCTTTACGCGCTAGTCGCATCACCTTCTTTCAACACTCTCATTCAGCCATCGACATTCTCCGTGAACTGGCTTCACGTTACGATTCATTATGATATCTCAAGTTTCACCTGGGCCCCTTCATCTCCTTGCCACTGTCGCTTCCTCCCAAACGCATCTCGACTACGTTTCAGATCCCTCTTCTCCATCATCAACCAGCGACTTGAACGACGCGCTAGATCACTCTTTTAGCTCTGAAATATCCACGACCAGTCTTCCACGTTCAATCATCCCATCTTCTGCACATATATCCTTACACTCTTCGTCACCCTCGCTGGCCAACCTGCATATTCCCTGCGGAGATAATTCGCCTGGCGCAGGTACAAACTTTGGACCCCTCAGGCGCTCTAACTCATCAAACTACATCCTATGCGCAGAACTTTCGTCTTTAAAGCCTTATAACACGCGTTCTTTGCGGAAAAAAGTCTCTCCAAAAGTCGTCACGCCCAAGCTTGACTCACAGAGGCGCATAAAAAAGAAACGAGAAGAGTTGCTGGACAAAGCTAAGAAAATAAAATCTCTCGACAACTCTCCTGTGAACGATCGCCAATTCCTCGTCCTTCGTATGGTGTACGACCAAATTACTATGTACCCAAGCGAGGCATGGATAGTTCTAGTTGCAATCATAATCAACAGGTTCGTAAATAACTCTTACCGGTATTTTACACGGCCTAATGCGTCGCGTCTGCAGATCTTTTAGGCAAGTCAAGAATTGGTTTTCGAACGAGCGACAGAAAAATAGAGTCGGCGAAGTGGTTTCTATTCAGTCAGAAGAGGGAGATAAAGTTCGCGTACGCTCTGAAGCACTTAAAGTATGTGCTGAATGGTCGGACGAGTTCTTTGAGGCAGTTGTGATGATCCATAATTTCAAGATTCTACGCAATTTTGGCTGGCAGGCAAATAAGTCTACCAAATCCGCTTCATACATTTAACACCCATACTTGACGAGCTTTCACGATAAACAGGACAGTCACTATTAATCACCTTTAATACTTTATGCATACATATTATATTACATAGTAATTACTTATACCATTATATAGTTGCAGCTCATATCCTTTATTCGTTTCCTCATAATCCCATTGATTTCCATAGTGTAACTCATTATTACTTTAGTTATCTGGACCCATCTAATTAAGTATACAAGCCTCCCATTACAGCGCTTAGTATTACATGTCTAACCTAATGTCCGTTGGGCTTTCGATCCGTTCGTAATCATGCAAATCCTTCCCTTTTCTGAACCATTTGCTGCAAGAGGCTAGCCATCCACTACTCGAGGAATGTCTCACTTCTCCATCACGCAGAACTTGATACTTTTTGCCCCTCCATACGACTTCGTCTCCAAATATCGCCAGTAACCAAATCGGAAAGGCCAAGATTTCTCTAGCAGCCCAAGCTATAATGAAACCGTACGCAGATTCTTTTGGTAGGGAATGTCCTGCAAGTGAAGCATACACGTCGAGATCGACTAATAACCATAAGGTGAAGTGAAGTGCAAGAAAAATCCAAGGAGGAAACCCAAGAAGAACTGATAGACTGGAAGCTGCGATAACAGAGAGCATGACGGACTCTGTGAATGGCTCTAATATAGTTGCGGCAAGAACCATATGCTTTCGCACCCGAATCCATCGAACACGTCTCCAGATATAATCCGAGAGTGACATATTTCCGACAACATTATGAGCAACATCGCAGGAGAGGTCATGACGCTGCCCAAGTTCATGCCATAATGCACTGGCAATCATGTTGTCCTCCGCCAAGAAGCGTCCGAATACGTGTAATCCGTATTCACTTTGCGCATCCTCACCGCCAGCTTGGTCATTCCTTCGTTTCAGGGAACCATTTAAACGTTCAATGTCAGAGCGACGATAGAGGTTGGATTTCCCCACAACACAGGATTCCACCGCTACTGTGTTGATAGCGATATACATTTTTGCATGATTAGTGTTAAGGAAGGCTTCTTCGATTCTCGAGCCTAGCTGGGATTCGTTGACAAACGCAAATGGAACATGATGTACCAAAGCAATGTTTTTGCGTGTTGGAGAGGATGACGAGCCTACGAGAGCATCCACAGACCTTGCGAGAGTGCCTGGGTCCACCAGAACGTTGGAATCAAGAACCCAAAGAATATCATTTGTAGCTTGTCGATAGGAGCGGATGAGGTTATTCACTTTAGGATTGACACCCACAACTTCCTCACCTATTTAGGAATCTATATCAGTAAACTATTCTCGAACAATGACAACTTATGACTATAACCTCACCGACTATCACGTCCGCATTTATATTGGGGTATTTGGATATTAACTCCCTCACTATCGGAAGTGCTTGGTCTCCTTCATCTGCTACAGAGAAGACAATCTCAAATGTGGGATATTCTTGCTTGAATGTTGATTCCAAATTTTCGTACAGATTGGTATCGAGCCCTTTAAGAGGCCGAAGAATAGACACTCCAGGTACCGACGCAGGCTCTGCAACTGACAATGGCGACCGTGGTCGTGACCGATACCTCCGTCGACTTTTTGACTGGGTTAGAACTTATTTCGGAGTAAGGGAACGGAGAACGCACGCCGCAAAACACCCTAGAAGACCAATGGACCACATAGCGAAGTACCACACCAAACCAACCATAGCCAAGGAGTAAAGAATGGAAATCTGCTCCATCGACGCGCAAACGAAGGTTAAACGAAGAATTCTTTCTGGGAGATGTCCCGATGGTGATTACAGCGGTTCAGCGTACTTTGGGCGCGACGTTTAAGTGTCCGTCAGCGCTTCCGAGTAACATTGTCGTAGTTTAATAAGTGAGCGTGAGAGCCCGCATACCAGCTGATACTGGCGTTGGGCTACCGGTGATCACGATACCGTTTCTTTAAGCTTACGATCACTTTCTGAACAACGATTCGACCGTCAATTATATTCGAGAATTATAGCCATTGAAGATGGCCTTCCCCGTTCCCATATTATAATAAAGTACGACATTTATATTTAGATATCCTCCAAATATACTTCTTTATTCATTGTACCATCATAACTTACCAACAGTTTCCAGATTGAACGTATCAACGGTATTCTTCCAGATAAGCTTGCTGATCTCCTCAAAGGAAATACCGAGAAGGCAGCTAACCACCCAGGCAATACCACCAATAGTAACAGGTTCGTTTCTTCCTTTTACAGATATTCCTGTTGTAAACTTTTCTGGTTTTCTTGTTGGAGGGAAATATTGATCGTGTAAAGCTGCCGGCATCTTATCAATGTACTTTTTTGATGCATGTGTTGAGGTAATTGAACACCAGGGTGCGTCTATGAAGTCGTCAGCTTGTTGAACCAAACGAGATATTAACAAGACGAACCTGTTTCCAGTAGCAGCCGCTCAGCCCGGATGGATTTGACTACTTCTAGATTTTCTTCAGTTTTTAGAGAGCAGCCGTTAATGCTGCGCAGTTTGAGTAAGTAGAAAGGCAGAGGGAAAATGTTCAGGTATTTACCCTATATAGAATCCCATATCCATCTACATATCCTACGGTCAGTAATCAACTATGCCTTATGCCCAAGCTATTCAAACTCACGAGTTCAGCAACTTCGCTGCTTGTGCCAGTAAAGCTGTGGACGACGCCTCCTTTCCCACCGACTGATGCCCCTCCATCTACTCCAAATCCTTCTTCTCGCAGAATTGTAACAAAATCGACATGTGCAGCTCGAGAATGCAGAAACAATGGTAGATGATGCTTCTTTGCTAGAGATAGCTGCACCTAAAAACGAAATGATGAGAAGAAGATAACCACGGATATCTTACATACTCGGAAGTATTTCCTTTGAATGTCTAGAGATGCAAAATGTGTACGGTCATAATCTGTTGTGGCTGCGTAAGAAATTTGATTTTTGCATGATAAATAATACTTACCTAGTCCACATTCTCCTATTGCTACCAGCTTGGTATTCGGTTGTTTTAAATGATCGTGTATTAGCTCATCGAGTGCGTGCAGGTAAGCATCAGGCCCATCGCCAAACTTGTCAAACTCTCCGACGCGTGTTGGATGACATCCGGCAGTAGCATATAGACCTGGTCAAATAAAACATCAACTATAGGAGTTTGAACGATAGTTATTCGCTCACTATGCTCAGCCGCCAGTAGCAATGCTGTTCTGGACTCTTCGAGGCTTCCGCCGGTGATAATCATGGATTTCACACCTGCTGCCTTTGCCCTGTTTAACATGGCAACGAAGTCATCTAATGCATGGGGAAAATATGGTCAGTTAGTTTTCGCCCACGGCATGATAAGAGAACACAAACCATCATGTTTTTGTTTGCCATGATAATTTCCTCGAAACATGGGATCAGTTAGATTGACTATTGTGTAGCATCGAAGTACGGTAGATGAGGAATTACGAATGAAAATCCTTAAGATAGCCTCGTACCTCCAATGTCTAGACAACCTTCCCGTATGAGTAGTTGTCCGGCATTGCACACGATTTCATAACTTCACCGATAAATCTTTCTCCTGCTGGAGTAGAAGCCTCCATTACTGAGCCGAAGTGAGCGTGCATGTAGTCGGTGAAGTAGCAAACGGAAGCAAACCAAGGTGATCGTAAATTCGATCATTTCGGTCTGCTTGGACGCGCCGGGAAGCTAGTAACCGGACGGAGCGGATCATGCTCTCACTCAACTTTCGACTTTGAAATGCTATTGACAAAGTACTTACTCAACCAAACCTCACACAAAGGGGCTGATACCATAGCACTATATCAACCAGTGGGCCTTCACCCTAGCCTGTATTTGATTTTGTCTACTCCAAGCTTCTCTTTGAAATACTCTTGAGCTATGGATCGTATCAAGCAACTGACCGCACATCTCACCGGCTCCCATAGTGGTTTGAATGCCCTCGAACATAAACGTTCAGACGATGTTGTTATTACTATGGCCATTCGTTCTCCCCTGTGCAAGGCAAAGAAGGGAGGCTTCAAGGATGCCAGGTAGATACACCTACCTTCATTCACCGTACAACTTGTTCACCTTGCTGTAGAACGGACGAACTAATGCTGGAGATTTACAAGGTATGCATTTTGTTATAGTTATTCATAATATGTATCAAAAGTACAAATTCTTCTAGCAAACGATTTCACACTCTCAGATTGATCCTGGTCTCGTTGGTGACATCTGCGTTGGCACTGTGTTAACACCGGACGCAACATATCATGCGCGCGCGGCTGCAATTGCTGCTGGTTTTCCTGACTCAGTCCCTGTTCAGACGATCAATAGATTCTGTTCGAGTGGATTGATGTCTGTGACGACTATCGCAAACCAAATTCGTAGTGGCCAAATCGAAATTGGACTAGCTATCGGTGTTGAAAGTATGTCTGAAAAGTAAGGGCATAGTACAACTGATAGAACCTTGTGCTAATATTATTTATAGCCCTGATAATGGTAGTCCTACACAGAGTGAATTGATATCCACTAATGCAACCTCGAAGGATTGCACACAGCGCATGGGTTGGACGAGTGAGAATGTTGCAGAGGAATTCAATGTCACGCGAGAGGAGCAAGACGATTTTGCCGCTCGCTCTTTCCAAAGAGCGGAGGAAGCGCAGAAAAAGGGATACTTTGAGAAGGAGATCGTTCCATTCACCGTGTTCCAAAAGGATCCACTCAGCGGAGAACGGAAGCAAGTTGTTGTGACCAAAGACGATGGAATCCGGTATGGAACGACCAAAGAAGGTCTTCAGAAAATCAAACCCGCCTTTCCACAATGGGGAAAGAGTACCACTACTGGAGGAAATGCCAGCCAAATCACTGACGGTGCAGCCGCCGTTCTTCTAATGACTAGACAGCGAGCCGAAGAGTTGGGACTCAAAATACTTGCCAAGCATGTAACGACAGCTGTTGCCGGTACGTAGGTCTAACTAAATCAGAAGTCGAGATACTGATTGTCTCTAGGGGTCCCTCCTCGCATTATGGGAGTTGGCCCTGTATACGCGATTCCGCTGGCTCTCAAGAATAGTGGCCTTGACTTGGTGGATGTCGATTTATTTGAGGTGGGCTCCGAAATCATTCAACTACCCTCTAGGGTATTAATATATGTTACGGCAGGTAAATGAAGCGTTTGCTTCGCAGTGTGTATATACCATCAAGACGCTTGGTCTACCAAGGTACGTTGTCCAGTGCTGTTACCCTCAATTTCGGCTCAAATAAAGCAACTCTCCCAGTGACAAGGTATGAAAACTCTATTCGTATCCAAGATAAAACTTAGGGGTTTCTAGGTGAACGTTAACGGCGGTGCCATCGCGTTTGGCCATCCATTAGATGAGCAATCTTGTTTTTTTCTCTCTATATCTTTCGTAAAACTGATGCGTTTGGGCGAATTACGCTGTACAGGCGCCCGACAGATAGTAACTGGACTAAACGAGTTGCACCGGAGACAAGGGAAGGTGAGACAAATAATTGATTGTTGATTCTTCGTACGGGATTGATTGCTGGGTAGGTTCTCCTCACATCGATGTGCATAGGAACTGGTATGGGAGCTGCAGGAGTATTCTTGAGAGAGTAGGGGCTGCGGGTGCTATCTATAACTTCGGGAGAACAGGAGGTGCGGCTGACGTCCAGGAAACTTGAGGACTAGTTCGTGTAGTATGTACTTTAAAATGTGCAAATAAAGATTCGATCGGGATTTCTTGTTTTTGAGAAACAGTGGAATTGATGTAGATACTGCAAATGCGATTGAAAGGATCTCTTGAGCGGCCGCAAACAAGTCGCAAAGCTGATCTGAGTGTGAAGGA
>ML213611.1:0-222868 GCA_004379715.1 Crucibulum laeve | reverse complement strand
GTGTTCCTCTGGACAACTGGTCTCTTACTAGCCACAAGTAGATGGCGTATATACCCTGATATTGGACAATGGACTGGTTGATTATTGAACAGTTTGAGTAATAGTATTTGTGGACAGTAATGTGTAGGACAAGGATAGTTGAGAGAAAATAGTAATGAGTGCTATGCTCTGTTATTGTGGAGTATTTGCGGAGTGGTTACCATCAATAAGAGATCGGCAGTGATTGCATTGTTACATGTGACTGAACCAACACTTCCACAACGGGCCAGTGCTTCCGCCTCAACGCTCCTTTGTGCGCGACTCTGCTCGACCTCCTCAACCTCCTCGCTGCCCACGCCTGACGCGCCTCACGTTCCTTACTGCACCCTATAAACCAATCCCGCTCATCCCCAAGAACAGACGCACCGCTGTATAGACATCAACTGGCACCCCATCTCTAGAATCGGTCTGTCTGTCACTGTGAGTTCCACCTGACAACAGCGTTTGTTTGTTGCTAAACCAACTTCTTCCCCTGCTTTTTCTTTATTCTCTTCCCCCACCATCTCCCTGGCTGGTCCTCCACTTCCCTAGAGAATCCTCAGAGAGCCTCGTCGCTGCCTCAGAGTCCCCACTCCTCTTATCCCCACAAACACCGCCCTCTCTCCGCCCTTCATGCTTTCCATGTCCTCTCGCAAACTCTCCCTCTCCGTCCTGCTCTCTCTCGCTCTCCTCATCCTCCTCTCAGAACCAGTACACGCTGATATCCACCAACGCGATCATGTCAACCTCAATCGCATCTTGAAAAAGCGTTCTCCTGCTCTTTTCGATTTCGGAGGCCCCAACCAACAGGGCGCTGTCGCCGGCGCAGGCAGTAACACCGACCTCACTCCAGAGCAAAGCGCTTCTGTTGCCAGTGCTCTCGCGGCCACTCCTTCCTCCTCCTCGGCCCCTGCAGCTTCCAGCAGCAGCAGCAGCGCTGTCAGCAGTTCTGCATCTTCCAGTGCCTCGGTGTCTTCCTCCTCATCTGTCAGTATTATTTTCTCTACCCCTTTTGGGCATTCTTATTGATCTGCGGTTATACTCCCAGGCGTCGTCTTCGGCCTCATCAAGTGCCTCAAGCAGTGCCAGCCAGTCCTCCGCCAGCAGCGCAAGTGCTTCTAATAGTGCCTCTACCAGTGCTCCTCCCGCGCCCTCGACCACCTCAGAGGCGCTCAATCTCACAGGTGCCCCCACTCAACCGTCTACCACTCGCTCAGCGCCCGCTGTAGTCACCACCGTGCAGACCGTCGAGGCATCAGAGTCCCCTGCACCAGATGCCCAGGGCAATACCTCTACGGCCAAGAGCACCACTTTGACCGTCCTCATCGTCGTCGCCTCCTGTGTTGGTGGAGTCGCCATTCTCTGGACTATCTTCCGCAAGTGGAAGCTTGGCCGCTCTTCCAAGTTCGACGAGCGTCTCCAGCCCATCGACTGGCAGCCGACCAACCCCGACGAAGGTATCATCCCCGCCCACCGCCGAGCCAGCTCCCGTGCATCCTCGTTCCACTCCGGCTCTGGACACGGACACGACAATATGACCGGTCGCGGAGCTGGTGCATACGGTGCGACGTCGGACTACGGTCACGATAACTATGCACATGGCAACTACGGTCGCTCAGGCTCTGATCACGGTCACGGACCCACTCCTCTCCAACCCGTCCCAGACCATGACTTTACTGCTGGCTCTTCCCTTGCTCCCGTCGGCGGTTACGCTGATCTCGCACGTGGAGCTAGCCCTCAGCCATCTATGCAAGAGCTCGCACGTGGTCCTAGCTTGACCCGTGGCTATGATGCTGGCGTTCCCCTTCACCATCAAGCTGGCTACGGAAATCACGATGCGTACGACTATAATGGTGGAGCCACCAGGTACTAGGAGCTAGATACCGAGAGCCGGGCAGTAAAGTTTTAACGACGGGGCAAATGGAGTGCAATCTTCATATTTCCACGACTCACACCCGTGTGCCGGCATTCATTACCCTTCCCATTCATTTCTTCTCGATCTTTTCGTATACGCCGCTGGAACTTGATGTACAGCCGCTTATCTTGCCTACTACTTTCTCCAATAAACTACTTTTTTTTTCCTTCGGACTTGTCTCCATCGAATGCCATAATCATCTAGGTCCGTATACCCAGGCAGTTAGTTATATTGTTATGTTTCTTTACAGCTATCTATGCATTCCCTTTTCTTTACCCCGCCATGGACAATTTTACTCGAAAGTACTTATTTTCTTTTCAGCAGGCATAATCGTTGTATTAAAATATAACATCATCTACGGTATGTCATCATGTAGTATTCCTCCATGCCTTGTACGCTATGCCTCCTAATGGCACCAACGACAACGCATACACCCACCACCAATTCCACACATGATGAGGCACTTCTGTGCCGTCCACAGTCATTGCATTGTCCTCCAATCTTGTCCTTTCGAAAAGACCCTCTAACCCCGTTGGTTTTTCAGGTGCAAAGAACCGCTGTGGCCTTAGCCACGATGCATCATCATTACTCTTCTGTTTACCTTTCAAAGGTGATCGTCCATCAGCATTTGTCGGCGTCCAATCCATCTCATCATTGTCTCGTTCTTCCTGAGCAGCTGATATAGAAGGGGGAGCTGACGACCGCAGAGATGGATGTCCGAATATAGGATTGGGATGGGCAATAACAGGTTTAGAGGATAAAGATAGGGCTGCCAGGAGGTCGGGTTCCGTCGCTGCAGCGAATGTAGCAGTAGTTGGAGTACCAGAACGACTGGCTGGATTGGGGGTAGCAGAACGGGAAGGGAGGAATTTATGAGCATTAGTGTCGATTAGGCGTATGGAGGGAGGGTGTTGAAGTCGTAGGATGTAACATGACGTTGCGAATATCTACAGAAAACATAAGCTTATTGCGACATGTGAAGAAATTATCACGCACCATGATCTCGATAGTCGTTGTGATTGTAAAATATAGTTGACTTCGTGATTGGTTGTGGAGAGGTGTATTATCCTTCCGTGTTTGACGCCAATTTAAAGCAATAAGAATAGATGTCGTTAGCCTCAAAGCCCATGCTATCATTTGAAGAATCTGTCCAAACAGCATTCAGTCACCAAGAGAATTACCACAAGAGGAAATACAAACAATATATTGCTTCTTGCCCTTTATTCGAACATCGCGGCCTTGTATTTGGGATTTTCGGAAAGAAGCATATGTGGGATCCCAAACCGTCCATAATAGGGATGCAAAGACAAGAAAAGGTAGTACGGGCTGTAGGAAACTTAGCACACGCAATGGTCGATATCCAAGAGCAGCTGCATATACAAGTGGCATGAATCAACTGAAATAATAGCGTTGTGTAGAACAGACTTACCAGCAGTATATCCCATTACAGTCATGACCAACGAAAATAACCAAAGACAACCGCGCATTTTCCACAATCCGAGTTCCACGGTGATGTTATCTCTCTCCTTAGGTGTCCCAGAAACACGCCGCTGCCTCTCCTTGCCCTTACTCTGCTGCAACCATCCGCCAAGGGCCTTCGTCCGTGCCATATGGTCTTTCTTCTGGATCTCCTCTTCCACTCCTGGGAGACACGATTCACAGACTGGAGGATAACGCGCGTGTAATGATTCGCGGTATTCCGGTAGCATGGCTAGGCGTCGTTCGTATTCTGGGTCCTAAAACACCGTTAAGTAAGAAGCAATTAGTATAGTTGAAAGAGAGTACCTCTTGTGCTGGCAAATAGTTGGACATTAGGTTGACGAGTAGCATCTGGTTTGTCTGGCATGTATGACAGAATGGTCCCGGGCCATACATGGTTGGTATTTGATCCTTGCTTGGTGACGCTATGAGAAGCAATGAGAGAATAAAACCGACTAGAATAAATGTCAACATACCGCGCTTTGCAAATGCTTTCGAATTGAGGTGCGCATCGTGCATAGCTGGTTCGTCAGAGAGAATCTCGCCCTTGTCATTGTATCTATTCCAACAGCCACACGAGGAGCAGCGAAAATTACGAGGGTTTTTAGGAATAGGAACAGGAGAGTTGCAGAAGAAACATTGGATGTTGCTCTGTCGTCTGAACAGAGCTGACATGGGGGTCTTGTTACAATAAGCGAGCAGCAAGGCAGTCTAGCGGACTCCAGGGAAAGAAGCGTACTCAGGGAAGCGCGAGGTGAAGAGGGGAGCGCAGGGTGGAGAGTGACATGCACGCCGGGTGGAAGAGTGAGAAGATGCATTGTGTGGCCGTCAAGTCTACACTACACATTCGGAAATCAACGACCACGGCCCCGGCCCACTCTTCCACTCGTCGTCCATCCCAATGCCCCCCATTGTAGCTGCTAACGCTCATGTCCGACGCTACCTACGCTATAGTACGCGCTCTTTTGTGATGACCCAATTGCCATCATAACATGACTTTCATGACTCTGGTCAGAAGTGACCTCATTAACGCTATCAGTCAGCAAATCTTAACTCTTCACTTCGTCGTCCTCAATGCCTCTGCTCGTTATCTGCAATCCTGTCTGCGGTGATGGTACTGCAAAAGCCCTTTTCGAAGCCCACGTCCTACCCCTTCTCGAGAAACATGGCAAAGGTGTCTACAAGCTCGTTGAGACGACCGTGGATGCACATGCAGGAATTGCCCTTGCGCAGTTCCTCGAAAGTACAGCCACATCGAAGGACCAAGTAAACGTAATTTTGGGCTCAGGAGATGGCACCCTTCACGATATCGTCAATTATCTGCCATCCATTCAGCTCACTGGTGATCGAGCGGGGAAGCCCTTTCCACGAATCCATTTCTCACTTGTGCCATGTGGAACTGCCAATGCATTATACTCGTCCCTATTTCCTCCTCCTTCGTCAGACGTAGACATAGCATACAGACTACAGTCGGTCACTTCGTTCCTGGAAAGCAAACCAGCAATTCCTTTGTCTGTTGCGATTACCAACCTATCCTCACCTCCATTTGCACGTAAACGCCCTCAGACGGCAGTATCTTCTGTTGTGACATCCACTGCCTTACATGCATCTATATTGCACGATTCTGAGGCTTTAAGAAAGGAAATACCAAGCATGGAAAGGTAATTCTATTATATACTCCCCTGACGTCAATTGCTCATGTTGGTCGAAGATTCAAGGTGGCGGCTAGAAACAACAGCACCAAGTGGTATACTAGCAGCGTAAAGTTGTTACCAGCACCAAGCATTGGAGTAGTGGAGATATACGATCCAACCACGAAGACCTTCATACCACATGCCGAATCAGTTCTGGACGATCCCATCGTAGACGTCGAAGGCCCATTCGCTTACTTCCTATCTACAGTCAACGTCGATCGACTGGAGCCTCAGTTCAGGATTACACCTCTATCAAGGACGATACCACCTTCAGAGGCCACCTGCGACATTATCATCCTTCGTCCTCTACGCGATCCAAGCAATGACTGGGACGAATCACCTGAGGCTCGCGAGGCATTTGTAGCGAAGCTCTGGTTAGTTCTAGGCGGTGCTTATAGTAATGGAGCACATATAGACCTACGATATAATGAGGAGGGTGAGATAGTCACTGAAGGAGATGGACCAACTGTTGTCGAATATGTCCGATGTGGAGGTTGGGAGTGGTCCCCAGTAAGTCCAATTGCTGTCGAACAGTAGATGATTTATTAATGGCTTGCAGGATGACATGGATCCCAGCGCCCACTTCCTGTGCTCTGATGGTGCTATATTCCACATTGAACAGGGAGGACGAGCAGTATGCAGTGCTGCTACACCGCAGGAAGGTGCCGGCTTTGCCGTTTATGCTTAAATCGAAGATACCCAGCGAATTTTTTAAAGTTGTATTCCACGCTAAACTAGGCCATATCAAGTGTTCTGAATGATTCCATACATGATTGTTTTAAATTGCAAAATGTCCAGATGAGGGTTATATCGTCAGAGAATCACTTTCCGGTGTATTTTCCGGTGGTTAGAAGTTCGCTGATCACTACGTTGGTGCGTTGGTGAACGTCTTCGACGGTGCCAGAGCTATCGATCTAGGGCACCTTTAGTATGTGGATGCTGATCAATGTAACGAAATACGAACCTCGGCGACCTTTCCAAGCGCAGCGTAATGCTGAATAACGGGCATAGTGTCGGATTTGTATGTGTCTTCGGGAAGTTGTGAGTACGAAGTCTAAGAATAGGGGGTAGCTGTAAATGACGTACGGAAACGCTTCTTGATGCTGTCTGCGTTATCGTCCTCTCGACCGCTCGTCTTGCCGCGCTCTACGAGGCGACTCGACATGACCTCTTCGGTGGTAGAATAGAAGAGCACCAACGATGAAAGGCAGACCTAGGGGTACAATATGAGCACACTCAATGACATACCATTTGCGACTTCGTACCGTCTCCTCAAACTTGAGAGCCTGGTCCATTTTACGAGGGAATCCGTCAATCAAGAAACGCCCTTTGCCATCGAGCCACCCGTCGCCTCCCCTGCCTTCGTTCATGGCAGCACGCATTGCATTCTCGAGAAGCTTGATCGTGACCTCCATGGGTACGATAGTACCTTCTTTAATGCATGTCTGGATGAGGGTCCCGTATTCAGAACCTTCTCGCTGTTGCTCGGCTCGGAGAAGATCACCAGCTAGAAAGTATAATATGAGACGCGGAGGCCGTCGTTGAATCGAGGAATTACATACCCGAGAGATGGCAGAAGCCAAAATCGTTAACTAGACGAGCGCATTGGGTGCCCTTGCCTGAGATGGAGATGATCAGACCGTCTTTTCCTTGAGGATCCGATGTCGATTCATGTACGTACCTGCACCTGGTCCGCCGAGGACGAAAACGACGGAGACCTTGGTGTGGTCGAAGACGGGCTTCGCTGAGGTGGACTCTGCGCGAGAGGCACTTGGGTGGATAGCTTGGGAGATCTTATCAATGATGGCAGGCATGCATGTAATGGGGGAAGGAACGTCAGAGGGATGGTTAGAGACTAGATGCTAAGCCTTGGAGAGAAATGACTGATTAGATTGCGTCGGCTAGATCTATTCTTGCCCTTTCTGTCGGAACCGACGCCCGTTGTCATTTGGTTGCTCGATATTCCTGCTTTAAGGGATCGTGGCCCTCTTGTCTTCTTCATCAACCATGCCCATTTCGCCTGCACCGTCATCAAGCCGTGGAGACTTGGTGCTTCAGCCTGGCTATTTTACCTCGTCTGTCTATGTAAAGGCGGTCCGCGACGACATTACTTCTCTCATTCTACTGTTCCACGAGCAATACTCGCAAAACCGACCTGCACAGCCGTTTCTCTTGTTCAAGGACATCTGGACCTCTCAAGGCTGGAAATGGCTTCACTTCAAGGTGTTTGACGACAGAGCTCGGAAAGCGTTTCTGGACGTGACGATGAGGCTGTTTCTAGGTGAGTTATGCAGCCGGATTTAATGCATGTAAACTCAAAGGGCGTGTAGAACGAATGGCAAAGACAGAGGCTCCATTCAGTAGAGTCGTCGCTCTCTTTGGACTGTACACATTTTTCTACTCTCAACCGAAATACACTGCTCCGCCTCTGTATTCTGTTTCACACATTTCCATACCAGTTGGTATGTCTGGTTAGCATGGCATCGAACACTTCCTCTGACTTGTCTAGATCATTATTTATCGCTCAAAGCCCTTCCGGGAGTTCTAACAACGGAGCAACTACTACCGCTACAACCACGCGTTATATGTATCCTCTCTCGCCTTCTCACCGACCAAGTGTTTTGCATTCTGCCACGATCTGAACTACGACCGATGAATCCGGGAAGCCTTCCTCGGGAGATCTATATTGAGGCGGGCACTGTACTTCCGATTGACCCCAATGCGCCCAAGAAGAAGGGCCGACCGACGAAGCGGGACAAGGCACAAAAGGCAAAGGCAGCATTGGATGGGCTGGATAGATGGCTGGAGAAGACGTCATGCACTACAGACGGACCGCGAGAATTTAACGGGATGAGTTTCAGTGCACCGATGACCCACAGCCTAGTGAAACAAGCGCCAGCGATGGCAGTTGTTGAATATCAAGTGCAGAAGTCGCAGCTGTTGGAGTACCTGGACCCGGCAGATGGGAGACCATCAAGCGGTCGTACTGCGCTGAAGAATGCGAGCGAGCAGGTGGTGGGACGGCTGAAGGAGGCAGAGGAGCTAATGCCGGCGAACGAGACAGAGGCGGGGGCAGCGAGCAGCGCAGTGGCAGGGATGCAGCGGATTGAGCGAGTGCGGGGGGAGCGAGGCGGAGTGCTGAGTCTGTTGGAGGGAGGAGGGCGAGTGTGATATGCTATTTTTAGAGGAGAGAGGGGCTTACTTAAGTAGTTGTTGTGCATTGTCCCTGACGAAGCAACAACGTCCACGAAAAGAGCGAAAGGTTACGCTTGGTCGCTCCACAAACGTCAATCGTCTCGCTCGTCGACAAAAGCAGCGCACACTCTTTCTTCTTTACTTGTTTATACCTCTTCCTCCCTCTTACTTACCTTGTAGACTACGCACTGGCTGCTGTGACCCGTAGCTCCCTGTATCCTTAATGGCTTCATTTCCGAATACCCAGCGACGCTACTTTCCCCAGCCCTCCACCTCACCCTCCACTACGAACCTCCTCCCCTCCTCCGCTGCGCCAAGGCCATCCCCGACCCACTACCAAGCCAATGTATCTAGGGGCCCCTCCCTCCGAAGCGTGCCCAGCACTGCATCATTGGTGCGTAGCCGTCGATCGTCCTTGTCACCTACTGCCAAGCTCATATCCCTGCCCAGAACGACATTTCGCCCTACAACTTCAACGGAAACAGAGTCACATCTGCTGGTCCCTCAGTCTCTGACAAGGTTCGTTCTTTGTTTTCATCTCTTCTTCGACGTTTGCTCATCAATTATATTAACCCCAGTACTCCCTCTCTGCGGACCCTCTCTCATGGGGCACAAATCTCTCCATCAACCAACCAGAAGCCGACGACGAACTTCATAATCCAGACCCACGGCGGGACAGAAAGAACGACTATGGAGGGCACATATTCACCTCCAGAGGTCTCGCGAATTTGGGATGCATCATCGTGCTCGGTGTCGGCCTTGTCGCTCTATTGTACGTCATATCTTGCCTCTGTTCCGCTCAGCCTTCAACCTAACTCTCCTCAGTGCTGGATACCCGTTGATTTCACACTTCACTGCCCATCCACTATCAACACTAGGTGGATTTAACCTCGGTGGCATCAATGCAAGCGGCCAGATTCCCAGCATGTCCGGCAATTGGGGCCTCATTGATCTTGATACGCCCACAGATGTCTACACTAAAAACTCTTACTACGACCCCAAACAAGAGCTCCAGCTTATATTCAGCGACGAATTCAACGTCGACGGGCGATCCTTCTATCCTGGAGATGACCCATATTGGGAGGCGGTGGATCTTCACTATTGGCAGACCAACAACTTGGAATGGTATGATCCAGAAGCCATAACTACCAAGGACGGTGCACTCGAAATTACATTATCGGAAAAACAGACCCATGGCCTCAACTATGAGGGCGGCCTCATGTCGACTTGGAACAAGTTCTGCTTCACTGGTGGTCTCATCGAAACATCCGTCACACTTCCAGGTGTAAACAACGTCGCTGGCTTGTGGCCAGCTGTTTGGACTATGGGTAACTTGGGTCGTGCCGGTTATGGTGCCAGTCTTGAGGGTATGGTGAGTATTACGTTCACTTTACTTATGATCGTTTCCTAAATCTCCTGCAGTGGCCATACACATATGATGCTTGTGATGTCGGCACGGCTCCTAATCAAACCCATAACGGTGCCCCGCTTGCCGCCACTATCAACGGTGACCCTAATGCGGGTGGTGCTCTCTCTTTCCTCCCAGGACAGCGCCTGTCGAGATGTACTTGCAGTGGAGAGTCACATCCTGGTCCCATTCACGCCGATGGTACCTATGTTGGTCGAGCTGCACCTGAGATCGATATCTTCGAAGCTCAGATTACCGGAACGCCCCTGACTGGTCAAGTATCTCAGTCTGCTCAGTGGGCTGTAAGTGTTTCGCTGCTATTAAACGCGATGTGTACTTATTAAACTTCAAACAGCCATTCAATGCCCAATACACATGGTTTAACACCACCGACAATTTGATCATCTACGACGCAGATGTCACAACGCTCAACACTTATATGGGCGCTGCATTCCAGCAAGCAACGTCCAGTGTATCAGAAACTAGTAAATTGTGCATATTCTCAGTGCAAACTACTGATGTTCAACCATATTGCTAGACCAACAGTGTTATGAAAAGGAAGGAGGCTGTTTTTCTGTCTACGGTTTCGAGTATAAGCCAGGTGAATATCAATTTTACCCGACGTGTCATGGTTGCTGATCGACTTCAGGCTTTGACAACGCTTACATCTCATGGATATCTAATGACAAGCTCGCATGGACGATGCTGGCAGCTGGCATGGCCGCGGATACCCGAGTAGAAATATCTGCTCGCCCAATCCCTCAGGAGCCTATGGTAAGCCCCTTTCATCATCGAATTATTTACGATCTGACATCGCCCTGCAGTACATTATCGCTAATTTGGGAATGTCGCAAAACTTTGGTGATGTCGATATCGAGCACTTGACGTTCCCCACGAAGATGCGCGTAGATTGGATCCGTGTATACCAACCGAAGGATGCCCTTAACTACGGCTGTGATCCCAAGGATTTCCCCACACAGGCATACATCAATCAGTATGGCATCTTCTTTTATTACTTTGGAAATCTCATTCACCCTTTATGACAGGTATATCGACGCGTATACCAACCCGAATCTCACCACATGGCGGGACGATTTCAAGCAACCATTCCCGAAGAGCAGTTTCCTCGGGGAATGCTAATTTCCCAGTTCCGACACACAGAAGTAAAATTTTCGTTACTTCGTAATTGCTTCCATCTATTGCCACATCGCATAATTCGCTTGTCTTGTATGTTTTCATAGCATCGACGGATACGCCTTGTACTATCCTAGCTAGACTTTCAGACTGCTATACCCGTTCGTACATTCATTTTTCTTGCCACGCGGATATTACCTAGGACCACACGATATCTTCATACTGAATTATTACTTACATTTCTCATACCACACATCATTTCTTTTTGTTGTACAGCTGTACAACCGTGCGCTCGATGCGTTCAATGTTCATCAGCATACAATCTGTGCGGATTATAAACCAAAGTGCATACATTACAAGCATCTAGACATACGTAAATTATTCAGTCCCTACTAGCCTTCTCTTTCAAGGCCTGCAGTTTGAACAATATCCGTTCTAGTGTGATGATACCGCCAGTTGTTAGACTTGGTACTGCCAGTTCACGATCTTCAGCAGTTGGTTCGGAATCGATTTTACTTTTCTCGATCAACTGCCGAGCATCTTGGAGGACTTTATCTAGGCGTCCTTGCTTGTAATATAGCCAGTTCATTTCCTCTTCCAGATCGCCCAGAGGAATCTCAAGTGCACGGCGGACAAATCCTCGAGAGAGCACATATGCCTTTTCGCTATACAATCGGCTAGTGGGGTATGGTGAGACGAGATATTATATAGCATAAAGAAAATGCTAACCTATTCACGATACCCTCTTCAGTACCTCTTAGCTTGTCATAGGCCGGTTCGCAGTACCATCTATGAAGGATATACGCATAAATTATGATAAGATAAGACTATCACTCACGGCTCTTTGACGAGGACTAGACCTTGGATCGAAACGAAGGCTTGAAGTAACGAGGACCGTGCGGCACTCCAAATTTCATTCCGGTCGCCGGCCCATGTTCCAAGAATGGAAAGGCAGACCTTGCCCTCTTCATAAAGATTTCTTTTAAACATGTCAGTATTCGGTATACTTATATACAATCTGATCGTCCGCAACTACTCACGGATTTACTGTAATAGAATGATGATCAGCACATGAAGCATGCAAAAACAGCGATTGACAAACCGCGTCCATTGCCATTAGTCCAGCTGAGGAAGTGAGCAATCGGAGGGCTATTAGGGAAGTTTGAATCAAGCATCCAGTCTATTACAAACGGCGCGTCCTGGTACGGTGTATTTTCAGATCCAACTATTAGAGATCTTAGTAGATCTGTGCGATCCTCGTATGCACGGACGAGTATGGATGCTGAAGGACATGTGTCAGTGTAGAGGTAATTAGCCAAAAGACGAACAACAAACCGGGTAGACTGGTAGATAATACACGATATTCCCTGGTCAAACGTCCGAGGAAAGACTTCGATGGTTGAGCTGGTGGAGAGGAATAGAACGCATGGTCGACAGGTGCTTGTGGTAGTACGTCAAAGCGCTTCCATTGTAGCTCTTCCTCTTCGCTATCTTCTGCAGCTGAACCAGATGGTTTTGCCCCTTTCGAAGGTGTCGTATTGCCATTATCTGTTATGCATGGCAGTGGTCCAGGACGATCCATATCGATAACAATCGGTTCATCCGCCGCGTTCGGTTGATCGGCCTCCATAGCATCGTCGTCCACCAACATACTATCATCATCAACGTCCTCTTCAATATCTTCCCAATCTTCTCCCACAGTTTCAGGTTGCCATACGCCGTTTTCGTCCATTGTCCACACTGGTTCATCGTCTTCCATGTCCAGGCTATCTGACCCTTCGTCGTCCCATATATCATCTTCTAGCTGTTCCATACCATCGTACAGACGAGTAAGCCTTTCCAATGGATAAACCTTTACAGACCAGTCAGGATGTGTGACCTCGACTGATCCATCGAGTTTAAGCTAGCCGTATAGGATAAGTATAACATTCAAGAAAGGATGTGCGTCGCGTACGTCTGTAACTTCTCCAAGCCACGAGAATCTATCGTCGCCCTTTACTGGTCTTTTACTGCTTCCTTCCATGGTTCCCATCGTGCTTCGATTTTCGGCGATGCTTGTCCCTAGGTCAGCCAGTTCTTTCTTCCATCCCACAACTGCTTCGCCATAATGGCCCCGTTCGCGAACCCATGCTTCTAACTCACCAATACGAGGAACTCTAGGTTTTTTCAATCCGTTTGTGGTACCTTCTCGGTGAATAAAAACATAATCACCGCGACGAACTCCTAAACCCTCTGAAGCTGACTGCGCAATGACGGCCGCAGAATCAGAGGTACCATGAGGGTCAAGTTCAAGCACAGAAGCAAGTTCCGTTGTGCCTGTTTCTGGAAATAAAATCCTAGCTGTGCGATCCTTTGGATTTACTGACTGCACAATTGCGGGTCGCCTTTCATCTTCGCTTTTCCAAAGTACATGATCTCCTGGCCTACAAAAGTCAATGCCAAATTCTACGAATAATTAAATCACATACCAGCAATCATATTCATCAGGATTAATATATGGAATAATATCTGTAGCCTTAACAGTTTCCCGAGCACCATCTTGCCAAAGTACATCCAATGCAGTTTCTGTTTCTTGTACAAGAAAGTGTTGTACATGGATAATCCCAGCACCTTGACCATCTTGCCCGTGACTAGTAAACGGAAGCCCTTGCGCATTCTTCAATCGAACGCGATCACCCACTCGTAACTCCACATCTGCTCGGCCTCTAATCAAAGCAAGCTTTTCAATGTCTTGACCGTGCCAAAAGCGTTGCGGCCGTTGGCGGTTCTCCGCGTCAGCTGCACTCAGCTACCAGAAGGTCAATCATCAGTCACTCATTATAGCTTAAATGACTTACAGTTTGATTCACCGCAAGCCACGCAATAGCATAGGCTGTATGCTTTATTGCAATAACTGTATCTGGTGTATTACTTCGTTGGTTTCCCAGTAGCATATCAAATATTGCCGGGAGAGACCCGGTTACAGAAGGGGGAATTATGTCCTATATATCGTTGAGTTCTTCAGCTTAAACATCCGAAATTTAAAATCGCACAACGCCTTTATCGCCAACACGCAAATGTGAACCTAATTCTGGAAGCCGGACAAGATGTCGACCTGGAACTTCAACAATAGCTTCATCGAAAACCTGAAAATTCATGTTTAGCTGATAAAATAAACGTCCACATGTTAAGACATACTTCGACCACCTGTGATAAAACACATGAGTTGGTTTATTCCTTTACTGAGATAAACGATGTACCTGACCGATCCAGTCGTCATAAGCGACATAATCACCCAGTTCTGCGTCCATGTTCTCCTCAACGTCGTCCAGCATATACCATCCTTCTAAAGGTTTCCCACTAATCACATGCTGTAGCCGAGCTTTTGAATTTACATGCAAGACAACCCCAGAGCGTACATCGTCGATAGTCCTTTTGCAATAATCGCCGGGTTGAAGGGCCCTATCCACAAGTTTCAAGTCAACCTCGCGAAGGATCTCATTCTGCAATTGTCCAGTGATAAAGGCAACTCCAACCTCTCCATGCTGAAGTGGACGTAGAAGTGGCTCTTCAAATGGCGGGTGTACAGGAGGAATATCTTCGGCATCATGCCAACATCTCTACAGATATATTGTCAGCACAGAAACGAGATCAGCTATGCAGAGCGTAGGTTTGAGTCTAGTACCATGACTATGCCATACTCTTCTGGGTGATCGACTTTCTGGACAATATCTTGCTGGAAAAGCTTGACATACAATCAGAGAAGTATAAAATCTAATTTGTGCAGTTGCTAGAAGTACCTTCGTTGGACGTGGACGGTCAGATAGCATCGAATAGAACTAAGTTGAATTATCGGGGATGTATATATGTAGTGAGGTAGATAGATAGCGCGTGGTCCTGCGAGCTCGGCGTTAGGCCAACGCACGAGGTAAAGTTAACTGAAGTGGTACACCTGTCGATAGAGCAGCTCGGCTAATAATTTATTCGGCGTAATCGATTACTTAGCACCAGACGTCATTGGCGCCTTTGCATATAAGTAACTTTGCTAGTGAACCCGTTGGACTCATCAACTCTTCGCCTCCTTGCGTGTCCGTATCTAAGGACTACCTCGCTCTCTTACGATATTCAACCTTGCATTCTGCGTCTAAAACCTAGAAATAAAGTTGAACAAATAGGCTTCCAATTGTTGTACCAGGAGCGCGAATTACCGGCATCTCTCTGCAGACTGCAATTCTTTTGGCCTGTGTTGATCGAGTGCTTAAATACACTGGCACTGGTCAGTACAACATACTTACAGGCAAAATCTCACGATGGCTACGCTGAGAATACTTCCAAACGAACTTTTTGTGAAAATATTAGAATTTTTGGATTTTAGATCACTCTGTAGGTGCAGACAGGTCAGTGACATCACAATCACCTTTAAACTTGGTCCCAACGCTCTACTAGACATGCCATCTCCTCCAGGCGCTTGTAGAAAACACAACTGCTTTGAAGTACACGATTGATCTCGCTATATCCGGGCAGGATGATGGCCTCACCAGCGCCCTCGGTACTGCCGAGCGTTACGCACTTTTAAAAAAGTATCAAGCAGCATGGGATAATGTTACTTGGAAAGATGAGCGCCGTCTTCGGATGTTCCACGGAGGTCTATGGGAACTTTATGGCGGGGTTCTAGCTCAAAACAACAGTTCTGGGGAGCTCGTATTCTACCAACTACCGTCCAGTATTCGTGGCATCGAGGAGAAGGAATGGTCCCATAAGCACTCAAAATTCTTGTTCCATGTGCGAGATTTCGGAATGGACCCCTCGTCAGATCTGCTGGTACTCATTCAAGCTCCACAATGGTATGTTTCATCACTGAATTAAGAACATATTACAATGACGGAAACCTTTTGGATAGGGTAGGCGCCAATGCGGATCACACCCACAGGATTCACTTGCGAAGCCTATCAACTGCCGGGCAACATCCATCCGCACGTACACCCGTCTTAACACATATCCAGGATGAACGAGATGCCGGCTACAGTTATACTATCCAAATCTCTGGCGACTACGTCGGCATCCTCTTTAATACCATGCTTACAGGCGAGAACGAGCTGCTCATATGGAACTGGAAAAAAGGTATATTGGAGATTGTGAGTTAAAGTGCCAGTTACGCTATCACTGAAACTGACTTATTACAATGATAGGATGTCGTAGGTGATGAAGTCAACTCGTATGCATTTCTTTCAGAGCGGTATGTAGTTATCTGTCTAATAGCTATGTCTGACACATACGAATGCGTCGAGCCGAGTCTGTTTGTGCTGGATTTTTTAGCAGAGACTCCTGAACGGCAGGGTTTTTCGGATTTAGAACATGTAGTTTTCTTCCGATATCCTCCCCTACAATCAACAGTGGAAATTGTTGAATTTGATATACGCTCTGATCCAGCTCCAGAATGGAAACCTCACCCAGATTTTCGGGTACCCTTTCATATCAATGACAGTGCCCGAGTATATGTGCTGTCATTATGGGTTCAAGGTCAAGGTCAAGAACTCGAATGCATCGTTCACTTCGTTCCAAGAAGTACATTCTATTCCAAAGTTAATCACATCGATTCCGAAACTCCATCTATATCCTGGGAAGACTGGGGTCCCTCTGGAAGTCGTCTTCTTGTACCATCTCGTGCTCATTCGTCGGCATGGGTATGTTATGTCTACGGGTCACGCTATATTACCAGCTGCGAAAACAATCAAGATGATCCATCAGCCGGCTCACAATCCTTGGTTCGAGTTTACGACTTTAATCAGCTTGCTATCAAACACTTTGTTGGACGTGGTTCATATTCAAAAGACATGCAGGATGTAACAAAGGGTGACGCAGATTGCCGGACAGAGTACATAACAACAGATAGTATCTTCGAACGTGATGATATTTTCGAAGAGGAAGTGCGAACATCATTGCCATACCGTGTTCGCTCATTCCCTTTGAACGTGGCTTCTCTCCGTCAAGCTGTCATGTTGCTCAGCGAAGACAACATCATAGCCGTCGATGTGCGTGCTTCGGTATTTTTTTCTTTGAGCTAACATTAGCTGATCATATTTAAAACGTAGACCCGCTCTGAAGCAGATGTGTTTCGTATCCAGACGATCTAGGCTATCTCGTCATTCATGGGCTGAAGACCCTTTCCAGTCCACTTACTAGATCCTGACTCTGAGCATTCATTACCAAATCCGATCATACACGCAGGTACAGCACTTATGATGGTGTAATAGCAATAATAGCTTCCAAGCACGCTGCCGCGTGCTCAGTTGTGTCAACTTCGGTGCAACCACAAGCCAATCGCAGAAGGCTCTCTGATGAACGTTCAACGCGGTATATTCGCGCGACGGAATGGATGGAAAGACATCCGGATACTCATCGATGGTATCATAGGAGAATTTATGGAATTAATGAAATATTTTTAGAGCGTGTGTACCGTCTGACTAGTCTAACAATAGTATAAGTCTATGAGTTATAAGAGCGATTCGCAGATAGAATATGAGTGTGAGCAGCAGATATCGAGCAGATGACGAAGAAGCTGTTGGACGAGTTCTGGAAGAGTGCTGTATTAGTGCTGTATGTCATTAATTTCCGATGTTGAGGAGAAATGCGAGTGCGCAGCAAAGAACTGCAATGTACATATACTGGCGCTTGTGGCAGTGGAAGAGGTATGAAAGGAACAGCACTAATTGAGAGTGCGTGCTTCGGAGGTGATCGGCGCGAGCAGATTACGCCCAGGTGCCCAGAGTGGGATCTACATCTTATCAGATAAAAAAGTTTTTCCAGTCAGGCGCGCGGTTCGCAACTGCTTTCGCCTCACAGCTTCCCTATGTTCTTAAAGCTCCCTCCATCTCCCCATGACTCCAGATTCTCCCCTCCATATCCTTCCAGCCCCTCCTCCCTACTGAGTATCCTTCTGAGCGTCCTCGCATGATTCCCCAGACCGCACCCTCCGCGAGGCTTGTTACTGCTGCCCTCAAGTCCCACAGAGCACATACCCACAGGGCATTCTATGCCGTAAGTACCCCTTCGCGCCGTTTTTTGCTCTCCCGTCTTCATTCTTTACCCGTAGACTATTCGCAGTCTTCGTCAGCCACCTCCGTCGTCTCTAGATCCCGACGACGCGCCGACATCGGATAATGTAAGTACCATCAACTTTCTTTACGTGTTCCCCTGACTCATGCCCATCTACAGGACTTCATTCTATCAATCCTGCGCGCAAACCCATCCTTGAGAGACACGCGGTCCTATCTAGCATCTTTTGGACCACGGCCTCAGCGATCAGCTCCTGCACCGTCAGAAGACATTATCATCCCGCCGCCGCACACCACCAACGAACCAGTCGCAAAATCAATACCAATCGCCCTTGAACATCCTAAGCCCAGTCCCATCATCGCATCCATTCTTAACCCTGTCTACAGGCGGACTGCGCTGGTAAAAGTGCAGGGCCCTTTTACCGACGTTCAGCTTGACAGTATCACTCGTGGTTTGGTCTACCTCGAAAAGCTCGGTTTAGTCAGTGTTATTGTTGTTGAGAACGACGACCTTCCACGAGGGGAGCAAGATGAACGAAGTGCCGTCGTTGAGGAGACTATGCGCGTTGTCACCAGTCTCGAAAAGCATGGTGCCAGAGCGCGACCTGTGGTTGGCGCTGTCGTTCGGTTAGGTCCAAAGTCAGGCGAGGACGATATACCCCTTGAACGTGATTTTGTTCCCCCGGAGTCCCATACAGTCCCATCAGACCTCATCCCTATCAGGTCTGCTCTTCGCGCGGGAGAAATTCCTGTCATTGCCCCCTTTGCTCTTGACTCATTCTGCCGCTCGGTCCGTGTCGATGCGAACGACGTCATTGCTGGACTAGCTCGTGGGATGGTAGAAACCGCTGCTGAGGATCGTTCCCAACAGCGACACTCAGAGGATGGATATCCCGAATTCTCTGAGGATATCGACCTTACTCCTCTCCGCCTCATGATCATTGATCGCCACGGTGGCGTCCCCTCTTATGCTCGCTCCGGATACCCTCATCTCCTCATCAACCTCACCTCTGAATACCAACATATCCACGAAACTTTTGACCACAGGTGGAACGATACTCACCCTACTGCACTTTCCAATCTAGCCCTTGCCCGGACATGTCTGGCATACATGCCACCTACATCATCTGCTGTCATGGTTTCTCACAAATCCCCTAGTTCTCTCATCGGCAACCTCATTACAAATAAACCAGCTGTGAGCTCAAGCTTGCCTCACGCTCTCCTCCAAGGAAACAGGAAGTTGACACCTCATACTCCCACACTCTTGAGACGAGGTTTACCTGTTCGAGTCATACGATCTGTTGCTGAGATAGATCAGGCGAAGATGAACCACCTTCTCGAGCAATCTTTCGGTCGAACCTTGGACAACAGCTCATTCTATGCTCGGCTTGAGAAATCACTTGATTTTGTGGTTGTTGCTGGAGATTATGCAGGAGCAGCAATTGTTACAAACGAGCCATCTCCTGAATCCTCCGAACCCATCTCTTACCTTGACAAATTTGCCGTCCTTCCAAGCCATCAAGGAGACGGAACTGTCGATTTTCTATGGGTTGCATTACACGACGAGTCCTACGGCCTCGGCCACCCCTTCTCTGCCAATCCTAATGGTGGGCGAGGAGGTAAGGGTGATGGTCGCGACCTTGTGTGGCGGAGCAGATCTAACAATCCTGTAAACAAATGGTATTTCGAAAGAAGTTCAGGCCATATTCGCATGGGTTCATGGGTGTTGTTCTGGTGTGATGGCGAGAAGCGCTTGAAGATTGAGGAGGGTCGACGAGGAAGTGCAGGTCTGTCCTATATCGAGGAGTGGGAACAAGGCAGACTCGGGAAGTGGGCTGATGTTGTGGCTAAAATCCCATCCAGCTGGAAATAGCGAAATAGAACATTTAGACTATCTATTATTGTAATGTATTGGTGCATCAGAATTCAAAGCAATGTAACATTATTTTTATTTCCTGTGTTCCTAGAACGATATTTAACTTCCATGCGATATAGGTTATGGGCTGGTGAAGGTAATAATCCAGTACGTATATCGTATGGTATTGATGTACTCTATCTCCATCTAATGGTACGAGAAAGTAGATCTACAGCAATGATGGCAGTATATTGATAGTGAGGGGTATGTTGATGGCGACTATATATGCTCCTACAAATTAGAAAAATCCGTCCATAACTTTTCTTGAGGCTTCCACTCCAAGCTAGAAGATAGAACGATGTAAGAAATAATTCGATTGCAAGAAGTAATGGGAAGCTCACGAAAGTAGCAGCATTAGCCGGGAAAGCCTGTATTTTTCCAGTTAATGTGCATCCAGGAGCTATAGATCGACATAGACTTACGCGGGCCATTGCAGGTGCAAATCCTTTCCATAATGCACGAACACCGTCCTGGGCGATTGTCTTGCGAGCACAATCTAACAGACCAGAATATGTTCCTGTCGGGGCAGATTGTATTCTTGACTTGAGTACCTGGATATAAAGCATTAGAACTAAATTTGGTTGCAGAAACAAACGCAGCTCACATCAGGGGGAATAGCCAAAGCCCACATCGCCACACCAGCGGTTCCACCAGCCAGGATGACAGCCCCAAGATTGAGGTCTGCTGGTGATGCACCAGCAGGTGTCAAAGCCCTCTTCGTAACCTCGTATGCGGCAAAGTATGCAGCACTGCCGGGACCATCACGAGCTAGTGTTGCCCCAGTTCCACGGAAGATGCTACGCATACCGCCTTCCTTGTAAAGGTGCTTCAACACATCTGCGACACCCTTGTACTTGTGTTCCGAACCACCTTGGCCTTGCACCTAAGAACAAACTTGCGTCAAAGAAGCAGCAAACGAACGATTGCATTACCCACCTGTAGCAAGACCTTGGCTCTCTCAACCGGTGCAGTTACAAGAGTTGTGGGAACAGCCGACATGAAGCCAGCTGTTGCGAGTTCGCCGACGCTTAGTGAGGTGGTTGTTCGGTTGGGAGTCAAGGCAAAGATGATCTGCTTGGACGTGTCATACGCCTGTACATCGTATGCAATGAATAACAGCGAATTTTGAACTCAAAAGTACTACACACCCAGAATGAAATTGCGAAAATGGGAGTCACTCCAAGCAAAGGAGGAACCATTCCTCGGTAGAGTCTGAAGGCGAGGATCAGTGCTATTAAAATCCGCAGAGCCACTAAACACGAACCCAGAGACACCATCGCGAGCCAAAGTCTTTTTAACGACATCCACAGCACCTGTGTAAGTTCCAGGAGAAGCGGTCTGCAGTCTGGTTTTCGTCAAATCAAAAGGATGACCTAGAAGGTAAAGAGATGTCAACAAATGTGAGAAGCACGCAAGTGGACAACTGACCGACTAGAACAGCAGCGACACCACCAAAGCCGCCTGCAATGAACGCCTTGACGGATTCAGCGGCCGAGCCGCGGGTCTCTTCTACAGTCGGTGCCTCGCTGCTCTGGGATGAGATAAGTACCAGAGTGTAGAAGTCGAGGAAGCAGGTCAACTCACCATGATGTGCTACGAGAGGTCAAGGTGGTTGGGAGTAAACAAGAGTAAAGCAGGCAAAAATGCGCGGCTTTACGTTCGTCTGGGCTTGCGCTGGGCTAGTGGGGGAGACTACGCCGGATGAGGGGAAGCAAAGGCGGGGGCGCTTTTCACATGATACACACTGACCGCAATCGCTTTAGCTACTGCTTTAGCCGATCAAACGCCTCAGCTCACTGTTTCCCCGCATCACATAAATGTATTTAAATTGGCTGACCATGTATCTAGCCGCTGTAATCTACCTGCATACTTTACAATTACTTACATCTTCCCAATTCCTGTCATAATAAAATACTCTGTCTATCATTCCGAATCGTCGTCGCGTCCGAACCCACCCACTGGTTCATATGTCGCCTCCGTTGTGTCTCGTCTCCAGACCAGCCGTACCCCGTAAAAGAACGCGCAGATGAGCACCACTCCAATCGCACCCACGGTACTAGGTGCACCGTACTCTATCCACCACGGCGGCTGATAGGGCACAAGCAGCCTGTCTATCTGAATGACGCCTCCCGTGCCTCCACCGGTAGTAGATCGGCCCCAGGACAGCACTCGTGCCCAGTCAGCTTGCCCGTTTGTACCACGAGCACCTTTAATGCCGACAACATACTGCATATCTTCTGTACGCTGCTGGAAGACAATATCACCGTATGCAGATGAGGAAGAGCGAAGTGTGCTGTATGTTACGGAATCGTCGAGCGCTAGAGGTTGATTGTTGTTTAACGCGTTGGTTTCAGCATCTAGGTCAGCATCTCGAGGTGGAGAAGGGATAAGATGTTGAGTGACGATGACTTTGAGGCCTACATCATCTGCATAGAGCTGTGTCAAGTTATAGTCCTTGAAGGCGTCGTCAGGTGGGCAGAGCAGAGTCCACCCGGCACTTCCTAATTTCGCATCGGCCCATTCAGAATCCTCAGGCGGTGCCGTACCGTTCAGAATCCAATCGAAGCCTGCTTTGTTGACCAGAGTAGCCATGGTACTGCCCTTGGCTGCTTTGACGAGCTTTCCAATTGATAGCTGAACAGAGCGAGGGATTAGAACATCCGAGAGTTCGTGAATGACACCAGTCTGTGTAAGGAGGTCCTTAGGGTAAAGTTCGGCTTTCATGCCAGCCCAACCACCACTCGAGCTGATGTACCCAGTACCGTTCTTGGTGCGCTCGACTTTGATATCGCTGCCTTCTAGCGTAGCGAAGGTGTGTTGAGATCCGTTCTGTAGGGAGTGGGCGTATTCGACGGTATCAAGTGTGTGGTGTAAAATGACATTCTCGAGATCTTGTTTGGATGATGCGCTGAGGAGGTGCGCGCTGACCAACATACCAAGTCTCTTGAATGCAAGATTCTGCGGCATGAGGAGGGATGTACGAGGTGTTGTGCGGAGGGTTTCTGCCTGAGACGTAGAAAAAACTGCTGCAAGGAAGATCGAAAGATCCAGGAAAGGTAAGGCTGTTTGCAGCGAGTCAGAAGGTGGAATAAGTGGGCGAGAGACGAAGTAGATTAACATATTGTTAGCCTCAACTAAGGGGCGGTATTAGTAGTAAAATGAAAGAAATCTAAAGCAACTTACCTGGGTCGCCAATAACGCCAGCACCACCAAATCTGATAGACTTCTCCCCTGACTTCTTATCTGTAGCCCCGACTTCTACTGCCAATACCTGCTTGTCGCCATCCAGCCCATTCTCTTCCAGTGAAGTTTCTAGAAGGAGCCCATCGTCGAGTTTGCTTGGAGACCACTTTCCAGGGATAAAGTGATACTGCAGGAGCTTCTTCAGCTCGGGACTACCCTTTTCTGGAATCTCGCCGTCTCCGAAAACAGATAGAACATCATCGCGCGGAGCGAGAATCGTGTATTTCGTCTCCGTGTTGTTGATAAGCGACTTGAGGTTGACGGAATGAAGAAGTGAAACAAATTGTGTGCAGTTGAGAGCAAGCAGGTACTTTTCTGGTGTTAACTGCAAAGCACCCGGAGGCACAAGTAACGAATCTACAAGGTGCAATACACCATTTGACGCGTAGATATCTGGTTTAATCAGCTTAGCGTCGGCAACCTTGGTTTCTTCAGGCGTCACGACGATTTCAAGCCTAGTGCCATCAAGAGTGGTCACTGTAATAATAATAAAATCAGCGCGATTTTTCGATGGTAAATAGTGTAAGCATACAATTCAGTGCTGGCTGGAATGATTCTGCGTATCTGACACGCTTCTCGACTACTGCATGCATATCCAAAATGCGCACTAGGTCGTCACTGGCATACTCGCTCTCGAGGTAGAGTCGCTCATAAGGATCCAATGCTTTCCAGGCCTCGTCTACAGGCAAGAACAGCGTCAGTTCTGGAGTTTCATTGAGTAGCTTCCTGATAGTCGGTGTCAGAATCTTGTGGAAGTAAGATACGGAAGCCTCTCGCGACACAATCTTGGCTGTGTTGTTGTAAGTAGGTTACAAAGGAGAAAAACGCAAACTGCACGCACACAGACTAGGCGGGGGGTCCAGTACGTCTGCAATCCCCAACAACACTCCGTTTCCTGCATCCTCTTTGCCTTTCACAATCTCGGAACCTCCCTCGCCGAACGCGTCAACACCGACCCAAACACCCTGACTACGGGCTCCCACTCGGAGCCTCTGCGGATCACCCCCAAGGGTTCCACCTGGAATGGGCATCCATGGTGGAGATGGTGGGGGTTCTTTGGAAGGAGGTTCGACTGGCGTTCTTGGAAAGTGCAAGGTTTTGTGAACCTGGGGGTCAGCGGGCTCCGTTGGGACGTTGGGAACGGAATAGTTTAGGAGGTGATAGAAGAGCTGCTGTCTAAGCTGCTCATTGATATTGTCCGTAAGTACGAAGGAATCGTCGTGGAGGAGAGAATGCCATAGCGAGTCCTTGGCAGAACGGCGGTCAATGGCGTCATTGGTTGGGGCAAAGAAAGTGCTTCCGTTTAGCTTGTTGAGTGTGGGGATGAGGCGTGCTCGTTGAAGAAGATGGAGAAGAGAGGTGTAGTCTGGGTCAGCGGAGAGAGCGTCGACGAGAGTAGTGGACTGAGGTGCTGGGGCGGGCTCGGGGCCATGCAAGGGGGAGTGTGAGGACCAATTGGCCTGGTCTGCAGAGACAGCAGGGAGGATGAGGGAGAGAAGGGCGAGGGGGAGGGCCCTAAGGCGCATCGTTGTGAGCGCAGAGTGGGTACGGCGTAGAACGCGGCGTCGAGGTTGAGAGAAGAGAAGTGGTAGACGTAGGAGACGAGGAGGACTGCGAGATGTTTTGTGGGGAAAGACCACGTGCTACACGCGGCGTCATAGCATGCACAACTAGCTATTGCTTGTAGCACCGATGCTATTAGTACCACTCTACTCTCAATAGTCACAATGATCTTCTACTAGACACAACCACCACTCACCACCATCCATGCTGCAGCCACAGCAGAGCTACGTAGGCTACCCGGCAGCAGGCCTCCAGCAGCTCCTTCTGCCCCCAGATGCCCTCTTGGTATGTTTTTCATCTCTCGCACAAATCCTCGCGTCTGAACGTCCCTCATCCATAGCTCTATCCCTCTGCAGACTCTGTTATCATCCTCAATGCACGCACACTCGCTCTCACCCGTGTACTCGCATTCTGGGAGGCATTCCCCCGCACATTCCATACCCAGGACGCGATTACCTCCCTCTCCGTCGACTCGGGCATGAAACTCGTACGCAATATTCACCTACCTTACTTCTTGTACATGTGCACATCCCTTGTAATAGATCGTTGCCGCAATGAATACGCGAATAGTCGCTTGGTCTTTATCTGGCGTGCAACAGGACGCGTGGCGAATCCATTCAACTCTGGTTCTCGCAGATAACCAGACCATTACCACACTCGATAATAAAGCGGGTACGCGTTCTGCATGACTATATGTGCGATTCTCCTGATGTACCTTAGGCCTTCTTGCTGTGGGCACCGAAAAAGGCCTCTCCATCTATACGTTGATCCTAGAGAATGATCTCCCAACATGGTCCAAAAAATGGACAGTGTCGTGGGTCGCAGCATTTTCATTCATTTGGCTTCGCTAATTCTCATGCGCAGTGCCATCTCTCCTATCCTTGTCAACTTTGCCCCATCCCTCATGTACATCGCCACCGTTTCCAAGGTCCGCATGACTTCCATTCCATCATTCCACTCATTTATCACTATCATTCATACAGAAGGACAACGCTGTTAGACTATACTCTACCACATCAGGACGACAAACTCAAATAATTCCTCATCCACGACCTATCACCAAACTCTCATGGCGTCACTCGCAGGCATCTAGCCGGTACGTGCATGTTGGCTTGTATTTCTTCTCATGCTAACATGAAATCACCTTCCAGTGACGATCTAATTATGTATACCATCACTTCTGATTCTGCACTTCGCATATTCCTCCCCGTGTTAGATGCGCCTGAACATCTTCAACTGCATGCCTGTCTAGATCTATTCTCCTCTCTCCCATTCTCAGTCGCAGAAAGTCATCTGGGTTCCTCTCCATCACACGTGTTCTGGCTAGATAGAGAGATTGTCGGAAATGCTCTTAACCATATCCTCCAAGATCATCCTCAGGAAGACGACGCACGGACAAGAAGAATTAGTGAGATCAAGGAAGAAGGATGGGATTTATTCCTTCGTATCCTAGGCGATGGGTCAGTTGTTGTAACGGCAGTCGCAGTAAGCCATCTCATTTGCGTGGCTCATGCTTTAGCTTAACCTGCCCACATAGAATTTGGACCGTAGACCGCCAACCTTGCTGAAACAATTCACACTCCAGCACTCAGCCGCATCCACATTCCCCCACCCACCGTCATATCTCTATCTTCTCCCCAATCCGGACCCAGGTCTCATTACTCTTGCCACCACACCCCCACTAGCAGCATTTGATCTCTCCCCACTCTCATTCTTTGATGCACAGAGCAACGGACTCCGACCAACCGCCAAAGGACTCGACCGCGTTCCTGAGGAGGATTCTGATATCATTCGGTTTGTGAGGACACCTGAAGGCAAAGGTGTTGGTGTTTTGAGGTCGAATCGTGGTGGCGGTGCGTGGAGGATCGTCGAACGGGGGACGAAGCTGGTGCGTGCCGGGAATTGGAGTAACGCTGATTTTGTAGTAGTCCTCGAAAAGGGTAATGTGGTATTTATTATCCTTTTGACAATATGCTAACAAGTCTGTAGGTCGACAAGTTGCGACATACTCTAAATCTGATGGGTTGCTAACTCTTCACACATCACCACTACAAACAGTTACTCTACCCCTTCTCGAATCACTATTCACCTTGCCTTCCTCTAGTGGCTCCGAACTCATCGTTGGCGTCACTCCAGACTTTTCAATAGTTCAGCTTCGTGCAGAAACTTCCAAACTTACATTATGTTCTGAGAACCACCTCCCTCTCACCTCTCCGCCTCAGTTCATTCTTCCTGTCGACCCAATGGCCTGGGGCATGAGTCATGCAGAACATGATGCCCTGCTAAGTGTTTCTGAAGCTGGAGTATTAGCGTTTTGGGTTCCTGAAAACTCTGATGCTGGGTGGAGATGCACAGGCAAGGTTAGGACAGGAAGGAGTGGGTTTAAGAAAGCAAGATGTAGCTCCGTGAAGAAAACAGCATTAAGTATGTATTGTCTTTCTTTGATATCTTTTTAAACGCTTATGACTATTTAGTCGTTCCAGGCTCGGACGGCGATGAGTTGACTATTTGGGACTCGACGGAATCCGAGTTTGCATCTGGTTTGGAGTATCGTGGAGTATATCAGTAAGATTAATCTTGTAACTATATCACCATGCTCTAACGCTCGACTCGTAGGGAATCAATTCTTGATCTTGATTGGAGCTCCACTCCCGATATGCAATCCATCCTAGCGGTTGGCTTCCTTCGACATGTGGATATTCTCTGCCAACAACGAAGTACATACTTCGATGAAGGTCCTGGCTGGACTCTATGTCGAAAGATAGAAATACAAAGGTACTACTATCTCTACTTGTTTTCCAGATTGACCGTCTGAAACCTGTTTAATATTACTAGCTTTACACCGTATCCTATCAGTGATTCTATCTGGCTGGCTCATGGATCTTTCCTTGTTGGTGCCGGGCATCAGATGTACCTCTTTGGAGACTCGCCACAAGCTAAAGGAGATTCTTCCGAGACGCTCTTTGAGTACGTGGCTCGACAAAATGGTCCCCTGGACGACTATCACCCTCAAATGTTGCTACAATGTCTATTGTGGGGTATGTCCTTTATTGATCAAATTATAGTTCAATTTATTAAAGTTTATGCAGATAAGATTGAATTAGTCAAAGATATCATCGTTAATCTAGCCCATGACGTGGAGCACATGGAGGAGGATGGCAAAGTTCAGTGGACATCCGTGCCCGTTGAGAGGTTTTTCGGAAATGAAAAGACCGCCAATATGGTACGTTGTCCGTGCATAGGTTGTAATTGGCTGCTCATATATTCCTCAAGAATACTGCACAGAAGAAGCGATACACAATGCTCTTTAATGAACCGACACCGAAGGAGGAGTAAGTTCCATAAATGACAGGTAATAGAACCGATACCAATCTTTCATTTTGTAGGTCTGAAGAGGAAGGCTTCTCACGCTCACTCGTCGCTCGTCTCATTAAAACTTTGGAAGCAAATCCTTTGCCACACTTAACCCCCAACGAACAGGCTCATCTAATTGTTCTCATTCAGACGACTCTCGAGGTCAGTCATAGTGATACCTTTTTTCTTTTCTCTTGCCAAACCTGTTGTGCCATAGATCAGCGAACAACAACGCTCTTTAGATTCAAATGGACTTCGATACCTCATATCAATGCGGTCATTCTATATCATCAATCATCGAGCAGTTTCGAACGAAAATAGCCCATCATCTAATGGCGCAATTCCCAGAGAAACAGGCAGAAGGGAGCGTCTTCGATATCGAGATATGATATGGGCTTTCCACAGTGAAAGTCAGGAGCTGCTCTTGAGCGCATCTACTGCTGCATGTAATGGCAAGATGGTTTGGACAGATGCACGTGCATTGGGTATTGCATTATGGCTTAACTCACTTGAATCACTGGTACGGCCAACATTTTTTTATCCTTCTTTCTACTGATTTTGGGGGCATTGGATAGAAAACACAACTGGAACTCATTGCCCGAAATGAATACATGGCTGGTGACGATCGTGACCCAACCGCGTGTTCACTATTTTACTTCGCTTTGGGCAAGTCAAAACTAGTACATGGGCTATGGAGGCAGGCTGCATGGCATAAAGAGCAGGCGGTTATGTTAAAATTTCTGGCAAACGATTTCTCTGAGCCGCGATGGCGCACGGCAGCTCTGAAAAATGCTTATGCATTGCTTAGCAAACGACGTTTTGGTGAGTCTAACATTCGACATTCTGGGCATAGCGACTCAAGCAATTGTTAGAATATGCTGCTGCATTCTTCCTTCTTGGAAACTCTCTAAAGGACGCGGTTAATGTATGTATAAAGCAACTTGGTGATTTCCAGTTGGCTGTCGCATTAGCCCGTGTAGTAGAGCAGGGGAACGATGGTCCTATCCTGCAGAGTATCTTTACGGATACAGTACTTCCGACCGCATTCCAGCTTGGAAATAGATGGCTGGGGAGCTGGGCCTTTTGGCTTCTGCATCGTCGTGATCTCGCAGTGAGAATTTTGCTGGTAATTTTTATTTATATTCTTGATATACACATATGTTGAATGTTAAAATTAGACACCTCTGCAAGACATCGCTGCTGCATTCGATGTCCGCGTAACTGAAATCGGAGAGCCACACTACGATGATCCAAGTCTTGCTCTTCTGTTCTCTCAGCTGCGGTCGAAGACTTTGCAAGCAGCAAAAGGCACGAGCGAAATTTCAGGTCGTGCAGAATTCAACTTTGTACTCCAGATGTCTCGCGTGTTTTGTCGCATGGGTCAGTATTTTCTATCGTTCAAAATATTACTCTCCTCCCTAACATATTTGATAGGTTGCCATGCGTTAGCACTCGACCTGGTAAGGTCATGGTCATTTGAACGCCCATCTACAGCCGTACATGGACCACCAGCATCTCCTCAGGTAGACCAAAGAGGGCCGCCAAGTCCCACTGTTTCTCGTCGACCAATATTCCCTTTAGAGCCTGCTTTGCGGCGCAGGACATCCATTGTCATCGACATGGATATCGTTTCTCTTCCACCGACGCGGTCTGCGTCTCCCGAACGAGGAGTGGATCATAAAGAATATCCAATAGACACGATAAAAGAAGAGAATGATCTACTTGCAAGGAAAGCGGGACTGGGTAACTTGATGAAGTCTGCGAAACAAGACGTACAAATACCAGAGTTCGATATGAATGCATTTTTTTAGACCGGGACTGTCGTTCGCGCTGAAAGGCTTGCTAATAATGAGAGAACTGCGTATAAAGAATCCTACCGGGATATAAGTGCTCTTGATTGGCTTATTATTGATACATGTCACGTCATACACGTGTAGTGATGATGATGGTAGAGAGAAAGAAAAGAAAACCGCATTATAAGAATTTCCACAATTACCCTTGAACTTCAACTTCGCGCTTCTTAAGCACAAGATCACTTCCAGTCACTCGCTTCCAGACATCCTGGACATCTTCCACAACGGTTTCGAAATGAGACGTCGCGTCGTACGAGCGGGTGATGAAGATATTATCAGCCTGACCAGAAGATGTCGGTGTATAAAGAGGTGTGATAGAGACGAATCTTTGGGATCATGTAAGCATGCTACAAGTTGGAGAAAGAAAGGAACAGCAACTGCTTACTTCTCATAAATGGGACCAAGAAGGTTGAGCCCAGGTGCGATCTCAAGTTCAGGCTTGTCCGTCTCGACGATCGTGCTTACAATAGCGACGTAAATGTCCTTGGCGCAAACATTATGGGTTGAAGAAACCATCGCAATGTAAATGTCTGTAGAGAATCAGCACCAAGGATCGTATATCAGCAAGTTACATACCATTGTGCCTGTTAACCTGGTTCTGGGGTATAATGATCTGACAGCTGTCGCTATCCTCCGTACCCGGAATGGGATGTTTGAGCAGGCAAATGGCCCGAACGACCTTGCCTTCTTCCATAACCCTGATCTTTCCTCCTTCGCTTTCCTTGCCAGCACCGAAGTAGCTTGGATCGCCAATGACCTGCTTAGCCTTAACGGTCTCAGCTCCACTCCTTACCCCAACAAACTTCCCCTCAGTATCAGTGACGATCTCATCAATTTGCTTGTCGAGCATGTAGGTGCCCCCATAAATGGCACTGAGACGAGCAAACGATTGCGGGAGCTCTCCGAGACCGTACAAGGGGTAGATGTAGGGCGATTTGCCATACCTCGCCATCGAGGAGGTGTAAAGAACGATACGTTCATAGGTGGGTCGAGCAGGCTTTGTGATATAACTAGTATTGGAACCATAGTTAGTATCGAAGACCCGATATTATGTTGAGATCACGCACTCATCATCCAGATAGAGAGCCATAGCATGTCCAATGAAGTCCTGAGTTCCAGGTTCCAGCGAGAATTTCTCATAAACAGTTTTCATGGTGTCCTTATCGAGATTGATACCTGTTGCAATGTCAGGAATGTACGCGTCGTACGCGGTGGATATTCCTAACCTTGATGGGTAGCTGGATCTTCGTCTTTCCATCCCTGCAAAAACTCAAAGAACTTTTTGGCGCGTCTCTTTTCGAACAAGCCCATGAGAGGACTCCTGACCGCCTCCATTTCAGTGCTGGGAACCTTCGAGATCCTACCATCGCGGTAAACGAAGCTACCCGCGATTTGCTTGAATTCTAAGTAGCGAGTAACATCAGTGTGAACCAAGATTTTAGTAAGTTCTCCAGATGCAATGATGAATTTCGGGACAAGATCAACGGCGTAGTCGCGGTCACGACCAAGCTCCGTGGGAGGGGCTTGATTAGGTCGGAACTGACGATAGAGCTGCGAGATACGATGAGCTCGATTTTGTGTGAAGACATTCACACCAGTGATGCACCTGAGTTAGATTAAGACTAGCGCTATCTCCACCATAGTAGTCATTACGGTCCATATGGAGGACCTTCTTTCCCTCTACAGACAAAAGACCAGAAAGAATACATTCAGTTAAGCCAGTGCCCAGCACGATGACCTGTTCTCATCATTTCATGCATTGTACTGAGATAGTAGAACGAGCACATACGTCGTATTCTTCATCCATAGTGAAGTGTGTTCGTTATGCTCGTCGTTAAGTGGATCTGATGGAGTAAGGAAGAAAGAGAGCTGTAGTTGCTGCCGCTGCTAGTTAACCACTTATCGATCTGACACGTGCGCGTGACACACTTAGGAGCTGCTTCGATCGCAATAACTTGAGTCAGTCCGCTGGAAACGAATATGTATATGTATAGTAAACGGTATGATAAACCAGGAAACATCAAGTAATAACAAGCCAGCTAATATACAGTCGTATTATAGGGTATGACATCGACCCAAGAAATAAAAACATAAGGGAAATAGTAAGCAGCTAGTAGCTGACCTGAATATCCGCACGATCCCTAGAGTTCATACAGTATCTACGAGAGAATCGGAAGGATTTATACAGCGAGAAATACGAAACTGTATTCATGAATCATTACTTTGCGCTCTACCACGCTTGTTGCGAGATCCATCAGCACCGTTGTCCTCGTCAATGTCATGTTTGCGCTTTGCTTTTGGAGGGATTAAACTCGGGTGGGCGCGTTGGGGATATACAGACGATGATGAGCGCGAGGAGCGTTCGGCCGTTTGTTGCTTTCGCATCTTCCGGACAAGTTTACGAATAACTGCAAATCTAGCTTAGTATATAAATCAGGAAATCAGACACTGAAAGGCCAAGCACCTGTCTCATTTCGACGATGATATTCAGACCATGATTTCCAGGATCGTTGAGGGTACTTGATAAATGTTATTTGTATTTGAATAAACCACATGATGAGTACAATAAATACGCACCCTTTCACTAAATGGTTCCCATTTCTCCCTGGCACCGGTGTTCTCCCAGTCATCCCGAGATGCAATATACTTCGTAGCATAGTAAAGATCTGCTTCAGTAAACGGCTCACCCTTAGCCCCCATCTCACTCTCTTCCCAGTGTTTTATTGACCCATCGTCATCGTCATCGTCATCAGATACAGCCTCCTCATCTTCATCTGTCGAATCCTCCTCCCTTTCAGTACTCGATTCACGATATTTTGGTTTCGGCCGTTGACGAGGTTTGGGTTTGGAGATTTTCTCGTCTTCACTCGATTCCTCCTCGTCCTCGTCCGAATAGTCCTCCCCTTGAGCTGCAGCGAGAATTTTATCGGGTAAGTCATGATTATTTGACCAATGTGAAGCCCATGATTGGGGTGTATGGTGGGGAGCCTTATGATATTCGATCAGCTTATATGAAAATGAGATTCAACGTGAGTCAGTCACCTTTTCTGCGAGCAGATTACAGAGATCATTCCTTGTTAAATCTGGATGGCTTTTGAGGCGCCACGAAATGAATTTGATGAAGAAGTCCCTGTCTTCTTGTGTATATTTGTTGCCGCGTCCTTGAGGAATAATTCGCGTTGGAGGACTCGGCGACCTAGAAGGAGGATCTGGGATCTTAATTTCAGAATTAGGAGGTGGCAAACGATCCCCATAAACGGGAGCAGGTGCAGTAAGACTGTTAATTGTACTTCGACCACCTGCAGTTGGTTGGGGCAGAGACATCGATGGTGTCGATTGCTTTGAGGTCTGCTTGCGACCCCTTGCAGGCGCGGATACAGTGCTGGGTGAAGGAGACAATTCCTCCAGCTTGAAACTGGTTGGAGATGGTTTCTTGGTCGTTCTAATGGCGTGTCTATGATGGTCCTTCGGTAAAATAGGAGCACTGGAATGCTCCCTTTCAGAATGAGAGTTGGAAGTCGATGCGGTATTCCCGCCTGGTCGTGAACACTTTGCGACCCAGCTATCTAATCGATCCTTGTGTTCAAGATAGTAATCTTTCCAAAGGCTGGCTGAATGCCCATTTTTCTGTTGGAAAGCGCTTAGATGACATTCCACAAATAACAGGGACACCAAAACTCACCCCATGAAGACTATTAAGAGCATCCTTGTACGTTTCTCCCCTTCCTTTACTCGCAATCAAGGTCGTAATGAGGGTCATTTCATCAGCAGCCTCTACAGGGGCTGACATAGCAAAAGCGTCGTGTAGGACTTGTTGGGGAAGGAATGGGATGTTGAACCCGCCTATTCCAGGCATTCCTGATTGAAATTGTGGCGGGTGCATTGGATTTACCCAGGGAGACGGGTTAAACTGTTGCTGAGGAGGGTGCATAGGCGGTTGAGAAGGATGCGCATTTTGATTTGGGGGCATGGGAGGCTGCCAGTTATTCGGAGGCATAGGCTGGTGCTGCATTGGCCTGGATGGTTGGTGTCGCATGGGCATGTTGCTCGGAAAGCGAGAATGAGTATTGGGGGGTCCTGGATTGAAATCTGGATATGGGTTTGCGCTGGTAGACGCGACATTGTGCGGTGGTGGATGGTACCCGTTGACCGGGTGCTGAATGCCTGGGTTCATGGTAGCTGGCAGAGATGAACCCGTTGAATACAATAAGCACGAAGTCTATAAAAGAATGGAATAGAATAGACTGAAAGGATAAAGACGGGTGAAAGGGAGGAAAGTAATAACAGAACTTACTTCTGCTTGGACGCACTTACAACTTTGTCTCCTGCTCCTGTATTCAACGTCTGGTACTTTGTCACCAAAAAAACATCGCGACTGTCACTCCGTGTGACCTCGTGACTAGTTCCATCACGTGATCCCGGCGCGTTCTGCATCCGCTAAAGCTCCGGTCCGAAAACAGCTAACCCCCGCTTCCACTACGCACACTTTCCCCAGGTTCATACCCCAACTTTACCACGACATGCCTCTCTCAACCTTCCCCCTCCGAGCCCGCACCTTTGCTACCTCTGCCCATGTAAAGGCTCTCAGTGCAGCAGCTCGCCCAAAGGCAGATCAGCTCTCCGCACAGTGGAAGGGCACCAGCGCGACAGGAGGCACTACCAAGAACTTCATTGGTGGCGAGTTCATCGAGAGCAAGTCAACCGAATGGATTGAACTACATGATCCGGTTAATGCATTCATGAAATAGCCTGTATGATATGTATACTAATTCACTGCACACTTACCTTAGTCGACACAAACTGTCCTTTCCCGAGTTCCCCAAACAACTGACAGCGAATTTCAGCAGGCTGTGGATGCCGCTTCTCATGCGTACAAATCATGGAGCAGAACCAGTGTTATAACTCGCCAACGATTTGTCATGGAGTATGTTTGGTTCTTCGCACCCTGGAATCCGCTATTAATGGTCGACCATGTAGACTACAACACTTGCTCCGAAGGAATGCAGATGCCATTGCGAACAGTATCGTCTTGGAACAGGGGAAAACTCTTGCTGGTAAGCTCACAAATCAAGAGCGATATTCAGTCTCCTCACTTCCACCAGATGCTCATGGCGATCTGCTACGCGGTCTGCAGGTTGTTGAAACAGCAGCTGGGATAACGTCAAATCTGTTGGGTGATAAGATTGAAGGTACCACGAGTTTTTAAAATATTTCCTTTATCCGCTCATCATATGTGTATAGTTAGCAAGGATATGGATACAGAAGTGCGTAGGGTACCTCTCGGCGTCTGCGCCAGTATCGCACCATTCAATTTCCCAGCGTGAGTTGCTGATTTCTACAACCATTTCTTGCTTTCTCAACTTAAACAGTATGATACCCCTTTGGACTATACCCGTGGCAGCAGTCACTGGAAACACTCTGATTCTCAAGCCCTCAGAGCGCGATCCTGGTGCAGCCATGATTATTGCTGAGCTATGTCAACAGGCCGGTGTGTAGCCCTCTGTCACCTTCACCTTCTTTATTTCTGATTCTCTTCCACCTATCTGTAAGGCCTACCTGCGGGTGTTCTGAATGTCGTACATGGTGGAGTTTCAACAGTTAACGCCATCTGCGACAATCCCGCCATTCGGGCCATCAGCTTTGTTGGAGGTGATAAAGCTGGAAGGCACATCTACGAACTGTATGTGATAGATTCCTCATTACATAGCTACGATATTCAGATTTCTTAGAGGAACAAAGAATGGAAAGCGTGTGCAGGTTGGTTCGAGTATGCCTCAGACATTGAGCTATTGACTTACACCATATTTAGGCGAATCTAGGAGCCAAAAATCATGCTGTACTTATGCCTGACGGTACGTCGCGACGTTGACAACTATACTACATAGCCATCTTACACTGAATCTAGCGAACAAAAACCTCGCTCTCAACTCCATCGTAGGCGCTGCCTTTGGAGGCAAGCATAATATTCTTAGCGACTAATATGGTAGCTAATCCTCTAATAACTATAGCTGCCGGTCAACGATGCATGGCAGTCTCTGTTGGTTAGTGCAATATTTTCCCATCGCGGTACCACTTGCTGAAGTCTTTTGCAGCTGTACTAGTGGGAGATGCGCAGTCTTGGCTTCCAGAGTTAGTCGAACGTGCACAGAAGTTGAAGGTTAGCGGTGGATTTGAAAAGGATGCTGATTTGTATGTCACATCAGCGCATGGTTGAATGACTTTTCTTGATTATCTCTTGCCAGGGGCCCTCTTATCTCTCCGGCTGCGAAAGCAAGAGTAACCGGATTGATCGCATCTGCCGAAGAGGATGGCGGAAAGATCGTTCTCGATGGACGAGGTGTCGAAGTCCCAGGATATCCCGATGGCAACTTTGTTGGACCTACTATTATCGAGGCAGGAACACCAATGAGATGTTATCAGTAAGCTTTTTCTTTCTTATGCATCACTAAAGCGGAATAATTGATGCCATAAATAGGGAAGAGATTTTCGGGCCTGTTCTGATTGTTCTACGTGCAGAAACACTTGACGATGCCATTGACCTCATCAACGAGAACAGGTATGGCAATGGAACCGCCATATTCACGCAATCCGGTGCTACTGCACGGAAGTTTGAAACTGAGGTGAACGTCGGACAAATTGGTATCAACGTACCAATCCCTGTACCGTTGCCTATGTTTGCATGGAGTGGAAACAAGGTGAGGGGTTTCATAATATGTCTTGCCGTATACCAGTACTGAGGGGTTACTAGGGAAGCGTTTTGGGTGACATTGGCTTCTACGGAAAGAGGTAAGTTCCACTTGGTCTCGTCAATGATGAATACTTAGTCGTTCTTCAGTGGAATCAATTTCTATACCCAAAACAAGGTATGGTCCAGATCATGATTATAGCTGAATGACACTGACATTTTCTTTCCAGACCACTACCAGCCTCTGGAGAGCAGAGGACGCTGTAGGCAATCGTGCTGCAGTGGATATGCCCACTCACCATTAAACCGAGGCCAATCATCGTGGACGACAATTTGCTAACATACTCAATCGTGTATCAATAAGTTCTTGCCAAAAATCCATAGAACAGGTCTATGCATTATGGCTAACAGTAATCTAAAGAAGTTATTTACCTAGAACATCGTCCAAGAATGCATTGGAAAGTGCAGTACACTGCTGGAACACCTTCTCAAACCCATTCTATGTCGTAGTGATATAAATCAACAAGGTAGTTATATTCTTTGCTAAAAGAACTTACAATTCCGCCATAATACGGGTCCGGGATAGGCTTGTTATCGAGATAAGAGCCCCATAGACGAACATCAGCGGTGGAATTGTGAGGTTTAACGGCTTGTAGGTTGCGAAGGTTGCTCTCATCGGCAGCCAATATGTGAGTGAAATTCGTGAAGTCGGACGTAGCCACTTGGCGGGCCAGACTGTTGATGGGTACACCGTGCTTTATATGATAGGGTTGTAAGTCACCAGTAAAGGTTACGGCTATGAAGCAAGCACCTTCTTGCATACAGATACTGTGCTGTAGTTTAGAACCTAGTCAATACGAGATGAGCCACATGAATCGAACCAGTACACACCGCTCATCAGGTTCCTCCCCAACATGGTATCCAGCTGTACCACAACTATCCACGACGATGTCGACACCTCGCTTCTTTGCGACGTCCTTTAAAACAGCTTCACCCATTGGCGAGCGACATATGTTGCCTGAGTGATAATATCATGATGAATTTCCTGCCCGTAAACGAGCTGAAGATCATGCCTAGGCAGACGACGAGCACTTTCAGTTGAGGAGTATTAGATGACATGGATCGTTCGAAAAGGCTTGGAAAAGGTCGTGTAGCGACTCAAGTGATAGAGCAAGAGACTCCGGAAGTCAACCGGAAGTCGCTAGGACTAGTTCCTGGATTGTGGTAGGCTGATAAGATCACCGTCACCATCACACTTTGCGAATAGCTATAAGTATCTGCATATTTCCGCCGTAACTAACAACTACCATCGTCTATTGAGTATCAGCCTATACCAATGCCATCTCCGCCAATAGCCCTTTTTCTGACCACAATTGCCTCGCAACCAGCTTTGAGGCAGCGTCAAGGTATGTTCCGCTGTATATCAGTGATTGGGCCTCGTACGAAGCCTTGCAGAATACATATTACGAATTCTACAAGTCAAGAAGATACCATTTACTTCGTATGATCTGGCCTCTGACGAGGAGGCGAAGAGACTATGGAAAAGAAAGGCGCCATTAGGTATAACATACCTCATCTACGCGTGCTGGGCTGTAACACTTATGGTACGTAGACAAGCAGCAGCTACCAGGAATCCTCGTAGGAGGGCGTTTTCCCGGTGTGAGTTCCAGATGAATGTATTACATGATGCTTAGTTGCTAACTGTGTTTCTACCTCTTAGACATTTGCAGATTTGTGAGTTGACGCGGCTTCAGCATGTTCGAGGGCATTCCTAACTATGCGTAGCGAGGAAGCTGTGGAATACGCAGAGCTCGATAGCTTTCTCCGACTCAAAGAACCTTGGACCGACGATGCTGATGAACGAGCAGCTCCTGTTCAAAAACCCATCGGTGTTCCAGGCGCAGCAATGCCGCTGCAGATGACCCCTGATCATCTGAAGACCAAGATACTGGCCCAACAATCTTCTCCGCTCAAAGGCAAGGGAGCTGGTATCCCTGTCAATAAGCGGGAAGGACAGTTTGACATTGGTTCTGAAATATCGGGGTATGGATTGCAAGGAGTCAAAGTTACAGAGGACGAGCTCAGAGATCTAGTAGCAGAGTTAGGGCTCGATGGCGACGAGGCTGGAGACCTGGTAAAGGGACTTTCGAACAACACAGCGCCAGAGGATGAGATCGATGAAACCACTGCATCAGGAAAAGATGAGAAGTTAAAAGTATCGCCCACCGAAGTAGGTAAAGTTCCTGTTGTTGAGGTGATCAAGTCAGAAGAGAAATAGTTGGTATTTGCTAAACAACAGTCGTATAGTCCATTAAATATTCAGTTGCAGGTTGTACAATCACGTCCTTGTTAAGTGTATCAAGTGTCAGAGTCCGACCCACTGTCTAATCTTTTGGATTCGCGCCGGCGAAGTCGAGTGGAGGGACTTGGAGATGTCGCAGGTGGTATAGCACTTTCTGAATGTTCAACCTTAACAGCCTACAAACGAAATCTATTAAACAGCCAGTTCCAGCTAGGGCGGATAAGATTCAAGAGCTTACAGTTACACTGCTTGACCTTCTATTCGACTTTGAGCGTCGCCGTCGCCGCCTTTCACCATGACCCTCCGTAAGTACACCACTTTCTCGTAATGATTCCTTTTTGAAACCATCCTCGTCTAATCCATTGTTTGCATTTTGCTGCGACATTGGTCGAAGCATAGTGGGTAGGATGCAGCCTCCTAGAATGATAGAAAGTATAACAAGGAATGTTGACGCCGATATGAGTCCAAAAGTCACAGGAAAGCGAATTGCAAGACCGCTATGATTCAAACTATTAGATATTAGCATTTAGATAAGTCAAATTGTATTACCGAACACCATGAGGAACAGCTATTCCGTATAGAGAAGCGGATTTGATGGTAAGTTCTCGTTCGTGACCGACTCCAAGAGTTTTCCAGCGATCCCGGCGTCCGACATCTATGCTGGCCACAACTTTAGACCTACCAGCTATAAAAGAATCCACCAACGGCACTTCAACGTGTATGAGATATGGCGTTCTGAAGAATAATGAAGATTGAGGCGGAACGACCACAGCCTACTTCGTTATCAGATACATATATGTTTAATATTCTGCTGATTACTCACGGGTCGGCGAACATAAGTCAACGTTTTATTGTTGGTCGTAGAAAGAGCTAACCCCACCATGAAATTCCCCAGCGCGAGGTTGCTTTCACTGGCCGGTATTGTCAGCTGGAGAGCAATGTTGTAACGTTGTTGAGGAAGAAGCGGTGGTATCTGAGCAGTCGCATAGGGTGAAACTCCGTCACTGAATATAGTTCTCAGTTATGCAATGCGAAGACGGCTATGCTACATACCCATACTGAAAGTATAAGGGAGAGTCCCATCCTACTGAGAGTGATTTCCAGACCGACCAACCAGCCAATAATGAAAAGCTAATTACTAGCGGAATGAATAGCACACAGACAGCCAGTGGTATTATTTGAGGAGCATAAGGGCGTAATGTGGATATGCCGTTGGAGAGCACTGCCTGGACGATTCGAAACGGTGCATTCACGATATACGATATAATTCTTGACAGTCTTCCCCGAGAATCCTTTGCAGAACGCGTTGCATCAGTCTGTTTCGACATGGATAAAGCCAGAGAAGAGGATGTGTGATCAGTACGATGCAGCTGTTGGCGATATTTAGAAATGACTAGGATAGAATGGAATGCGGCCCACAGGGCATAATGACGAGGAAAGAGTCTGCTGAATGCCTTGAACGACGAGCAGTAATGCACCCGTGCCCTGCAGTCAGCACTGGCTTCCGTTGCAATTCACGTGATTTCAAAATGAGATTTGAGCGCGAGATGAGTTCCCGGATAAACTTCAGACGACTGCTCAAACTGCTCAATGGCAAGCACCATCCCAGATAATGACATTCGACACCTCCTAGGGCTGCATCCATCCGATTCGCAGTTGAAAGCTTACATATCTTCTTTTTCTCTACTCGCCAACAAACCAGAAGGCGCGACCCCTGAGGTGAAATCTTACTCAGACGCAGTATACTTCAACTACTTCTCTCTCGGTATCAGCCTCCTATTCATTCCTACAGACCGATATAAGCCTGCGACTGGGCTTAAATTGCACGAGCTTCAGGATCAGCACCTAGTTCTCGATAGTATCGATATCTACAATATTTCCAAACCTAAAGCACCAGTCTCAAAAGCCACCTCGACTCGCTCCTCTGAGCTAGCATTTACCACCTTTCCACTCCTGCCGTTTGTCTTGAAAATCTCGCTAGATATGATAGATAAAGAGGGTAAACCTCTGGAACGTCCTCCACAATTAGATGTTCTGGCTGATACATCCGGAAAAGACTTTGTGAATGCACTAGGGGAGCCTGATCGGAAAGGAGGAGGGGCTGGGCCTTCGTCAGGGTCGATTGGGATTTGGTGCGAGTGGTCGAAAGATGGAATAATGGTTGAGTTTGGAGGAGATGAAGCGAAGGGCCCGCAAGCTTGGGAGAGGGGAAAAGACGCGATATGGAAAACCATTACCATTTTCCCGCCCGGATCGAGAGATGCGTGAAGCTGCTTACGAGCTTCGAGCAAGTACGAACGAGGTGGTGTTGGCGAGACTTGATAGTGCCGAGAGGCAAATCTGCTGTGGCTTGGAAGTGTTATTCGTCCTGAAATTAATATTTGATTTGCAGTCCGTCAACGGTGTAAGTGCAGTTGGAATCAAGCTGAGGATGGCTCCCACTGTCAGTGTGTGCACTTCCCATTGGCAAGACTTCGTACCATTTTACATCGCTACGTTTGAGCTTGCGCGCAGTTAGACGCGTCTTGATAATGACTGATCAGAGTTACAACAAGAAGCACGAACGTCGACGGCAGCAGCACTTCGTGGACGAGATTCGAGATTGATTGCACATGATAGCGCTGCTCTCATGCATGTGATTTGCATCAATTATCCGAAATCATACAATAATAGGGGCGCGGAGACTGCATACTACCCCAGATTACTTCTTCCTTCCACCCCACATTCCCTATATTCCCCGCATCGTCGCAGCATCTCACGATGGCCGTGCCTTCAGAATTCACTATCCTCGATTTGACTGGCAAGTTTACTATGGTGAGCACTATCCTCCATTGATCTTCGATGCATTATTGACACGATCCGTTCTCCATAGAACAAAGCCCTCACTGATCCTAGAACCGATGATATCCTTGCCATGCAAGGCGTGGGCTGGTGGAAGAGGAAGGCAATCAGTCTCGGTACCATCACCCTCTTTGTCAAGCATTTCAAGGACGATGCAGGCGTTGAACATATCGATATCGACCAAACAATCACTGGCGGTATTCCTGGCACAAGCGAGCAGAGAACCCTCACTTGGACGGAGAGAGAGAACGAAGATCATCTTTTCGGTCCTGTCCTTGCCAAATCCAGACGTGTCAAAGTCGATGAACTTGAGGAAGAGTTCTTGAAGGTCGGCTGGACCCCTGATACGCTCGAACACGGCGTTGTACAGGCATACGCTGAGAGTAACACCCCCAAGAGCGGGAAAACATGGATCGCCAACCAGGTATGTCTTTTCTTTGCCATTTTCTGTGTTATTTGGGACTAATGTTGTATGTAGACTTGGGGTATTGGGGAAATAAATGGAGAAAGACGATACATTCGCCATCTCAAATTCACAGGTCCCAAAGGCGAAGATATTGAGGCTCCCCTCGTCTATGATTATCGTACGTGTATTCTTTGTTCTCCTCTGAACGAAAACTGAGTCGTACTCCCAGTTGGATCCTTGTAAACGGTTGTAGTGTAATGTGATAGTAATATGTTGACATGTAAATGAACGCACTTGGGAGATATTTATTTTTGGTACACCATGGGCCGGCCGGACTTAAGTGTAGTCAGCGGAGTTAACTAGAATCTGGACATGGTCATTGGTTGAAATACGGCGTTGTCAACGCAGCTTAACCATCGTCCTCCTCGCTGCTGCTACGTATATGCCTCGTCTATACCTCCTCCCTTCCAACTAAATTTAATTTTTGGCTCCTAATGGAATCCAATGCTGGATCAAGCTCCTCTTCTCTCAAGCCTCCCGTCAGCTCAGCCCATGACCGCAGCACATCGAAGTTGAGCTTAGAACGTCCGTACGAGCTACAGCAGCTTGTACAAGACCCAGAGGCAGCAACACCTCGCACTTCAGACTCGTGGCTGTCTCGATTCTCAAGACGACTGTCAATTACGCATCCCCGCGTATACTCTATCGCTAGGCGTGGAGCGATATACCTAAGAGGACCTCGTCCGAAAATTGATATGTCTCGTTCGTCTGTCGCCTATCTTTTTCTCTCTGAGATGACTGAAAACATCGGCAGCACCAATGCCCATCCTCAACATCGATAGGCATATTCATGGGCGTCATGTACACATACCAATAGAGTCTAACCTAATTAGGCTCGTTCGACCATTCACGAACCCATGGCTCCTGGCACTACTTGGAGTAGCATACATAATCTCCTTCGCCTTCTTCACCAGAGCACAGTCATTCATCACCGCGGCAGATTCGTTCATTGGGTGCACCGCAACATATTGGCTTGCAAACGATGGCTGTGGTCTCAACGGACAGCTATGTGCACCTTTCGACAACTCTACCTTCGAATTTCGATGTCCTGCTCAATGTAATAATGTGATCCTTCAAAATCCTCGAACCGTTGGAAATGAAGAGATTGCATTCAAGCCTCTGGTTGTCGGTGGAGGAGACCCGAATGGGACTTATAGAGGGGATTCTTTCATTTGTGCTGCTGCTATACAAGCGTGAGTATATTCTGAATTATTTTTGTACTATCTTCTCATGTATTTTAGTGGTGTCATAACTCATTCCAAAGGAGGCTGTGGTGCCCTGCAATTAGATGGAAATTTCACCAATTTTGTGCCATTCACGAACAACGGGATTACATCACTTGGCTTCCCTACCGTCTTTCCTTTATCCTTCAGCTTTCTACAAGGGACAACTCTCGACCATTGCGAGGATATGCGTGATGGCGCACTCGCATTCAACGCCCTCATCTGCTGCCTCGCTTTCATCCTCCTTCAATCTAGACCTCTCGCTCTTTTCTGGAGTCTTGTATGTATTGGCTTTTGGCATGTCGCTTTATTCTCTCAGCCTCAAGGGCCTCCGCCAAAGTTAGATGTAGCATTTGGCACCTTTTTACCTGTTCTGTTTATCGCCTATGGATTTTGGCGATTGGCTGTTCGCTTCACATTCCCAGCATTCTCGTGTGCCCCCCTTGAAGCCTCTATTTGGTTTTTGGGTCCGTTTTGGGTCAGTCTTCTCAACAACCTTACCTTTGACAAACTACCTCTTAGTCGACTCACGGCTTCTGATCTTGGTAAAAGAGCCGGGGCTATCACTAGTCTGGTTGTTATATTGTGTGTGGTCGTGGTACTCGTAATCAACCAAGTTCGAGTGATACGCAAGACTGGATGGCTACCACACTACCTCGGATGGTACATTCTCGGAGGCCTCGTTATCCTTGTGCTGGCGCTTCTACCTGGATTGAATCTGCGTCTTCACCATTATATACTGGGCATGGTTATCATCCCTGGGACCGCGTTCCCTACTAGACTGTCTCTTGCTTACCAAGGTCTTTGTCTGGGTCTTTTCCTAAATGGCGCTGCAGCTTTTGGACTAGATCCTATACTGCAGACAGCCGCAGATGTATGTCTTTAAATTGAGTGCGTATTATTACTAAATCTCAATGCTCTAGCTCCGTCAAGACGCCGCACTGGGATCATTGCTGCCTAGTTTCTTGACCAACTCCACCAACTATAACAATTCTATTCCTTTTGTAGATCAAACAATAACATGGGATATGATCCCAAATAGTGACTGGGATGGATTTGCTCTTCTCGTGGATGATGTTCAAAGATACGCAGGGACTGCTCTCAATTTCTCTCTTGCAGCTTTTGACAGCAACGTTCCCCACTTTTTTAGACTAGCTGTGAGTTGTTCTGTTTGCTGATTCTTCCATTCGCAAGAGTTAGGTTAACATATTTTCGTTTACAGTTTACTTCTGGGGCGCAAGCCGGTGATTTTACTAAACCGGCAACTTTGTGGCCAAATGGAACGTGGATCAATCCACTACCTGGTCCATCGTAGCGTTAATTTTTTCATAGGATTATATTATCACTTTATTCACATACTCTCGTTCACTTTCAACCATGAACATCAATATTCTAGGTATAGTTAAGTTATGAATTTTTTGACATCTTGGGCAGTGAGGTCTACTTTAAATTGACACGTGCCATGCCTCAAGGCCTCAAGCCGATTCCCGCCAGCCCTGCGTGAATCGACTAAGTCACTTCATCGTCTAGCAACCCGCCATCGCCATCGTTGGGTAACATCCGATCATATCATCTTTAGCGATCACATCATACTCTTGTCCATTTGCCGTTCTATCTTTTTGCGTTATGCAAGCGGCAACATCCTCCTGGACCACTCTCCATATACCGAAGGCCGGACAAGAATCAGCACCCGATACATGGTGGAATTCGTCATCCCCAGATGCAGCTGCTTGGGATGTACCCATAGTCGAAGAACCACCCCTGACTGTGGACAAGATGAAAATGAGGGAGCATCGTTTTCATGTCGATCAGGTCTATGACATGGTCCCCTTTTGGATCCGTGGCGTTGAAGCAGCACAGAAGGGAGAGGTTCTACGATTAGAGAGCTTTTTGGACACGCTGGAAGAAGATCCCTGGGCAAGATTTGCAGGTGTTTCTGTTGTACGTGATAATTCAAGCGATGGTTGGAACAACAATGATTGGGATCCTGCGGCTGGAGACATACCCAATGTAGCTACGGATGCTAATGCAGGATGCAAAGGAGAGTGGAATCGTATTGATCGTAATTGGAAACACAAAGCCTCTCGACAATCTCTGCATCCACAAACTTCTTCGACTACGATCAGTCATAACCATCGAAGTCATACTAGGCAGCACAATCGCGCGTTTCTTGAACGCGTCGCAAAACATCATCCGATGGACGACGCACGTAAACAGAAAATGGAGTCCTTTTATGATGTTTGTTTTTGAATATATATGATCCCATACTCTCGACTGACGATCAGGCTTAGATGTCTACAGACGAGAAGGTGAAGAAAATCGACGAAGTCATCCGTTCTTTGCGTTTTGTTTAGTAAACTAAATTTACCAGATCAGTGAAGATATCCGAGTAGCGTGAATCTTACACCGTATCTTACCATTTATCCTATTTCTTCAGATCTATGGCGTATCTATTTGTCCTATGCGGTTATAAACCACCAAAGATAATCGATAGTTATTGCTCATTGATCTAAATTTAGACCATTCGACCAAAATAGAACGCACCAGTGGAATGGTTGCCTTGTGTAAATCGGTCTTGAATACTTGCTGAGTCAGAATTCCTAGTCACCTGGTGCTGAAATTCTTGTAAAATAGCCTCAAACAGCTCGGCGAGAACATGAACACTTTCGATTCATCTAATCTTTCTTGGAATGCACCATATTGTCGATCTAGCAGAATGGTTAAACTATTTAGACTGACGAAGGGGGAAATCAAAGCGCAAGAACAGCTACGTAGATCGTGTCCACGAGGTAATGAAATTCTGGAGGAGAGGACTTACGAGAAAGAAATATCTAAAGTGGGAACTGCTTTGGGAAGAGTTAGATGGCTGCTCAGCATTAATTATTACTAGGCCACAGATGGTAAGAACGTGGACGACACCAGTAAGTGCCATCGAATTACTAAACAGAAGAGCAACCTCGTCCCAAGCGTGCCAATGAACAACGCAGTGATTTGTTGAAAGGTCTATGATATCCAGAGTAGATAGCCATTCTATGCTGGTCGAGGGTCAATTTACGGATTGAAATGGAGTAAAGGATGGAATCACTTTCCAGATTACAAACTCCTCCAAGCGTTGGAAATCCTGATCTCCAATCCGCACAGCCACCGGATGTCACCGTTAATTACGCTGCGTACCCCGCAGTATGACGTCAGCAGCACCAATGATTATGCGTCTTGCAATTGAATAAAAGGATCCACCGAGCATCTCGAGACTAACAGATCCTTCATTCTACCACAAACATGCCTACAAACCACAACGATATGACCCTCCCATACGGATGGGTCCAACAAATAGATCAGAATAGCGGCCATACTTTTTATGTGAGCGGGTCGTGCAGCTGGTTATGAACCATACTGACAGTGCTAAATAGGTTGACACCAAAGCTAAACCACCCCGTTCTATCTGGACTCATCCTTACGAGGACGAGCAATTCCTTAATGAGCACCCCGATGTGCGCGAGAAAGTGAGGGGCCGCGATTCTGGAAAGTCATTGCGTAGTCCACCTCCCGAATATTCTTCATCACGTCGGCATTCATATGGTGGCCGATCGACTACTCCCGAGCCTGCACCTTCGACACGGGCACCTCACAAGAGAGGATTTCTAGCGAAGCTCAAAGATAAAGCAGCTGCAAGCTTGGAGGAGAAGCAAAGGAGACAGATGGCCTTGGTTAGATAAACTGCTTCGTTATATCGGATTGAGATACTGAAACAATAACAGATGGAGCAACAGAGACAATACGGAGCTACTCGACCTGGGTATGGTCAATTCGCCGCGCCGCAATATGCATACCCTCAGCGAATGGGCGGCATGGGAGGAATGAGTAGCATGGGAGGGATGAGTAGTATGGGAGGCATGGGCGGACGTAACATGGGTGGACGTAGAATGGGTGGTGGCGGGATGGCTCTTCCTCTGGTTGGGGGCCTTGCTGGAGGGCTACTCCTGGGCGATATGATGGACGGCGGACTGAATGACAACAATTACGGAGGAGACTATGGAGGAAGCGATTTCGGAGGAGGAGATTTCGGAGGTGGAGATTTCGGAGGTGGTGGTTTCTAGCTTCTAATTATAATAATAATGCCCGAGGTTTCTCTAGTTTTTCGATGTTTCTGTATTCTAGGATCTGGTTTCAAATTTATGAGCAACAGTATGTAGACTATAATAATACGGATTTACTACTCGAGTTCAAAGGATGAATGTTCAATGATCAAATGTGAAATAGTCGTGGGAATCATGTACCTTGCCTAGCGTTATACGAGTGGACGCGACTCTTGGCCTGCACTCGAGAACATTTCGTGAGTTTGGCTGAATTCTGCATACGACTACAGAGCTAACAACCCAATTCTTGCCTCTAATGATAGATATCCACGTCTAACGCGGCAACTTTCTGGCGACTGCCATGGCTCCGCTACCGTCATCTTTGAGCCCGCATATATGTATCTTACTGTCTCCTGACCTTTCAGAACTGCTCGAATCCTCATCTTTACCACCATTGCCACATATACTACAATCTTTCTCTCCGCTACCACAAGGTGGAACTCATTTATCTTGTAAATTGGCCTTATCTAACTTGGGTTTCCAGTCACAACTCGCACTACTTCACTTGCCTCCGTTCCGCATACCTCTTTCGCACTGAGGTTCTCGGACCTGTCGGAAATCGAGCATGCGTGTCAGGAAGATGAGGAGCAGCGAGCGGTGCGCACGATTGATTGGATAAGTGCCCGCATAAACAAGCGCTGCGTCAAGTGGATCCAGGATTTGGAGAAGGTTGGAGAGAAGGATGCACTACGAACCCCGTGGTGGGATGAACTGAGAAGATGTGCGGAGGGAGACCATATCCCATCCAGAACAGAGGGATGGAATCATCCTATTGCTGGTATGTCTTCTTTAAAATTAATTTCTCGGCTAACTGTGCCATACAGTTATTCTCGCTGTATCAACCGCGGCTCCCAATCCGCTGCAAGCAATTACGGCTCTTCATGCAAGACCTCTGCAATTTCCGTCATGGGTGGATTCAAACGTAATGCGATATACTTTGATAATACACCCTCAGCATTCATCCCTATCTGATGAAGAGTGAGGTTTTACGCTATTTCGTAGTACCTCATGCTAACATTTATTTAGAGCAGCTGCATTGTTCAATGCGGTGAAGAAGCAATTTGGACTTCACTCTTATCTGCTGAATTTACGCCTACCTACTCCACCCCCTCCTCCGGTCCCTGTCCCGGCACTCCTACCTCGTTTGCCATCCCCACCCATGCCGGAGTCGTCAACAATGAATGGCTCGGACGGTTTATCTAATACCCCAAATCGGCCGGGAACGCCAACGTCCCCAAATGTCTTAAATACTGTACGAATGGAGGAAGGTGACATTCAGCAAACGTCTCGCTTCACACGAGAATTTGTGGTTATGAGTCTAATTCCTTGGATGGAAAAATGTGTTCTCGACTGGAATGAGAATGTAAGCCTAATCCAATCTGGTCATGTCTCTCTTTAATGCTTTTCAATAGTTTTCTTCCACGCGCCGGCTACCATCACGACTGTTTTCATCTACACGACGTCTTTTCGGATCGCCAGCCTCGTCACCAGCCCCGACACATAACTCATCTTCGTCCGTCTCTTCCCTTCCCGGCCGGCCCATGCAGACGACTGGTGGAAATGTCAGCGGGCCTTCACCACCCTCTCAACAACGTCGCTTGGCCGAGTTTGCTACGATTCTGGGCGACTTAAAACTTGCCGTTTCAGTGTGGGAGGCATTGCGGAAAGAGGGTAAAGGTGGCTCGGTATGTCGTAAACATACTCGATTGTTATAACTCAAATGAACATGTTTTCAAGGATATATTGCCGCTACTGCTTACACCGTCACCTGCTCTTCAACTCCACGCATCTGCCGCTCTAATGAATATTAATCCGTTGGCCTCTGATATCCTACCGCATGCCCAATTGCGTTTGCTTTTATGCGCTGTTCGTTGGGAGGCCGGAATCTCAAGCCGTGATTTTTTGAGCAGTGTCATGGAAGGAGATAGATGGTTAGTATGGGCCGCCGGTAACGTACGTGAACTATGGCATGAAAGTGATTCGGGAAGCTAATAAGATCCTCAAGGCAGAGGAAGCGCCATCAGCATTGCTGCTCGCTCAGGCTGCCCTCCTTAGTTCACGAAGGCATGCTCGAAGAAGGGCGGCACTCTGGTATGTGTCTGCGGCGAACAGGTTAGAAAAGTGTGGCATTGTACGTCTTACCTGGCATTGTCACTTTCTATATGCTCAATAACAGGGCTGAAGAAACCTTTGACCATGTACTTTCTTCGGAGAGCACAAGATTTGTACAAAGTTCGACCCCCAAAAAGTCTTTCTCCTTCATTCTGGGAGTCCGAGGGGAAATCACCTCAAGACACAGAGGGATTTGACGGAATTACATCAGGCATTGAACATCCATTAGGAAAGTCATTTAAAATCTTATCATTGATGATCCTGAACATGGCGTATGCAGGTCGACTACTGTACACTACAGGAGATATTGAAGAGGCTGTACACTTGTTCCTTAGCCTATTACGGGGCTCCTCACGCATTCTTTTCTCACAAACCGAAGAAGGCGCTGGTGGCGATGGTGAGACTGGAATTCAAAGCAACGATAAAGTCTTTCTAGACGATTTCCGCGTTGCTCTTGGCGTACGTCCAAAATTTATCACCCCGCGCATTTTTATTTATTGATTTGCATAAAAAGCATTTTCAAGCAACGGAACCCGAAAAGGCATCTGTATCTAATCTTAAACTACCGTTCAAATTTTGTCTTCAACACCAAACACGTGTACGGTTCTCAGATGATAACATCGACGCTCAGTCCGATGAGTGGAGTGTACGGGAACAAACATGGAAAACCTTCTGGAAGTCTCGCGGGGGCACAGAAACATTCGCAAAGAGTGTGAAGGCTTCTACTGGTGGTACGTATCACTGGACATTAATGTACTTGCGTCTGACACTTCTTAGAGCTCTTCTGGGTTGATATGGCTTTGCGAAATCCTTTGGATACCGAGGTTAATCTGGCAAATGTGACATTGGTGGTTCAAGAATCGAATGCGACGGATTCTTCTGCAGAAACTTTCGTAGAAGTTGAAGTAATTCAAGATGTCGTTCTGGCAGCATACGAGTCGCGGATCGTAAGCAGTCACTTAATACATGGCTTGAGGTACTTCGTTGACCTAGTCTCTTCTCTGTAGATCCCCATAAGTCTGACTGCGACACACGCTGGCGTTATAACTATTACACATGTGAAGTATGACTTTCTCTCTCTCTTTCACTCAACAGAGCTACTGGCAGCTCGAGGTCATAGATTACATGATACAGCTGCACAGCGACAGAAGCCAACCTACGCACCTGATGTATTGATGAAAGTTGAAATTAATGAGGCAAAGCATAAACTACAAGCCCAGTTTATTGACGTTCGATCATCTATCATCGTGGAGGGCGAGGACAAGCGAATGAAGCTCTGGTTATCTAACGCAGGTTCCCTTTACGTCCAAGAAGCGTGGATCGTAGCTGGCCCAGAGGTCGAACTATGGGTAGGTACAGAAGACTGGGAATCACGCTGTGAGTATATCCCTCGACTTGCACTACATTTAACTAATATATATATATATATAAAAGCATCCTCTACGAACAGCGTGCTCTCATCTTCTAATTCCCTTGTACCTCCAGAACCTTTCCGTCTACCAGTAACAAATGATGTCGGCACACCCGGCTTAAACTCTGGCGAAAGCACAGAGGTACCACTGGTCCTACATGATGACCGGATAGGAGAGCAGCAGCTCCGCCTGCTTGTTGTCTATCGCGAAGTATGTCTACTCTGTTTTCTCTTCATTTATTATTATTCAGCTGTGTTGGAGCAGAATAATACAGCACCCTTTTATTGTGCTCGCTTGTCACTGGGCTACGAAGTCCACCCACTGCTCAGCATTTCGTTAACAGCTGAACCAAGCCAATTGATGGAATACCCATACACTTTGGAACTTGGCCTTGTTAATTTATCTTCTGCAGCTGTAGAGCTGAAGCAGATCGTGACCCTAAGTCCACTTTGGAAGTGTACGGCCGCACAGAATGATTGGTCAGTAGTAATTCACACATTGTTTTGGTGATATTGATGATTTCTAGGCATTCAATATCCGGGTTGCAATCTTCTCGAACTGTCTTCTTTGCTAGTAGATGGTTTGAAGGTTCTGGTTATACAGAAACTGTCGACTTTGTCTCTGAGAAACTCAGTTCCATATTGCACGGGAAGGAAATAACGCAAACCTATCCACCGCCGATCAATCTATACTGTAGCTCTATAACTCAGGTAATGGATCCCGTGTGTAAATGGTTGTGAATTTTTGGATTGACAATTAATCACAGGATTCTTCTGTTTCGAAGTCTGTAACAGCGCCGACTACCCATTATTTCTTGCACAATGGAAGGCGAAAGTTTGTCTCTGCTACGACAGCGCGGATCCAACCTTACATCCCTGCTGCTTCCTATCCTTTGATTTTCCCTCTTTATACCCCTGCTTCCCTAGATGCGACTATTTTTTGGGACATCCCTTCACAGCAACGGTCAGGGCATACCAATATCTTTGGACTGACTCTGGGTGCTGGTCACGCTGCGTTGGATAGTATTATAGAGAATGCCGAGAGTGCAAAAGTCAAGCGCAGCATGTATGCTGAAACACGTCGCGAAAATATGGAGGTCCTCGAAGCTATTCGTGGAAGTGAATGGAATAAAGAGATGGACCCAATAGTCGTTTCTTCGCATCAGCCTGATGAAACATTGCATGATTTTTCGACAGGGTTAGTTTGGAATTACTTTCTATTATGTGGTTCGATACTTACTTCTCTCCTTTAGGTCTTGTCAAGTTCCTGTATCGTTCACGTTGCGCAATTACTCTGTCACGCGCACTGTTCAGTTTACGATGAAGCTGAAAGGGGGTTCATCTTCGTGAGTACTATTGAAGTTGTCTTGGTTGATGATAATGAAGCGTTAGGAACAGAAATTCTATTTCACCTCCGTATTCCGGCCGTCTAACTTTCCGAGGAAGTATACCTCCCTCCGAATCGATAGCTATCGAGTCCAAGCTATGGATCACTCGGCCAGGCACATATACACTCGGCGAATGGTTGCTGGAAACTGAAGTCGAGGATGATTCTCGTATTGCTTCTGTACCTCCAAAGCGCCGTCGATATCTTCAAGAATCACGCCCGACAGATAATGCTTCTATTATAGTATGTGATCCTCGAATATCATAATATCCTACCTAGTACATATGTACAATATCAGTATATACGCAAGATTTATGCTGCATAAAGGCTGTAGCACACAAAATCTACTCCCGCCTGTCCCGTTCTTGCTTCTCCTTTTTTATTTGAGCCATACGAAGTTGCTTTACCCGCATATTGAAGTATGTCTAGGAGTGAGAAATAAGTGTCTATAAATCGTAAGAAGGGACTATGCATACCCCGAGAACAAATTGAATAGTATTGAAGAACGGCACCCAAAGCTAAGGTAATTCCAAACATTAGGTTGCTTCAGAGTTTGAAATTAGTTATTTCTTACATCAATTGGGACGAAGTTCTGTGCAATGGTCAGCGATAGTGGTGAGACTACCCAGGAGATCTGATTCACGTCAGTACTGTGTAATCAGGGAAGTCAAGACTATTAGTTACCCTGATGACAGAGAAGAAGCCAGCTTTAACAGTCTTGATGACTTCATCTACGGAGCGGGCACCATTGATGACTGCCATCGATGCAAGATAGGCTACAGGCAAAGGCTAGTTAGATACTACATAGTAATCACACAATGAGTGGGGACGCGTACCCGACGTCTGAATAGGAGAGATGAGCAGACTGTTGGCAACAATCTGTGCTATTTTGGCTCCCGCTGAAGTTTTGCCAGCAAATGCGCGCTGAAGTGCTCCAACGAGGAAGTGACTCAAGGGCGCAGAAACCAAGAAACCATAGAGCGCCATTTTAATGGCCTTCGTGTCAACATGAGCCTTAGCTAAAGCGCGTACAACGGGCGAGTGGTCCTTTGAGAGTTGCCTCGCTGGCGTGCCTGCAAGATTACTTCCAACGACCTCCTGCAAGAAGCATAGAGTTGCTTTTGAAAAAACAACGTGTCACTATGAGTTGGGAGACCTGCTAGGTGGAGAAGACATACCAGTGGTGATGGCCTTGGTGCGAAGGGGATGGAGGGCAAGCTCGGTGAGATATCTGAGGAGGAGGGTGTGTGTTCCCTTGGTCGCTGGGAGAGTGCTCATGTTAGTCGCGGAGAACAAGACGACAAAGCAAAGGATGATTTCTAGCAATCCGCATTTGATACGGGGGTATAAACAGCAAATGGCTAGAGGGGTATGGGGTAATCGGCGCGGGTGTATTGCCGGTCACCGGAAGCATTTCCACATCAATATCAGCTATTCTGCTTAAATCCTTGTAGCGTTTGCTTTTGCCAATTATTAATTCCTGTTCAATTCTGCTCTTCCCTGTCAGCGTGTCTCAAACACACACAATGCCTCCTGAACAGCGTTTGCAGGCGTAAAAGCACGATAATGCATATGCAATGGGAATATAACGGGGATATAACTAAGTACTCTATGATGCAAATAACATAAAAAAAGACACATTCTCCCCCTATTGCCTCCCCTTCACCCTGCAAGACTAGTCAGATAACCACCCAGAAGATACCGAAACATGTACTTACCAGATCTTCACGTAATCAGCAAGAGAAACCATGCAAATTGTTTGCCAAATTCCAAGACCAATACGAGGAGTAACACCACGGTACAGGCCTTTGATGCCATTCTCCTTGTAGATGAATTGGAGGGTGTTCAGGATGGTCAGTTTCGCAGGTCGATTCGCATTAGCGGTAGCCTTGGCCATCGACTGCATCTCGACACGGACGACTTCAATGGGTTGGTTCCATGTAGCAAGAGCACCACCGATAGACGATGCAAGGATCTTATCGAAAGCACCGAGAGTGTCGTTCTCGCCTTTACCTCTAACCTTGCGGATAGTAGTCTCAGCAAGACGGGCGAAACCCATACTGGACGGAATGTTAACATTCCGACAATACAGTGTGTCGATGCAACTCACCGAGAACCCCAATTTGTGCATTGGCGGACAGCGACAGCGTTCACACCCTTGTTCACGCCAGCAAGACCTTCCCGGCGATAGATGTCAGCAAAGACAGCCCATGTTGATGGTGGCTTGACACCAGTAGAAGCGGTTTTTGCACGCGTAATTTCAGCTGTTTTCATACATGTCGTAAAGCCTTATCATTCTGTGTCAGTAATGGGTTACGTATGGCGCAAGAAATAATCAACATACCCATAGTCGCGTAAGCTTGGGCAACACCACCAGTCATACCGCCAAGGAGACCGGCAAAAGCAGGGCTGATTCCCGCTGCCAGTGTGGCAGTTTCTACCTCTGACGCAGCAAAGACAAGAACGGCGCCCTTGGTGGAGGCTTCAATCCATGCCTAGACGATATAAGTTTATAGAATCAACTGCAGATTTAAAATTAAAAAAAACGACTCACCCATGGGATAAGACCCTGGTAAAAGCCAGCGACTCCGCCTCGGGCCCACACACTCTTGCACGCGTTCCACATAGTTTGCTGCCTATTAGCCGCCATCTGGGTCTTCAAGACCTCCAATGGTTGTCCAAGTGTCGTGACCTGCACAAAGGTAAGCGATATCCTCGAGCATTGTAAATGCGACGTGGCTTGCCTCCTACGTTATCCAAACGTCAGTCACAGAAGAGAGGAGATAGCGGCGAAATACACACAAACTATGCGAACAGAGAAGGTAAGGACGCGTCGACATGGTTAGTTATTGTGATAGAAGAGTTTGAAGAAGAAATAGGTACCATGTTCATGATACCACCTGCGAAATTGGTTAGAGGTATTTACTCGGTGTCACGAACGGAGCGCGCTCACCAACAGCGATGTTGGACCAGTTGACACCTTTCTGGCCAGGTTCTCTTACGACACCCATTGCGAGAGAGTAGAGTAGACCGGGGGAGAGGAGGGAGAGGGAAAGAGGGAGGGGGAACGGAGTGAAAGGAGGGAAAGGGTCAAGGTAGACTCGAATGATTTTAACAAATGCTATAAATTTCTTTGGGGACCACAGTGATCGGACGAGATCGGACTTAGCCGCACTTGGCTTACAGCTGTTTACTCGTTCCCTGCACACAAGCAACTGCAGAACAGCATCTTGCCCCCGGATTCCGTCCTCTCCGTCAGGACTCACAGCGAGTACTGACTTCAAGGGACGCGCTGCTACAACTTCATTAGACCAATCCAACAGCTCTTTTACCTTCGCACCATCTTAACAACAGACCATTCGTGCAGCACTGTTCTATATCACAAGCCATACGCTTCGAATGCCGGTGACGGAACACGGAGAGCTTGTGGGACTTCTACCATTTGTCCGTTAACCGCTCCTCGGCGCCGACTGCTATTGACCCGGGGTCGGAGATGGGTGAGGCTCTAAAACAGTGCGAACAAACGGGTGAAAATCTATATATAGTAATAGTGAATGGGTATGTGATTGTAACAGGGCACTGTATAGATCCAGATATAGTTGCATGGAAAGGTGCTAATAGAAAGTATTATAGACCAAAGTCAGGTAAGAAGAGCGCACGATATGGTAACAATAACTGGCAGTGTGAAGGAAGAAGCGTTGGATCGAGACGGAAATGAGGTAATGAAGTGATAGACTATAGTTTATTAAATCAACGAGGAATTCGCCAGTCCATTCATGCGGGGTCGTCATGTCCATGCTGCAGAGCGTCATTCGTCAGCCAGTCGTTTTGCTGAGTTTGTCGGTGAGTGATTCAACATCTTCCCTTAATCTAAAGCAAATAAAACGAGCATATTAATAAATCATATCATATCGAACATAACCGGAAATAAAAGGTTAGAAGAATCCATAAATAACGGCCAATGCACAGACCCCACCAACGAAAGCTTTCAACTGGAAAAACTGGACATACCGAGTAATTTGTTCCTGGTTCTCGTCCTGATCTTGTTCAAGATATTGAATCTCCATCGCCTTACGAGCAACTTCCTGCTGCAGCTCGTCAGCTTTATTATGAGTAGTTTCAAGCTCTTCCTTCAGAGCCTTCATAGCTTTCTCGTGTTCAGCCTGAAGGTCATAAATCTTCAGGTTATGCGCCTCGTGCATCCGCTGTAACTCCTCCTTGGTCACACCTGGTGACGGTGGAGCTGCAGCACCGTTATTGCCATTGCTCTTCGGCGCAGAGGCCTCCGCATTCGCCGCCGCTTTAGCCGTAGCTAATTCTCCCTCCAAATCAGAAAGCCTTATCAGCAACTCAGATTTCTGTTTCGCTAACGCAGTTACTTCCTCGTCGTGAATGGAACGTAATTTCATAACTTCGTTGGCTCGAGCTGTAGCGGCGTCTTCCTGTTGTCTTGCATGCTGATCAGACATCTCTGCTAGAGATGCCTTCATCAAGTTGAGCTGGTCAGTCACAGCAGAAAGATCATCTTTCGCGTGCGATAACTCATTGGCCAGGCGAGCAACTTCTGCAGTATGTTCAGGCGATGTGGCAGGTGCAGTCTCAGCAAGCGCTCGCGCTTCGTCACGCTGCTGGGTGATGGAAATGATCTCAGCACGAGCAGCCTCTAAGGCTGCTTTAGATTTGGATAGGTCGTCCTGGGTGGCCTTAAGATCGAGGTTGAGTTTGGTGATTTGCTTTTGCAAATCATTGACATCGCTTTCCAGAGTGGATGCGTGTTCCGACTTGACGTTCTCGAGTGCAATACGATTTGCTTCCTGAATCTGCTCAATAGTGGAGTTCGAACTGGCACGGAGAGCTTGCAGCTCCTGGGCATGAGCTTCTCCTGCTTCGTGCTGATTGTAATCTTGTTAGTAATCATGAAAGAATATGCTGATCACGGACAAACCTTCGCCCTTTCAAACGCCTCGCTCAACAACCTTACATGCTCCGTTTTAATGGCTTCCACTTTCACATTATACTGAGCTTCTTGGCCCTATAAAAACATCAATAAGAGAGGCTCCGAAGCGTTGGGTTGTCAGCATACCTCGAGATCCACCTTAATCCTGTCGATTTCTGAAGAAAGTTCCGCTGCTTTACTTGCGTAGCTAGATTCGGCTTCCTTGAGCGCAAGAAGATGGTTGTCTTGGGCAGTAACTCCATCCTTCTTGGTTTGTTCGTGAGCAGCCAAGGTAGATTCCAGTTCCTTTCCAATAGTTTCCAAGGCTGATACGACTCCAGCATGACGCTCATCAGCAGCAGCGTGTTCTGCAGCGTACTTCTGTTCGAGCGTTTCGATCTGTGCGGTATGTGCGGCTCCCTTTTCACTCGCCTCTTCGGTAGCTTGCCGCAGAGCACTAGTTGCCCTTTCAAGCTCATCCTCTAAGGACTTCACGCGAGCTTGATGACGATCCCGTTCATCCTCCAGCCCCTCCAATGATTCCCTGAGTTCAAGGATCTCAATCTCAAGCTCTGAGAGTTTACTTGAATTTTCTTCCCTCTCGACTTTAAGACCATCTAGCTGTGACCGTAAGGTGTCGACTTCTGCTGCTCTGTTTTCTAGATCTAATATCCTCGCCTGGGCTTCATCCAGAGCAACATTGTGCGCAATCTTCAGTGCTGATGTCTCCTCTGCAATCGCCGTTAGATCGGCATGTGCTTTCAATAGAACGCCATGCTCTACAGCGGCAGCAGACGTAGTATCGGAGAGCTCAGCTTTGTGCCTTGTCTCAAGGCTTTCTACATGTTCTTTCGCTTCTGTGAGTTGGTTCTCGAGGGATTGGATTTGTTCTCGTAGGCTCTGCGCCAGCTCACTAGAACCTTTTGCAGAATTCTTTGCATCATCCAGCTACAGTACGACTCAGCGACACAAATTAGAAGAATGGGAAAGTTCTATGTACCTCTTTTTGCAAAATTTCCACTACCGAGCTATCGCCTTGCTGTGTAGCTTGAAGCTTGTTTAATGCATCCTTCGCGCTATGAACTTCTGATTCTGCGACAGCCTTTGCCTGTTCTAGTTCTAAAACCAGCGCATCTTTGGACTCGGATTCGGCGGTGGCTTTTTCAAGCGAGCTTTCAAGCAACTGAAGTTGCTCTTCGAGTGCTGTAACCGAATCACTCTTAGATTTCAATAATTCTGTGGCGTCTTTGAGCTGGTAGTGTGTAAGAATGAGAAATAGGAGAGATTCCATAAATGTCTGCTCACTTGATTCTGAAGATCTTCCATAGCTTTTCCATCTTCCTTCACCTCCCTAATGGACGAAATGGAACTGGTCGTCCTGGCTTTTGCTGTGGGAGCCGCGACAGATCGCGAAGGGACTGAGGGTTTAGTTGTCGGAGGCGGTTTCGAAGCAGATGATACGCTGGGTCTCGTTACAGGCGTTCTCTTCACGCCTTCAGATATTGATGCGCGGGGTCGAAGAGACGACGCTGATTTCAAGGAGGAAACGGAACCAGTAGGGGATGCGACTGATGCGCGTGTGGCGGCAGGATCCACTGCCGGCTTTCCACTGGTAGAAGAAGAAAGTGACGGCTTCGATATTCCGGGCGCTGATGGTTTGGTGGGAGCTAATGATGCCCTTCGGCTAGGAGGAACAGCTGGCGTACGCGACGCCATAGTTGGCTTTGCGGAAACTGAGGGGCCACTAGTGGACTTCTTTAGAGCAGGAGTTGCTGACACAGAGGAGGCTGGTTTCGTAGTAGCAGAGCTTCCCGTGGTGGTGGGCTTTGCAGAGGCCAATTTAACGGTCCCAGAGCCAAAGGTTCCGGAGTTGATGATCTTAACGACCGTCAGTCCATTTCGCTGAGTATGAAAAGTGTAGGTGGGTGTTCACCTTTTTCACTAGAGGTGTGGGCGGTCCACCGTTAGATTTTGTAGTGGGAGCTTTGACAGAGAGAGCTGTTTTGGGTTTTGTCGCAGCGGGTAAAGGTTTCTTGGTCTCTGTCTTTGCTTGCACCTGTTCGGAGGGAACAGGAGCTTCTGGTGTTTGCGAGGCTGCCGTATCGTCTGTAGCAGTTTGAGATGCGTCTATAGTTTCAGCATTTGGAGGTTGATCGATAGACACGCGTTCGTCGTGCACCAGTGGCTGGTTGGCTGGTTCTGCGATTTCATCCTCATGTTCGGTGTCGTCACGAGAAGCCGTAGCGTCGATGTCCGAGAGATTGTCCTCCGGTAGATCTTGATCAGCAACAGGTAATGAGGTGGGTGAAGCAACCTCTGACATCCTATAATGTTAGAGAAGGGGGGGAGCACTAAGTGCGAGCTAGGTATGTATGGAGAGTTGACTGAACGCGTAGAGTACAACGCATCAAGAAGACACAGCCAATCAAACCACGACAACAAAGGCGTCGCTGTTCGCGAGCTTCGACCGAATATGACATTCCACTTGAGTATTCATCCGCCTGGTTCAGAACTCATAAACTCCGACATATATAAACTGGTAGTAGTATATTGAAGGGCACAATGTACAATTTAAAGTATATCCAGAAGATCCATCCTTATTACACTATAGAAAGTTCTAAAGAAGGTAAAAAGGTTTATAAGGGTTGAATCCATCCATCCGTTCGTCAATGAATCAACGCGTAAAGATTCAAAGCATTGAGCGCAGGCTCTTCTAAATTGTTGTGGTTATACCCCAAAACAGCGACCTTAAGCGGAGAGTGAGAATGTTTTCACAAAAGATTTAAGGAGAACATACGGATCCAGGCTCCACATTGAAGTGAGTTCCTTAGAGCGACAAATCATCAGTTTACGCCTTTGGTGAGAAGCCTGTATAACTACCTAAGTGGAGAGGGAAATTCATCCAACGCGCAATAAGGACGCGACTGAGATGGCCATGAGCAACAATCAGTACATCTCGGGTATTGATTCCTTCCTCCTTGTATTGCTTATGGTATTCGCGCACCTAAGAATGGTATAGTGAGCATAGATAATAGAATCAAGCACAATAATTACCTTGCTGATGACATTGTCGACACGGGCTTCCATTTCCTCAGCCGATTCTCCACCAGGACAGCTATAAACATACATAGATGAGTGGAGAGTGTAAAAATCGAAGAACTCAGTTAAACACACCCATCCTTCCAAATACTCCAATTGGGGCTTAACTTCTTGATTTCGGGAGACCTGAGGCCCTCATACTCACCTAAATATTTTGTACTCCGTTATGCAAACATACAATTAGAGGCGCACGACGAACCATAGTCCCATTCACGAACCTCCTCTGAAAGAACATGGTGAGGGGGATTGTCGACGTGGCTAAAAAGAAGGTGATATGTCTTGTGTGCGCGCTGTCGTGGAGACACAAAAACAGTGCAAAGATTCTCGGGGTCAATGGCAACTAGTAGTGGATGAGAGAATTATATGAAATGCATGACAGTCTCACTCACGGCCCGGGCCTACAAGTCGTTCTCCCACTTTCTTGATTTGCTCCTCTCCCCTCTGGGTGAGAGGAATGTCGCTGCGACCTGTCTATAATAACAGGTGAGTGAGAGGAGCAATGCGGGGAAGTTGTACGCCAACATGTCTCCTAGATGGCCATCCCAGCGTTCAGCTATCGAGCATCGATAGCACTGGTTAGATTTTAAACTGACCCATTTTGTGACCACTCCGTTTCCCCTACACAAGGATTTAGCCAGAATAACCACGCAGGAAGCTGAACGTTAACATACCGTGTCGTATAACGAACAACCGAGGCATAAGGCGTGATTGGGACATGGTGGGCAGAATCAGAAGTGTTACGGAAAAACCTGTATGCTACAGCTAGATATGGAACAGATGTGTTACTGTATAAGTGAACGACGTCGTTTTATCGTCAGACGCCACAAGATGGATAGATAAAGTCGATACAGTACACAGGTCCTTAGTCAGTCAGCGATGATAGGTTGCGCGGTCATGAACCCTGTCATGGTGCACATATAATAATAAAAAGCGTGTGTCCGCTTGAGAGCGTCGAATAAGGACAAGCACGCTCATGAATCACGTCAGAACCACGGGTACAACCCCGTGATCCCTCGTACCTGCCCTCATCTTCCACTTCAAACGTTTTAAACATCCTATCAATTATTAGTACAACTTGCTACAGTAAGTATTCGGTATTCAATACTGGTACCCTCATACAAACGTGTAGCAGGCTACAAGGCTGTTCATGTCCACCGCGTTCGTTCGTTATGTTCGACGACTGTATGTCTTCCGTCATCTGCTAGATCCTCCTTCTGACATCCCGGTCCAGACGTTGAGCATGTCACTGGCGTTACGCCTGGACAGCAGGCTTTCAACGCCGTACCTCCTGCTTTGCAATACGAGGGCTTCGAACCGTCACCTTATGATCATAATGACGCGCGCGCCGAAGTAGATGATGGGATCCCAGTAAGCCTTGCCCTCATTATTCGTTCTTTCCGCTAAACGCGTCGCGTAGGACACCGCGTCAGATACTGGTGCTGTTAGTGCACCAATCTTTGACCTCGGAAGAGTTCAGTATGCGTTTCCCGCACAACTTGTCTCTCTTGCAGTCAGCTCAGACACGCTAGCTATGGGATTCAATTCCAATCTGCTGGTCCTCATCGAATTATCCCATGCCGACAATGTCATCCAAATCCCAATCAACCGCAAGCCGACCGATATGACCATATACAAAATCTTCATGGACCCTTCTGGTAGACACATCATTATCACTTCAATCCAGGGAGAGAACTGGTATTTATACCGGACTTGGAAGAAACCGCGCCAGTTGAAAAGCTTTAAGATGGTAATTGAGAGTATTGCTTGGAACAAGACCGCTCTCCTGTCGTCGTCGCACTCAACGTCCACAAGGGAAATTCTCATTGGTGCAAGAAATGGAACCATCTACGAGGCTGTCCTTGATGCTGAAGAAGACTTTTTCAAGTCCCAGGAGCGCTACTTGCAATCAGTCTTTTCCCTTCCCGAACGACATGCAATTACTGGGATTAAATTCGACTACTTTGCCTCTGATTCAAAGAGAGCCTTGGTTCTTGTAACAACCTCCAACAGGATATACCAGTTTGTAGGTGTTACGGAGAAGAGGTCAGAGGATGCTGGACGTGTGTTTTCAGGATTATTTGCATCATATCGTGATACTGCTCCAAGTTAGTTTTTCGGTGCTCCAGCTTTCAATACATGCTAACATCACGAAAGAGATTCTCGAACTCCCGGGTGACTTGAAGCATTCTGAACTACAGTTTTTCACTCCCAACCCTGACCAGGCCAATTCTCTACCTAAACGTATGGCCTGGATGACATGTGAGTACTTTCTTATTTGAGACGCGACACCATCCCAATCACTGCGCAAAAGCCCCTGGTATTTACCACGGCACCCTCAGCTTGGAAACTCCATCCGAGGATGCTATCGACGCAGCGCAGCTGTTGCCATATTCTGCAACGCAAGGCGAAAAGCCGGAGTTCCCTATCTCGCTGGCGTTAACAGAGTTTCACTTTGTTTTGCTATACAAAGACCGAGTTATTGGTGTTTGTAACCTCGATGATAAGCAGACCTACGAGGAGATGCTGCCTTTAGTAAGGCCTTTGTACCTTGACATGACTTCGACTGACTTTTTGTTTGCAGAAGCCGAACGAGGAAGTCTTAGGCTTAGCATCTGATCTGGTAAGAAGAACTTACTGGGTATACACATCTCAGTCTTTGTTCGAACTCGTCGTCAGCAACGAAGATCGAGATATTTGGAAGATTTATCTCGAGAAAGGCCAGTTTGATGTAGCTCTCAAATATGCCAAGGTATGGTCTTATCATGTTGACCAATAGTTTTTGCTAAAGTCTGACCAGACTGCAATCCATCGTGACCATATTCTTTCCGCCCAAGCCAATAGTCTCTTCAATGAAGGCCGCTATTTCCAGGCAGCGCAGTGCTACGCACAATGCTCTGTTCATTTCGAAGAGGTTGCTCTTAAATTCCTCGATGCGGGTGAACGAGATTCCCTAAGGTCATATTTGGTCTCCAGGCTGGAGCGCATGCGGAAAACCGTAAGGCTTTTCTTCTTTCTATCTCAATATACCCTGACCATTTATTATTTGATGATTTTTAGGACTTAAGCCAACGTATGATGCTAGCGACATGGCTTGTAGAATTTTACCTAAGCAAATGTAACGAGCTCGACGATATCGTAGCCTCTGAATCCGTGTCGCATGACGTTGACAACCTCCAGACCGAACGTGCAATCATCGAGGAAGATCTTCGACAGTTCTTTGAAACTTACAAGGTGTGCTAACAAAAATAACATGTCGAAAGATTGATACTAAACCGATCTTCGGCCCAGAACAATTTAGATCGTACAACCGTTTACGAGTTGATCCAAGGTCACGGAAGGACAGACATGTACTTGTATTATGCCACCGTGATTGGAGATTTTGAACGCGTTATTGAGCATTGGATTCTTGAAGAGCAATGGTCGAAGGCTTTGGAAGTGATCAATCGACAGGTGCCCATTTCAGTTATTTGGACAATAGATATGCTAATTCTTTTTTAAGTCTGATCTCGACCTGTATTATAGATTTGGTCCTGTGCTTATACGACAGACACCAAAGGAGACGGTTGATTCATGGCTGCGACAACCTTCATTAGATCCTATTCACCTAATCCCATCACTACTCCAACTACAGCATGCTCCCCGCGATCCTCTATCTCCGAACCAGGCCATCCGTTACCTCAATCACGTAATTTTTGAAGAGCACAACACATCGCCAACGATCCATAATCTTCTCATTACATTCTACGTTTCACCATCATCAACTACGCTAAATGCTACCCCTTCCGAAGACGATGGCCCTTTACTACGCTTCTTGTCAACGGCTCCAACAGACCCCATAACAGGCCAACCGTATTATGACCTTGATTATGCTTTGCGAATATGTAAACTGGCTGGAAGGACACAGCCGTGTGTACATATCTACTCAAAGATGGGTCTCTGGGAGAACAGTGTTGATTTGGCACTGGAGAAAGGTGATCTCGAGCTTGCAAAAACCAATGCAGATATGCCTGAGGACGATCAACCCCTCAGAAAGAAATTATGGCTCAAGGTTGCGCGGTACGTGGTACAGGATAAGCAGGACATCAAAACGTAAGTGTTTGCTACTTCGACGATGTCGTTGAAATTAATCTAATGTCTGTTACAGTGCTATGCGTTTCTTGGAAAACACAGACTTGCTCAAGATTGAAGACATTCTTCCTTTCTTCCCTGACTTTGTTGTCATTGACGATTTCAAGGAAGAGATTGCCCATGCTTTGGAAGGCTACTCTGCCCATATCGACGAGCTCAAGAGTGAAATGGACGATGCAACACGTACTGCAGACGCCATCAAGAAGGATATCACGGCTCTTAAGAATCGTTTCATCACTATCGATGCTGGGGAGCAATGTTCACATTGTTCGCATCTGCTTTTAACAAGGCAGTTTTACGTCTTCCCTTGCCATCATACCTTCCATGCTGATTGCCTTATTGGACTGGTATGTGATCCTCACTGCCCTTAATATTCATATACTCTGACCATATATTCTGACCATCTATTTCTATAGGCAAAAGATTATCTGCCAGCCCATTCATTAAGAAGAATTATTACTTTACAGAACGAGCTGATGAAGGGTGATGCACCAGGAAAAGGTCAACTGACTGGCGCGGGGATAGGGAAGCCTTCGTTGATTGTTTCTAATCCTGTGTCGGTACGACAACCCGCCACACAACGTACCTTGCTGTCTACCAACTTTGGCACGATTACGAACCCGCTTCAAAACGGTGCCAGAGCTGCCAACCTCCTTGGGCGCAGCGTGATATCTGCTGGAGACCGATTGCGTGACCTCATCGTGCCAGATGCCCTTGCAGCTGTTGTTTCAGCACCTGGTTGGATACCAGGGATTGGCGGTGGACGTAAACCAGGTACAGAGAAGGATGGGAGTCACAAGCTGGAGAAGCTTAGGGCCGAGTTGGATGATGTTCTCTCGAGTAGCTGCCCATTGTGCGAAAGCGTGATAGTTGGTTTGGATAAACCGTTCGTGCAGGAAGGCGAAGTTGACACGTCGTGGACTCTGTAGCGCACTTATACTAATATTGATTCCCACTAATTCCATGAATTTTGAGACGGTGACGCGGGTATATTCGAGGAGATGCCAAATTGAACGGAAAAAAAAAAAGTATAAAAAAAGTAGGGAGAATGCAGAGAAACGTGCATCACCCATTGATCTTCTTACTTCTGCCTGCTTTTCTACGAAGACGGGCGGCTTTTCTTGCTCCCATCTATGACGGCGGTGAGGGGAGTTATATTTGGTGAATGAGGGACTACGTACTTGTGCCTTGGCCTCCTCCAACCTCCGCCTCTCCTCAGCGGCTTTTTTGCGCTCCATGGTGATATCTCTTTTCCTGATAGGATATATGAGTACTGAGTGGGAAGAACATCGAGAAAACGACGCACCTCTGGAATTCTGCCTGCTTCTCCTCCTTGAGCTCAGTCTGCAGCTTCTTGATTGCAGCAGCCTTCTTTGTTTTCTCCATTCTTTCCTCCCAGCTCTTTGTCTTTACACCATCAGGTAGATGGGATCGCCTGGGTAAAGTTCACAGGTTAGACGAAAGAAGCAGCGAAAAAGCTGATGGACGAACACGGTGGCGGTTTTTTTCTCCTTCCATGATTTACCTGAGACACGTCCGCCAGAGGAAGAGGCGAGGGGGATGGCAGAAGCAGCGAGATCGACTTCGAGGGTAATGGGGGCGTCAACAGAGATGCCAACCATGGTGTGCTCTGCTGCGATGGTGTCGATGGTGGTGGTTTGTTGCACGGAATGGCCGGACCGGAGGTGTATGGTAGTCACAAGGCGTGACAGGGCTTAAAATTTGGCGATTGATCGAAGAAGTAGTGTGACACGTGTCACGAACAAGCGGATTCCGTTTAACGGGGCAGGAGAGGGCTGGAGGAAGGGTCGGGTGAACTGGCAGCAGTAGATTAATGGGAGGAGATGATATCGCGATAAGTACAGAAATGTGGATATGCGCTGTGGAGGCAGAATACTTAAATGCAAGAGAAATCTTCAGGGATGTGTCACATGGATTTACGCGAGCTAGTTTGAGCGTGCATTGATTGAAGCATTCTTGAAGCTTTGCTGCTCACGTAGGGCCTCCTCCCGCCCCTTCTCGCTTCCTTCTCCTCCTCCTCCTTTCCCCCATCTCCTCCTCCTCGCCCCGCAGATGCTGCGGTCTATAAACTCCCCATTTCTCTCACATCATGACCAACCCAGTTCCAACCCTCGTCGCTCCTTAGCTTCTTCTCAGTCAACCTCTTCTTACATTACCGCCGATTCCTACCTCCACAACACCCCCCACCACCATCGCTCTCACCGCGAACGCCTCAATGACCCCGCCGCAAGCATGCTTGACCTCGACGACGACCCACGCTCTTCCTATGCTCCCTCAGAACTATACCAAGACCAATCCAGGTCATCTGACGACGAGAACGACCAAGAAGACGATGATTCCCTTCCTCGCATGAGCATGCTCGGTCCAAAGATGCGCTTCCATTCTCGTGCACCATGGGAGATGGATGACACTTCTCTCCGGGAAGAAGAGGAGGAGGAAGAAGAGGCTTCACACAGCATATTTTCGTCCGTTATCTTCACCCGTGCAAAGGAGAAGGACTCGGGTGGAAAGAGTTCTGGCTCTGGCTCGTCGGGTAGTCCCAGAGTCAGCAATGCTAGCAGACCCAGTGGAGAATCTAGTCGCTCCCAACTTTTTCCCAAGAGGTCATTCGAAACCACGTCGTCCAAAATCTCTTATCCTCGTGGCGCCTTGTAGTGAGCCAATTCTGTTGTGACTCTTGGCACAGCGACCGACTGACTGCATCTGAAACCTAGCACATTGGCTCAAGAAAGTATGTCAGCAACGTCTCTGGCGCAGCCTGCATATCAGGATGGTCACCGTGGAAAATTCTCTTTGGGTCGGATACGCTCACAATCCCCTAGTATATCGATACCGGCCTCTCCTGTCATGTCTTCCAGATCACCCATACATGGCCGCTGTCCTCCTGACACGGACACGCCGTCTCCTTCCGACAGGGAAGAAGTTCACCCGATGCCTCTGGAGAGCAGATTAAACACCAACATAAACATTGGTCGCGCTTCCCCGCCTTCAGATGACGATGTACATCCCTACGCCAATCCAGATCTCGTCATCTCGTATGCATCAGAGCTCCCTCCACCTTCCCCTCTTCGTTCGACTATGCGATATCCCGGCGTGACACGCAGCGACTCTAGTGTAACTGTCACTGAATCGTCCACTGGCAATCCTATCACGCGAACTACCACTGGATCCACGCTCACAACAGAGACTTCACACCATTCTAGTACTAAGAGGCGAGTGTCGTCCATCCAAGGAAAAGACATTTCTTCTCCAATGTCCGTGCAAGGCACTGCCATTTCCTCCCATATGTCTATCCACTCAAACGACAGTCGCATGTCCTCTTTACTACCTGGTGCTAATAGCCTGCCTGGTTGGACAGAGCACGGTGCGCCTCCAGCTTTCGGGTTAATCTCGTTAGAGGAGGCTAGGGCACAGCGTTCGCGGGGCAGCGCACTCCATACGACCCTCTCCCGTACATCCATTGCCACTGCTGCTTCAGGCAGTTCCACGATGCCATTCCCAAATAAAGAGCAGGATGATGCCAGCATCATCAATGGTTCTGATCCTTCGGTTCAGGATGGCTTAATGACGAGGACCCGCGCACGCTCCATCAGTGCGGGTAAAGCGAAAAGTGCCTTACAGGCCATCGTTGGACCTCCTAAGCTAGATCGGCGTGGTTCCGAACCCGCGGTTACACTATCTCAGAATGCAGCTCCAGGCAAGACTCTAAAGCATAAGAAGAGTGGTTTCATGAGGTTGCTAGGGCGTAGTTCTGATAAGGAAGAAGCTCCTCCTGTTCCTTCCTTAGACGACGCATATACCGCTCACAACGCCCAAAATGCTTTACGACCACCGAGGACATCCTCTCATCGCGTTCCTGCCCCGTCCTTATCACCCTCTTCTCCTGATTCTGTTTACAGCCTTAATACTTCTCCGTTGAGTCCTATACCAAGTCCTAAGCGTGTGCCACCCTCTCTTTCCATTAACACACATACTCAAGGTGCTATACCTCGACCACCTAATACCAGTAGTTCTGGACAGACGTCATACCAAGTGCTCCAAACACTTCCATCATCCGACTCTGTCAAACCCTGGCTTAATGACAATTTCCCGCAGAGTGCTCCAGCCAATGTGTCTGAATTCCCTTCGCTCAAGCTGAGGCCTGTTTCCACCCTGTTCAGTGCACAATTCGGCGATCATATCGTTTCTAGCGATCTACAACCAACGCTAGAAGCGGATTTGGATACCCCACGCTCTCAAAGCCCAATTGGTATCATCTCGCCAATCACCCCGGGTTCGTTCTATCGATCCAGCAATGATCATCCTTCTGTAACTGCAGCTGCAGCTACTGGCGACCAATCATCGGTCATTAAAGCACTTCAGGAGGAACTCTCTTCGTCCAAGAACAGGTGGCAAGCGCAGAAATGGGAGTTGGAGAGCCAAGTTAGGGATCTGAAAGCACAAGTAGAAGAACTTAAGAGCAATACTAGTCCTCAGGACTACTGTGATGTTTGCGGTCATGGTTCACAATATGTTGCTCAAGATGATACACAGGTTGATAATTACGCTCAAAGGAGCGTCGTGAATAGACCTAGATTGCGGACGGGAACGTCCTCTCGTTTCGGCAGTGCGCTACCATGATGGAAGAAATTTATCCTTCCTATACCATTCGGATTTCTGGAGCTAGGTGATGGACATTCTACTTGTAACAACAGTAGCAACTTCACATTCTTTTCGTCTCATCTTGTTTATTCTTGCCAGTTTGTTATTTGTTACCCCAACTCCTCTATCCCCCTTGGTATATACTATTATTAATTACTTATTCCTAACACCCATTATTCGGTTGTTGTGCAGACTACACATCGCACCTCCGTCCTCTGTCCTCCGCTCTCCTTTTTTGTTTAGCTTTATCGTTCGGAGGCCTGTATCCTTGCCATTTCACTATACCCCATTCCACTGTCTTCTGGTCTCTATCACACATATGCCTGCCAATTGGCTTTCAACCCACTGTCCTCATTGTGAGGTACATTTATAAAGTGTACTTAATAACTACTCTTCGTCTGCACCAATAAGCCACCCAATACCTTTCGAGAGCACCCTTGTGGCATGCGCAGAAACATCTTCCCCTTCGGTTCTACGTGTGCTTGTACTACGGTGTGACCCTGTGTCATCTGTCTCTGACAGTTGGGAGCGGCCACGATGACCGAACGGAAAGTTGGCTGCCACGCTTTTAAATGTACGGCTGGCTAGGGCAGCTGCATCGGGTGTACTGAGCAAAGGCGGCGAAGGCATGTGAAAATCTTGCAATCGTGCACGTAGAGTGGATGCAACATTGATAGGCAGAGAAGAATCAACAAGCTTTCGAGGACTTGAGACTGCTGCAGTTCCACTTCGGCGGTGAGTCATTCTTTCTTCGCGATTTTGAATATCCTCGTTCTCTAGCCGCTGCCATGCTGTAAGGACATCGTGAAGTTTTTCTGCGGGACATAGCTCCAGGGCACGGCCTAAGAGCAACATTCTCTTCCCAAGCTCTTCGAATTCTGGTTGCCGGCCCAACTGGAAGCATGCTATCCAGCAAACCTCTGTTACTTCGTGAATTCGAGGGTCGTCCGCATCCAGCTCTGAGGATGCTCTAAGTTTAAATACAATATCCACCATCCGTTCACTATTTTCGTATGCACGTTCAAAGTCCTCCGCTTGTAGAGCCGTATCTGCCAGCATAGCGAGGACTTTCACTTCAGCGACGACATCTTCTGCGAACCCGAGTTTATAGGAGAGATCCAAAATGACTTCTGTATGTTTATAGGCGTCATTATTGCTTGAGAGAACCCGCGATATCAGCGACAGCCGATCTTTAGTCAAACGAATTTCGATCGGAGATATAGGGATTCCTGGTCGAGATTGTACATTAAAAGATGAAATCCGTGAAGTCGCTTCCACAAATTGTTTCTCCTTGACTAGTCGATTTGACGATCGGGGGATGTCCAAACTACAAACATCTGAGCGGCTGATAATAAGGAAACAATGATGCTATATTTACCAGTCGTACGCCAGCTTCATATCACCGATTTTGTAGTTACCTGAGCTCGCGTTGTCGTAAAGTTCGTGAAAGCATGATATGCATATATCTTCGATGGTATTGGCATCCAAGTCTATTTTATTCCGCGGAGATCGTAGTATGGCCTTTGCGATGTCAAATTCTGCAATTGATGAGAAATATAAATTAATTCAATGAAGATACACTTACTACCAGTGCTTAGAAGCCCGCTTAAGAATATACGTGTTACTTCATCTCGCGATAGCAAACCGAATGCCCCCTTCAATCCGTTGTCACCTTTCCCCGTCAGCTTTAGCATATCTTCCAAGAGCCATTCCCAATCTTCTTGAGTATTCAGCTGGTCTTGTTGGCCGCCAGCTCGACGCGCCATCCTGTTTGCCCATGAGCGCTGTTCGTTGATGTCTCCGTTGCTTTGTAGGAACCATCGTAACGGAGCTGGAACACTCCAACGGGAGAAAATTTCACCAGACTCCAGGTGAACATCCAGGATGTCAAGCGCACGGGAAAGAGAAGAGAGTGAAAGAGGTTTAAATAATATGAGAAGTTCACTGGGAGTAGAGCAAGGATGCATAATACTCGGCTTTACGAATGTACCTAACGACGCAACAGTCGTATCTGCAACATCTTCGTCGTTGTCATCATCCCTAGAGATGTCCCAAGCGGGGAGGCATTCAAAAATACGGCTCATAGTTGACCATTCATCAAGGCTATCACTGCCATATAAGCAAGCAAGGGCTAAACGAGCGATATCCTCGTCATCACGAATTAGCCTTTGAGCTGGGGGAAGAGTGGGCTTGGAGGCTTCAAAGATGACCGCGGCCTTTTCAAGAGGCGCAGAAAGGATATATTCGTAGAGGATTCGTGTTGGAAGGGAAGGATCGGGAGAGCCTGCTCGTTCTGCACGAGCTTCCAGAACGTAGAGATAAGGCATAACCAGGCGCGAAATGTCCTCTGCAAGGGATCCTGGAGTAGAATGGGCCAGATAGGCGTGTACAACTGCCAATGGTTCCAAAGAATACCAACGTGCCAAGGTCCAATCATCATCCATCTCGTCTGCCTGAGGTGCATCATAGACAAGACGCGACAGAAGGCTCAGTTCTTCACCGAGTTCATCTAAACCTGGTATTCCCTGCGATGCTCCATGTTGGACAATGGCTAATGCAATGTCAATCATTCCGGAGGAGTGGATGACTCTATTGACACGATTCTTGTACCAAGTAGATAACTCATCATCAGAAAGCAATAGATGATGGGCTTCATAGCCAACCCCATCAACAGTATGGACCTGGTCAAGAGCTAAGTTAGACTCTTGTAGGGCAGACTGACACTGCCGAGCCTCCACAAAGTCAGGTTGCATTCTCCAAGGCTCAGAGATCATAGTGGGTTCAGAATTCGTAGCTGGACTATATGATGGAAGGAGGAAGTTGTAGAGCGATGGGTGTATATGCTCTGGAATATTCTCCAATATTACGAAGCGAAACGGCCAAAGTACGGGCCCGTGCCTCTTGAATAGGATATGAAGTGCAGAAAATGCTTCCAACGACGCCAGTTCACAGGCCAGCCTTACGATATCACCCAGTAAGAATGACGATAGAGATACTGGCAGCTGCGGCGAGGACTTTGTTCTGGTGTCTGTTGTCGACGTGGAGGAGCCCGCCGTTCCATCTGCCCAAGGATCATCCTCCCACTCGTCCACGTCATCTTCAACCCCAGTATCTCCCGATTCCAATGCGCTCTTCTCCATCTCAACATACGTATTGAGTCGGTCAAGCCGCTGCAGCAATATCGACCTTATGTTGCATAGCCGTGCGTCGATGGGCGAGTTAACGAAGTATTCCACCAGCGAATTGTGAATAGTGTCAGGAGCCTCCGTTTCTTCTGAAGCCAGGGTGTCCTGACAGCGTTGAATAACGCGCTCTGTTCTCGATATGCCGAGCTTCAGCAAAGATTCTTGGACCTCCGTGTTATTAACAGCTCTATCCAGACACGCTGCTGCTGCTACCCACAAGTCGTCAGGAACAGCTGACAGCGTAGTCTCCACATAATTAGTCGTGATTTCGTCGTCCGGAAGTGAGGCCCACTGGGTGTAGGCAGAGGTCGATGCCATGGTGGTTGAGAGCGTGGTCAGTGCCAGTCGTGTCCTTGAGCGCGTGTACTAATTCGGAATGTGACGTAGCAGCACTCAGCATACCAGCAGCACCTAGCACACCAGTATCGCCCAATTGAATAGTGTCCCTTACGTAGTATACTCAATTCCTTTAAATATTTATACTCGCCGCATTTACATTTTATTTTGACGAAAGATTTAGTACTCTCAAAAAGACTAAATGACATTTGTTAGCTAATGATACATATTTTGGTGTGGATGCGTAAATGTTCAATGCACTCTCCATCATACTATCGTGATGATGGCTCTCCTAATCGTGACATGCGCCTGCGCACTCAGGGAGATAACTACAGTAAACGTGGGTCCATTAGAATATCCCAGACCCCTCAGAGCAAGAAAATAAAAGATAACAATGCATATAGGAGAAGAGGATTTTAAAACAATGTATCCTGAAGAAATGAGTGAGAAAGATATAACTTCGGAAAAGTAGAAATAGACTAACTTCGTCCCGTAGATATTCACCGACATCTCTATAGTAAATGATTAGACATGAAGAGAATCAACGTGTTATAGAACGTACGCTTGGTGGAATACAATGATTGCTGTGGGATCCAGTTTCCTTGTATCGATCGTTGACCGCGCTGTCACACCGAAGCCCTACAGGACATTTCAGAGACTGCTGCGGATGACCAGGATGCAAGACTCACTAAGGGTATATCACTCATGCTGAACACTACAACACCCTGATGTTCTGGAGTGTCCTCCGTTATTCTCCCCAGATGTGCCTTTACAATATTATTGCCATAAAGGAAAGGCATCTCCCCGTTAGGCTTGATCCACACCTGCGTAATGTTAAATATATATACAGACGTACACATACAGAACGGAGGCACCTTATACTTGGCATATTGTGCAACGTAGTCGAGTGCAGTTATATGCAGCTTGAATTTGCCGCTTTTGCTGAACTTACCGAAGCATGTACCGAGGCTGACAAGGTTCGGTCGTGCGACGGATATGCCGAGGCGCATCGACGATTCAGAAACGTAATAGACGCGGTCCTTTTGGAGCCTGAAGCAGTATGGTTCGTCTGTGCGGTCAATCAAATGAACGAGATTTTTGCCCTATAAAGCATCGTATCAATGAGTTTGGAGACTCCAGGAAAGAGGAGGTACGAACGATGTAGTTGGCGAGTTTTGTGAACACCACCTTGGATTCCTCTTCGGTCAATGGACGCATTACGATTTGTTTGGTGGTTAAAGGGGTAAATGGAAGAGCTAAGCGATATGGCCTGCAATTGAGACTGAGCAAAGGAAAGACCTACAAGTGAAGACCCAAAAAAAAAGCCCAACAACGCGTTACGTAATCTAGCTATATGTAAAAGCGCGACAGCATCACGTGGAGCGGTAAAGTGCACCCTGACCATCGTGAAGTTCAGTTCGCTACTGGCGCTAACATTCCATGGCTGCTCCTCCCTCCTTCTCCTCGTTCCCCGCCTCCTTCTCTTCGTTTCCAGAAGACGACTCAGGTCCAAGCAAATCCCGTTCTGACCGACAAAAGCCTCTTCATGACGACCAGGAGAAGACCAAACGCGTAAAGAAAGGACGCAGCAAGGACAAGGAAAGGCATGGCGAGAAAGACCAACAACATCGTAAACACGACAAGGACCGGCGACACAGACACCGCTCTGCAGATGAATCACGGGATCATGCGGACGAGCAACGACACGCAGCTCATAATGTAGCCGCCGACTCGTCACGGTTTTTCTACTCAGATCGAAGAGGAGATCATCTGAACATACAATACGGTGGACTGCACTCGGGAGATGTACCAAAGTATCGTTTAGTTGACGGTATGTGTGCTTATTACCTCCCAACTAACAACTAATGATGGTGAAGGGGGCAGAAGTATACTTGGTCTTTCCTTTTCATGGACGGCGGTTCGGCGAAGTGGGAAAGGGATTGAGGTTGGCCTTCGTGATCGTCGGAAGGTACGTCGGATACTCTCCCATTATTATGCACCATAACTAACTACACGCTATAACAGATGTCCAGTTTAACTGACTCAAGCGCGAGGGCCCTTCTTGCAGCCCCGCCAACCCGGAGGATGTTGCAAACCGATGTATCCACAAAATACGAAGAAGTTAATGGTTTCATACGACTTCCTTCTCGTCGGGGACCTCAGAACGCTGAAGAATCATATCGGTCGATTACACTATCAAAAGAGAACGATTCAGATTCTGGGTCTGATTCCGCGTCGGAAGACGTAGAAGAGGATTCTAGTACCGACGACGAGGGCCCTACGTTATCTTCTCTCCAAGAAACACTTAAATCGCTAGAACATGACATCACTGAAGATCCCGGCTCAGTTAATAATTGGCTCTTCCTATTAACACATACACTATCCACTATCCCCATTACATCAAAGAATGCTACCAAGGCCCGATCGGAAATTACGCTTTCCATTCTAGATCGTGCTCTTTCCGCTCATCCTCGGAATTCATCATCCAAACTCTTGAGAATCAAGCATCTCAAGGCTGGAGAAGAGATTTGGCACGACAGTAAATTGAGGGCGGAATGGGAGGACGCGCTGAAGGTGGGTGGTGTGGAAATATGGATGGAATGGCTCGAGTGGAGGATTAGGAAAGGGAGCAAAGGACTGGACGGGATAATGGAGGATGCCTTAAGGGCTATGGAAGCGATGGGAGCTGGCGAGGAGAGGGAAATTGAGAGGCTGAGGATCTTCTGGCGCTGTGCAGTAGCTTTCCGGAATGCGGGTAAGTGACGTTTGAAGCCTTCTTTATTTACAGAATTCATGTTCTTTCCCCAGGGTTCACGGAACGAGCGATGGCCATGTTCCAGGCACAGGCTGAACTGTGAGTGTCGTTGGATCCATATAATATGTACGCCATGCTTAACATTTTACCTAGAACTTTCGAGGTGCCACAGGGACTTGATGATTTACCTCTTAAGCTTCAGCTTGATGAACTTGAAGAGTTCTGGGATTCAGAACTACCACGAGTGGGCGAGAGGGGTTCTAAAGGGTGGGATGACTGGGTCAGAAGGGGTAAACCTGAAGTTACATCGACCGCCTCACCTGCTTCACAGCCTTCGAATCGACCATCGGAGCTGGATCCTTACCGATCATGGGCAGCAGACGAATTGAGACTTGATCAAGGATCCGTCCTTCCGGCACGGTCTGCAGACGATGCAGCACAATTTGACCCTTACTCAATGGTGCTCTTTGCTGACATCCGTCCACTCCTTCTGTCTTTAAACTCGGCAGAAGCCAAAGATGCTTTCCGCGTGGCTTGGATATCGGCCATTGGACTTCATGTGCCCGGATTCTCGCTCTCATCGTTGAATACTTCTGAACTAGACTGGGATGATCGATGGAGCCAAGGGTATCTGGCGAGTTCTGCGTACTTGAATTCCATATTTCCTAGGGATGCAGGCCATAATCTTCTCACTGCCGACGCGTCCGCCGGTGTGCTCATTGGGCGAGAGAAGGAATACTCCAGTAGCTTTGGACCAGTAAAATCCTGGGCACCTGGTGTTATTGAGCCGCTTGATGTATTCCCCTCAAAGCCGAAGGCATGGAGGGGAATGTGGGGCGAGGAGGATGTCGCTTCAGTTGATATTGACTTCGTACGGCGGTTGTTTGTTCAAATGCGATTTGGCAATGACGACTCGCGTTGGGATGCCTTGAGATTGTCTTTTGAGGCTGCTATTAGTATCAAGGGGTAATTATCTTTATTATCATTAATGTGTCAACATTATTGACATAGTATTTTGTAGCGCGCTGAAACAGTCAAAGGAGCTATTATCTTTGGCGAGGAACTCATATTCACACTGGGCAGCTCATGCTCAACTAGAACGGATGCGAGCGCACCTTGATGATGCTCGAAGAGTATACCAAACAGTACTCGTCGCCTCTCAGCCCGATCAGAAGGTTGAGGTCAGCCAACTGTGGTGGAACTGGGCAGAAATGGAATGGCTCGCTGGGGAGGATGAGCAAGCATTAAATGTGGTTCTAAGAGCTGTGGGAGGGGATGAAGGACGAAGTGGGATGGTTATTCTGAGGGCCAAGCGTATGTTGGAGGAATATGTGCGATCTGTGAACAAGAGAAGTGAGTGGAAGGAACGCGAAGCATGGATTAAGTTGAGGGCGTTGCTTGAGCTGTTGTCAGGAAAGGAAGTATCTGCGATGCTGTCTATCTTTGACGAGCATCTCTCAAGTGACTCCGGAAATGTTGAGCACGAGAGCTTAACTGTTGGGAGTGTCTTGATGGTGTACCACTATGGAGTGACTCTTAAACGGCCGATACCTCCTGCCATCCTGCGAGATCGAGTAGAAAGGGCACTGGAGGAGTACCCAAGCAACTCGATTCTATTGGGACTATTTTTGGAAGGAGAGAAAGGTCAAGGGCTGTGGGGAAGAGTGAGAGGGATCCTAGGTGAAAGCGATGGCAGACCGAAGAGCGTTGCCAGACGAGTGGAAGAGGTATGGATTGCAGGATGGGAGAAAGGACGATGGGCGGGAGAGGTGGAGCGCACGAGAAGCGGACTTGCCGCCGCCGTTGAAAACGAGAGGTACGTGGCTATAACGATTCACGAAAGTAGTATCCTTATTCGTGCTCGCAGGACACGAGCCAGCGCTGTTATCTGGCGTATCTATATCGAGTTTGAGATACGGGCAGGGGAGCTGCAGCGGGCAAAGAAGCTTCTATTCCGTGCAATCGGAGAATGCCCGCTGGTGAAAGGTGTGTATTATGATGTATATAAGAGGAGTAAAGCTAATAATGGTATAGAGTTGTATCTAATTGCGTTTGGGGCACTGCGGAGCGTGTTCAGTGCCCACGAGCTGAATGGACTGGGAGATACGATGGTGGAGCGGGGGATGAGGCTGCGGAGAGGACTGGACGAAGTGCTTGAAGGATGGGGCGGAGTGGGTTTGGACGGTGAGGGAGACAGGGAGAGCGAGGAGAGCGGGGACGAGATTGAGCACAATGCGCGTGAGCTGAGGCGGTTGATGCCGTACTGAGGTGGGTTGTATGTGTATGTAAATAGCATGGAATGCAAACAAAGTGACAATGGATGCGTGAGACAGTGTGATTGAATGTGACGTGACATACTAACACTGTTTACCTCCACGAGGCGGGGGATTCAGCTTGTAAGTAGACTCAGCCTCTGTTCGCTCGCGCCCTCAAGACTTGCCCGACGCTGCTCGCTGGCCCTGCGCTGGCATCGCTGCTTAAGACATTCCCATCGGCGCAAACGCTGCAACTATCGCCCCACATTAGCCTGCTCACCGCCCAAGCCTCTCCTTTCCCACTATTCCACTCCTGTCGTCATATTCTCGCTCCATCTTCTCGGGCAGGCCAGGTCCACCCATACCGCTCTCTACCTTTCCATACCAATTCTTAGCTCGACAATAACCCACCCAGTCCGCCTTTGACCCAATCTCCAGTAGTCTGCTTCCATTATCTCACCTCCATCAATGCCTACCATTCCCGCCCCCACCCTCATCCTTCCCAGCGAGGAGTGGCCCGACGCAGACTTCGACCTCCCAGAAGGCGTACCTATTCACACTCCGTTTGATAAAGACGACGATGACCTCGACTGGGACCTCGAGATGGACCTGGGTCATACCGGTGGAGCCAAGGCCCAGGCAGTCGTCGCCGGCATTGCTGCCAGATCTGCCTCCTTCTCAGCATCCTCCTCCCAGATGTTCACAATTCGCCCCCCGCTTTCCTTTATCGAGGCAGAGGACGATGACGAGGGTGTGTCTACTATCAAGGTCGCTGCTCTTCCCGACGACGCCAACACCGCCACACTCCGGCCCACACCCACCCCCGTCCTCGCATCCGACCCCAAAGCACCCTCGACATCCATCGATGATGACTTTGAGGATGCCTTTGCATTACCATCGGATCTCACTCAGCTCTCCCTCGCCCCTTTATCCCTCAACCACAGATCATCAAAGAATTCGCTTGAATGGGGCGACAAAGATACCTCTTCCTCCCAATCTTCAGACGCCTATTCTTCCCTTGGCTTCGCAGATGCATCGCCTTCATCCAACTCTACTTCTTCCGCATCCTCAGTCTGTCTTCCCGAGACTGAAAGCGAGGCTGACGAAGACGACGACGAGTTGGAAGGGCTAGTCATCCCAACCGCCCTATTTGAATCGGGACAAAGTGGCCGCCAACTAACAAAGATTCTGGAGATGAAAAAGAAGGCCCAGGTCACAAATAGTCAGGTTAAAATCGCCAGTCCCGATCCCGAAGATGACTTTGAGATGGGTCTCGTCATCGAGGACGATGTCGACCTCAGTCCCAGCAGACTCCTATACAACACCCAGAACCCCAAGCGAAACTTTAACCGCAGCAATAGCATACCACCGAACCGACCATCGTCCCTCCGACCGCCTTCAAGAATGAAAACAGAGCGAGCCAAATCCCCAGCGAATCCCCCACAATCCTCAGCCCGCCAATTACAAAAATTGCGCCTCTCCCCATCCCCTCCCCTTCGCCCTCCCTCAAGATCACAGACTCTCCAGACATTCCAGGCCCTTTCATCAAGTATCCCCTCTCCTTCCCCGTCACCCTCTGGTTCATTCCTTACCCCCAAACCAGGCAGTCTGCGTGGACAAAAATCGCATTCTGGACTCAAACCTGCTTCACCACCATCATCGACTCGGAAGCTTACTCGCAAGGCATCCATGTCGTCGCTTCTTGAATCCAGCTCTCAGGCATCAGGCTCTGGGTTGGCAGGATCATCCGGAAGTTCGCGGGTGGCTCGGTATGAGGAGCCAACAGCAGCATCGCGTGCTAAAGTACACAAAAGCTCTACAACACGCATACAAGTACCACCTACCCGCCCGTGCACTCCGTCATCTAATCCTACAGCCCTTCGCCTTACTATGCCTACCCAATCCCGAATTAAATCGAGACCATCCCTTTCACAAGTATTTGGTGCTCCGCCCACCCCCACACTCCCTTCTCCATCACTACGCGCCACATCTCCCATTCCGCCTCGCCCACCGTCCAATATGTCTCTAAGAGCAGCTGCTCGAGCAGTAAATGTCCCGCCCCCTCCACCTCCACCAGCTGCGCCCAAAATTCTCCGAAAACCAAAACGCCAGCGAACATATGGAGATGGAACTGAACTTGATGGTATCGAAGACCTTCCAGCAGACCGCGAAAAGGAAGCACGATATCGAGTCCAGCCTAAAGGCTATGGAAACCGTGTCCCCGGCGCCACTTACGCCTCAAAAGTCGCTGATAAGTCGGCAGATAAGGGCACAGTACGAAAGAAAGGCAGACGAGAAGGTTCGAGCGGGAATGGTGAGTTTCTACTATCTACTGCTCTGTATTATAATTCACGAATCTTCTTCTAATTTAGAACCTATAGCGGCCTTGGCTTCAGCGACGAATACACTTCGACGCGTAGCTACCCGCATCGAGTTCCCAGCGAAAGCACCTAGTCCAAGTGAAGTGCTTCCAAAAAAGAAGAAGAGAGATTCTTCTTCCCCAGCCGCCCCAGGTCAACGGCGAAAGCCGACGCTCATTCGAAACTTGGGAGGTGCTGGCGGTCCCAAAGGTGTGTTGTTTGTGATATCAGGGTAAAGGCATAAACTAAAGACAACGTCTAGTTGTTGGTGACATGAAATGGAACCCACACACCCTCCGATGGGAAGGTAACGACCAGGTTCTTCGAGACTTTGATGCCGCTGTTGGCACATCCACTCGTCCAGCTCTCATTACTCATCTTACGGGCTCATCTATTGGCTCGCCCGTTGGTTCATTTGCGTCTGGTGCACGAATAGTGGGAACTATGATCTTCGATCCGACACGCATGTGCTGGATATCAACATTACCACCAGACGAAGACGAGCCTGATGTATTTGCCAATCTTGCTGACGACGAGGAGGATAGTGATGTTTGGGAAGCCAAGGGTGGTACCATTCGTGCAAGCCAGGTTATTGGTAGCTCGAATACATCCTGTGCCAACTCTAGCTCGTCTTCGGATGCTCGCATAGAGGCCTCCAGTCCTGCACGCAGTCATACGCGGACAATATCTGAATCTGGCAGTGACCGAGGCTCACGAGCGTCCATGGTTTGCGACGTCGATGATGCCTTCTTGGAAGACTGCCGTATCGCTGAGGAGAGGCATCGAACAGAAATGAAGGGATGGAAATCAGCGCTTGGAAAGCCGGACGTATTTTCTGGACCTGACCGCTCGTATCTTTATGAAATCAGGGCGCTTGCTACACGCAAGTACTGATACTTTTCTTTGAACTCTCCTTTCCTTGCATATGCTACCCACTTTTACTATCTTTTACAGCAACATTTTAGTATAGCCGCTACTGCGCGTAAAGCTTTTTTATTGTTATTGGATTTCACATTCGACCTGTTGTTTTTCTCTTTTCTTGTTATTTTATTTGATTTCTTGTACATACCTCTCAGTTCGACGTATCTCAACACACACACGCTCATTTGTAATGGTCTCTCTTACATACATACGGAAATGATAACATGTTCAATTATTTGTGATCCAGTTAAGATGTCATCAAAGTCGCTCAACGATCGCGATAGTGGCCAAGACATCTTATCTCTTCCTTCCTCGTCTGGAGAGGGGATGGGCACTCAGGGCTTTCTTGCTTCCCCCATAGAGAAAATACACGCTGGAGGCGGCCGCATTTGCGTAGCTTCTCATGGACAGAAAGCTGTCTTCTCCGAGCTTTCGGCAACATATCCTTTAAAACTCTTATCGCCCCGCATAGCTCAGGATGGTGTGGCCGTGGTGTATATCTTGTCCTATGGCGGAGGTCTTGTCAGTGGCGATCGAGTAGACCTCTCGGTCGATGTGCAGCTTGGCGCAAACTTGGTTCTGCTTTCACAAGTAAGTCATTTCCATGTGCAAGTGTTCTGACTCCTGCAACTCGTCCAACAGGGCTCCACCAAGGTTTTCAAGAGCCGCCCTGGTCAGCGGCTGGCGTCTGTCAAAAGTAGACATGATTTTTCCAATACGGACGCCTCTATGTCTCCACTGACAAGGCAGAACATGCTTTTCACCGTGAAGGCTCACAGTGCCTTGTTCCTACTGCCGGATCCTGTTACCTGCTTCCGTGACGCATCATATAATCAAGTGCAGCGTTTCGAACTGTTTGAAGACGCGTCTTTAGTCGTTCTTGACTGGTTCACATCTGGGCGGAAATCATTGGGAGAGGAATGGGTCTTTTCTCGCTACTACAGCATTAATGAAATCTTCGTCGATGGAAAACGGATTGCAAAAGATGTTACACTCCTCGACGACAAACTAATAAATGCTAAGCTACCCCCACGAACACTGGGTGATCGGTTGGCACCTTACTCATGCTACGCCATGGTACTATTATATGGTCCGAAGTTGCAAGAAACTATCGGACATATTACCGCTGAGTATGGTCAGATATCGGTTTTCAAAGCAAGATCTCCGGCAGACCTGATATGGTCTCTGAGTCCTATTAATTCCGCCGGCGCTGTTGTCAGAGTTGCAGGAAGAGAAACTGAAACTGTGAAACTATGGTTGCAGAAAGCCCTTCGCGGAATTGAGCATGTCGTCGGGACAGATGTATATCAGAGAGCTTTTGTCTAAGGTGACACGGTGGCAGGAGGAATGTGGTGAGTCGCGTTTATTCCGAACTGAAGATGTGCATTTAACAGGGTCTTGCCTGTCCTGTCTGTAGCAGATTGGGGACCATCGAGAACTGGATATCTGATTGGGATAGGTAAACTGCGGGATGTATTACTATTTTCATGCGATAGGCTACTACTTAAACATGCGATACTCTGCATTCAAGCATTATTAGTATGCCTCATAGAGCATATCAGGTATGCGTTGCGAAACTCTGTGTTATGCACCGTCTCTGTTGAATTTGTTCGAGTAGGATTTGGTATTTCATCGTTTCAAACCGACATATGTGTTGATTAATGCAATTGGGATGCGAACTTGGATGGGAAAGTTAAGTAAGAGCATCGCAAATTCCCGATAACCCACTATTTATTTGGCCAATGGTGTTGGGCCTACCGTGAAGATCCGTTGGCATTAGGAACCCACACGGAAATAAGCTGTCTGCGACTCGGCGAGGAATTGATCGAGGCATGGATTGCAGGATAAGGTTGTTGTATGGAGAATGTAGAGTCTTACTAAGGTAAGGCATGGGTGTAGATGGGCGTTAATAAGTATTAACAAGGGTTAGGATGTATGTATGGGGGTAAGTTCCAAATAAATCATTTGTACGAATTCTTCTTTGATCGTGGATTCCGTGCCTTTACCGTAACTTAATCAGCCAGTTCTTCCCCCATGCTTCTCTTATCACGAAAGTGACGTGGAAAGAATCACCCATTCAGAAAACCAATATGGCACCTATATGAACTCATGTTTTCATCCTAGTTTCCACTCTTCTAGACTCCAGAACATTCATGACATCCAACACCCAATCGCTGCCCTCTAAAGAGGAAAATGCCAGCATTCATGGCACTGTCTTGAAAGACAACGTCTATCGTCCCGAAGTCGATACTTCTGCGGTGAACGAGCGGCGTCTGATGCGGAGAATCGACCTTCACGTTATTCCTTGGTTGGCTGTACTCTATCTCTTGAATTTCCTCGACAGAGGAAGCATAGGAAATGCGAAGGTAAGAATGTGTTGCAGATCAGGGTCTACACTTCCTGATGGTATGTCTACATTCGGCAGCTTTACCGGCTCGAGCAGGAACTACGCATCAACGACAATCAATACTTGCTTGCTTTAACTGTCTTCTTCTTTCCTTATGCTATATTCGAGGTGACTATTGCTGCTTCGATCTTTCAACGTAACAGTGCTTGCTTCGCTGTTGACACACTTCTTGTATATAGCCTGCAAGCAATGTTATTCTACGGAGATTACGACCTTCAATATGGCTTTCTACTATGATGCTACTATGGGGGATCGTCATGGCATGTCTATTGCGACCTTTAATCACGCCAGTTATAATGAATTATCTTCCCACAGACTATGCATGGTGTTATTAAGAACTTCGGTGGCCTCATTAGTTCGTTCCGTCGGTTCTCAAGAAACTAAGCTTAGCGCTTACTCTGAATGCAGCCGTCCGTGTCCTTCTTGGCCTGACTGAAGCAGGGTTATATCCCGGGATTGTATTCTACATCACCAGGTAAGTTCTGCGGCTCATTACCTTGGTCTCTGTAGTAATCGCGAACTTCGCTAGTTGGTATAAACGTTCAGAAATGGGTTCCAGAGTTGCAGTATTTTTCTCTTCTGCCACCGTCGCCGGTGCCTTCAGTATGCGCTAATATGTTATCTCTTGAATCGTATTTAACGTGTATTCTCGTAGGCGGTCTTTTGGCGGCTGCTATTGCAAATATGGATGGAGTGGGTGGAAAATCTGGTGCGCTTCTTCTGCACTCTAAATATTTCCAAACCTCCCTGCTTACCATCCTTCTAAGGATGGGAGTGGATCTTCATTCTTGAGGGTTTGGCGACAATATTAGCATCTATTGCTTCTTATTGGATCATTCAGGATTTCCCCGACACCGCGAAATTCTTGTCGGAGTCAGAGAGTATATCCGCCACCTTACCACCTTCGAGCCGACTGCTAACTATGATATAGGGGTGTTCGTTGTTCGGCGGTTACAAGACGATATGCAATTCAGTGCTGGCGGAGAAACCTTGAAGAAGCGATATATCTGGAAAAGCCTGGTCGATTGGAAAACATGGATTGCCAGTAAGTTCATTTCAACCTACCAGTATACTTTATGACAACACTGAAAACCATCCCTAGTGGGTATCTACATGGGCTTGTACGTTTCTTTCTAGCTTTCAGTACATCTTGATTTATCATACTTTCCCCAAGTGATGGTCCTCTCTATGCGTTCTCGTTGTTTACACCGTCTATCATCAATCAGGTATTCAACCATATAAGTCTCCGAGAGGACGTATTAATGTTTATCATGCCATAGCTAGGCTTTACGGCAACTCAGGCTAATTTACTATCCGTTCCTGTGTATGCATGGGGATGCTTGATGACATGTGTCGTTGGCTTCCTGGGAGACCGTCTAGGTCGTCGATATCATATGAATCTGTGAGTATTACACTAAAATTACCAAGACAAGATATGCTAAACTGTAAACAGAGTTCTATTCAGTATAGGTATGCTATTAATTAAATTCTGGAATCAAGTGCTCAGCTAGGGGACAGGTTTGGTGGCATATATAATACTGATAGCCTCCAAAACACCTGCCTTATCTTATTTTGCGGTATATTTAGCTGTCTCGTAAGTCCCAAAGCCGTATGTCCGATTTACCGTCAAGTTAACAGTACTTCCAGGGCGATTTACCCTACCATACGTATGTTCACTCTTATTTTAACTCGCACAAATTAGTTAACAGATGTTTTTTCAGCAAACTCTGTTGCTTGGGTTGCAAGTAATGTCGAAGGATCCTACAAACGAAGTGTGACACTTGGGATGGCCATTGGATTCGGTAACATTAACGGCGCTGTGACGGCGAATATTGTGTGTATCTTTACCTATCGTCTCATGTCTTTTGAAACGAAAGAACAACAGTATCGGGCGAACGACCGCCCATTTTATAGGTTAGGACACGGTATTGTGCTGGCATATATTGCAATCGGATTTCTGTGCTCCATATTGTTTGCTGTGCTCCTTCGAAGAGAGAATGCTCGGAGAGATCGTGGCGAGCGAGATGAAGTTATTGAAGGCACTGACAACAAGCATGCCAACGAAAAAAATGGACGTTATGAGAGCGTAAATGCGGCTAGGATTGATAAAGGAGATGAATGGAGCGGATTTAGGTACACTATATGATGAATTAGTCTTTTAACCAATGTGTTTATGCTTAGCATGAATTTCGAACGTCGAATACAACAATATTGGTCTAATGTGAGTGGGTGTATTTGGACTACGTATTAGATAAAATACAACAAGATACGTATAGTATATTCTCTTTCCTGGATAACAAACCTATCAAAGCAATCGTGTATCGTCTAGAGCCTTTGCGGTGGCCAATCCAGGAATTGGGGCCGGATCATCTACCTCAGCTTGAGGAGAACCTTCGAGAGGTGGGGGTGCACTTGTTTCACCTCTATGCTCATCAAGCCATTTGTCCATATCGTCAGAACGGCCGATGAATGGTCGCTTGCCGAGAAGGTTGATCATATCCTCACTAGTGATTTTGCAATCAAAACATAGCCGTCGAGATAGTTTTAGAGGATAACTTACCGTGTAATGACCTCCTTATCCAGCAGGAGCTTTGCCACCTTCTCAACATCCTCCCTGTGCTCCGTTAAGAGAATGCGTGTTCTCTCGTAGGCATTAGTAATCATTTTTCGTACTTCGAAGTCGAGCATCTCTGCTGTTTTCTCGCTGAACGGCTTCGTCATGCCCTCCTTCGTCGCGCGATCACCACCATAGCTAACTGGACCAATGACATCGTTCATGCCGTAGTTGGCGCATGCCTCAAACGCCATACGAGTGATCTTTTGCAAGTCGTCCTGGGCGCCGGTGGTAATATTTTCTGGACCAAAGAAGATCTCTTCAGACACACGACCGCCAAGCGTCATGCAAATACGATCATTCATTTGGGGGGTGGAAAGTAGATATCGGTCGGCAGGTAGATACTAGAACGCAAAGATAAGCGTCAAATAGATGAAGGTAGCAAGTGTAAATACTCGCCTGTGCGTAACCCAAAGCTCCAGCACCTCGGGGAATAATGCTCACTTTGAGCAGAGGATCAGCATGCTCTAAGAACCAGCCACAGATGGCATGACCGGCCTCATGATAGGCAACGGTCTTCTTCTCCTCGGGGCTTAAAACCCTGCTCTTCTTCTCCAAGCCGACAATAACTCGCTCGATAGCAGTGTCAAAGTTGATAGATCCAACATAATCAGACCCTTTCCGTGCTGCATGAAGCGCTGCTTCATTACACACGTTGGCAATGTCTGCACCCGAGAATCCTGGAGTCAAAACTGCTAATTTCTGTGCAAATGAACCCATATCCTTTGCTAACTCCTCTGCCAGACGGAGGGGACGAAGATGAACCATGTAGATACCCTTCCGGCCGGATACATCTGGACGGTCGATGGCAATGTGTCTGTCGAAGCGGCCCGGGCGCATGAGTGCTGGGTCAAGAACATCAGGTCGATTCGTTCCTGCAAGAACGACGATATGTTCGTTTGTCCCGAAACCATCCATCTCCACTAGAAGCTGATTCAGTGTAGACTCTCGTTCGTCATTCCCTCCGCCAAAGCTGCCGCTCTTTGCACGAGATTTGCCGATGGCATCGATTTCGTCGACGAAGATTATGCACGGGGCGTTCTTCTTTGCAGAGGCGAAGAGATCGCGTACACGGGAAGACCCGACACCGACGAACATTTCAACGAACTCTGAGCCGGAAACTGATAAGAAGGGTACTGACGCTTCACCCGCAGTTGCTTTTGCGAGGAGGGTCTTACCAGTACCAGGCGGTCCTGAGAGGATGGCACCACGGGGAATTTTGGCACCGAGCTTCTCATATTTAGCCGGCTCTTTGAGGAATTTGACGAACTCCATAATCTCCTCCTTCGCTTCGTCCATGCCCGCTACATCCTTGAACTTAACCTTGACATCAGTATCCTGATTGAAAAGCTTTGCTCGACTTTTCCCGATGCTAAAGATCCCTCCTCCAGATCCACCACTGCTTCGTCTCGACATCCAATACAAGAAACCAAGCATAAGGACGGTTGGTGCAAAGTTGAGTATTGCACCGACGGCCGATATCTCGTCCTGATAGGCAACGGGAATGCGCTCATGGCTAGGAATACCAAGCTCCTGCTGGGCTTCATCGAGCTTGCGTTCGAATGCCTCAACGCTGCCTATCGAGAAATGGTACTCCCCACTAAGAGTACCGGTAGGATACATACTCCCTGTAGCATTGGAGTGGAGTTTGACGCGGACTTTATGGTTATTGACGACGGTGAGCTTCTCGACAAGACCTTTGTCTAGGAAGGCGGTGCGGAACTCCTGCCAGGTGATCTCGCGGGAGTTGGAGACACCGGAGTTTGAGTATGCAAGGTAGGCTACAGCAGACGCAGCCATCCAACCAAGCTGATTGTTTGTAAAGCCATTATTGTTGGGTGGCGGCGGGGGCTCATTACCACGCTGCTTTCCTTTCTCTGAGTTTCCGTCAGACTTTGGTTTGGAAGAGTCATGCTTCTGCTGAGGAGGCTGCTGCTGGTACTGCTGGAAGAAACCCTCGAGGCCCTTCGGAACGTCGGACTTTGAGGGTGGGGGCGTTTTGTGTGCGGGATCGACTGGTTCCTTTGACTGTGACTGGCGAGGAGGGTTTACGGAGTCGTCTGTGGGTTTGTCGTCGTGCTTTGGATCGTGGTCGTTATGTGAATTTTTACCATTTCCGGCTGGGGTAGCGTATGCACGAGCGAGGAGGATGCGTCTGGACGGAAGGAGCGCTGCAACCTTGAAAGAGCGAGAGAGCATTGAGAAAATGAAAGGAGAGGCGGGTGGGCGAATGGCGCTCAACGAAAGAAAGCGCAGACGTCCAACGGAGCAGACGGGACGACGCAATTATGCCGAGCTTATGTCAGACATTTGTCACGAACACTAATTCCAAACACGAAATGAATTACATCTAAGTACAGGCACTTTTCTATGCAATTATATCCATCATCCACGAATACAATTCTCTATTCACTTCTGCTGGAGCGGCCACCTGCAGCCAATGTCCTTGGTAGAATTCCCGGATCGTAGCATTCGTGCAGTACTGCGTTGTTGTTGCAATGCCCTGGACAGAGCGCGAGATATAATCATAATGAGCTGCGCCAAAAAAGACTGGCACTTTGATAGTGTATTTTTCTAGAGGTACAACTGCAAATTACGCGCATTAGTACGTAGATATGTGTCAATCCGAGCAGCATACGTTTGTCGTCATCTGCATTAGTGCCATCGACGATTGCCTGCGGCAAGCATTGCGTCAGTGGCAACGCATCATGCTGAGGAAAATAGGGAACTGACTTTATGCCAACATAGCGGAGCAGCTAGGCCATCCTTAGCAAAAGCGTTGTGCCATACGTCTTTATCCTGATCACAGTTATTTAATACCGTCAGCGCCATCACCCACTGAAAGTAACTTGGAGTAGCTACTATATACCTGTTTCGCGATGCATGACAGTGTAACAGTGCGTTTGTCGGCTTCTAGCCACGCCTTTAATGCACCGATGGGTGCAACTTCCGTCACCCACAGCTTAGGATCCCTCGGGAATATAGCACTGAAAAAGGACTCCATCTGCGCAGACAACTCCAGATAATGGGTCAAGTATTCATCATGTTCTCACTTACGTGGGTTTCGATTATTTCGTTAGCATTTTCCTCCGCGAAAAATACCGAATGGCCGCAGAGCTCGTAACCACACATTTTCTTAGTCTAAAACATGAAGACGGAACCATAACTGATCAGAAATGCTGAAAGAATTTGTCGTTGAAACCAACATGCGCGTCGTGCACTAACCGACCAAATGGTATGTTCAATAGTCGACGTGGGTTTTGGGACACAGTAAGGGACTGCAAGAAAGGCGAAACCCAGAAAGCGTTCGGAATAAAAGTTGGCAAGACGGGAGACTATCTTAGATCCTCTATATGATTCAGTCCAAAAACGCGCGTTGCAAGATCAATTCGAACATACAGACCGTGTCCAATGACGATGGTCCTCTCCGCTCCCACCACGTTCATAAGTTCTAATATATCTTTGCACAGAAGGTTTGCACGGTACGCGTCAGGTTCCGTCGGTTTGGAGGTACCACCGAAGCCAAGCATGTCTGGTATCAAGAGAGAGAACCCTTGCTCGTGAAAATATGCCGTTTGGTGTCGCCAAATGTGCGAGGTGGTTGGGAAGCCATGCAGAAAAATTAGCGTTGTAGAGGATATTTCGATATCATGGTCTACATTTGAGTCGGGAGCATAATAATAGTACCGGTAAACGAAGCCCCGAGAAGTGGTGAAGCTGTTATACAAAGCAGAGTCCATTAGAAGCTGAAGGTCGAGAAGAGACGTGGACCACGTGGGTGCTGCTTCGGCTTACAACTCAAATTGTAAGAATTAAACGAACGCCGTTAGAATATATAGTATTTGCTGGCCAATACTATTATAAGGACAGTATTACTAGGGTATAATAAGATGGTAGTAAAAACTTCAACTCTGGCGCAACACAGCGGCAGTGTTCAGACCATAAATTAGATATCAGATCCCCCTTCCACCTCAAATGCACAACAGAACTGTTCTTTCCCGAGAAGGATAAATCCCTTTCCATCAGGTCCCCATCGTAAGTCTCGCGTCTCAAATTTCTCTGTATCATTCAAGTCAGGGAATATCCAATTGAACAAAGAGCGTGAAAACTTACTTGCAGGTACACCAATGCACTCAGCCATTTCCTCCTCATTGCCCCCCTCACCTAACCATTCGTCGCTCCAGGTATACACACTTTGGGTTCCACAGCATAGTGCGAGGCTACCCTTGCGCACTGGATTCCACCTGGCGTATAGAATTGGTTGCAAATTGACCAGCACGGATCTCAAACGAGGTTTGAAAGTTTGGTTCGGAGCAGGAAAATCGAATATGTGAAGGGCAGCAGGCGTGTTCTCTGTACTCTGAGTTAAATAAAATAAAAAGTTAACAGAAAAATGACTGCACTGACCAAAACGAGCTAGTAATAAACTCCCTGTCACGTTCCACTCCAGCTGTGCCACGCCGGATTTTGGGCTAGCCTTCGTTTGATCTGAACGTGTCACGTTGATAGACTGTATGCCCCGTAAACGTTCGTCTGTAAATCGTTGAGCAGTGGTTTCATGGCAAGATAGACGTGCTATAACGAACACGAAAGGAATCCCCGGCCTTCAGTAGTTTCCAGCCATTTAGAAGGCTCTCTCCAAACAGACTGAAGAGTTGTGGGACAAGCGAATAAATACGAGAATAATAAAAGCGTTCATAGGACTAACCACACCGCTTGGCATTCGTGATGATAGCTCGAAAACTGTTACAGGTGACCAACTGAGGGTGTCTAGAATATGTATCTTAATGTTATCGTGAGCATGGAAGGCAAATAGATACTAAATATATGCACCTTATCATCCCACCCAGCAATAGCAAGGAATGTACCAGCTGGATGCCAAGCTACATTCCGGACACCAAATGCCGGATCAGAATAGGGGGAAAAGGTGGCCAGCATCTCCCCAGCCAATGTCAACACATGTAGTTTGTACTATGGGAGACGTTGACATGATCATGTTTTATGGTCGAGTATTTTGATTACTAACCTCGATGGGTCCTTCCCAGACGGCAATAAAATTACCAGTGGGAGATAGAGAGAATGAAGACAGCGAAGAGGTTGGAAGCGGGAAATGCTGCATACATATCAGTTAGCATTTGCAGAGGAGTGGAGTGCAAATGACATACTCGAACAAGTTTATATGAATCGACAGCATCGTAGATACCCAGTGTATCCTTTGATTTATGACGTTCAGCAAGGACAAAATAGCGTCCATCTGACCGGAATGCGTAGCCTTGTACCTTCGTTCAACAGTGCTTATGTATTGCATATATAAAAAGACCAACCTTTATCAGGATGAATTGGGAATTGGATATATGTTGCAGTGCCAGTGGTTGTTGACCATAGCGATAAACGGAGCTGGATCCGGGGATCTAGATCAATGATCACGAAAACGGCACATGGATGATGTACTCACACCCCATTCCGAGAAGCATAACACAGTCCTACCGTCAGGAGCCCACTCTGCTTTGAGAAGCCCTGCAAATCAAGACAACGAACATGAAGCTAGGAAACAACAGCAACAGCAACATTGGTCACCTTCAACGCCAGCATCGATACGACCAGACCATTCCTCATCTCTTAATTTCATGAGATGAACAACGCCTTGCTTTGCGCAGGCGGCTAGAATATATTCCGAGTCACACGACCAGCCCACATGGGTTATCCAAGAGTCGATTGTCGTCGATTGAGCACCTTTTGCTTTAATAGTCGACTTGGGATGTACGGCAGCCTGAGTGGGAGAAGGTGATGGGTCGAGGAGCCATGTACGCGTGATTTGAAACGTATCCGTGCGACGCACAATGAGCCTATCTTGAACTGCGGTGAGAACAAACTGGCCGCCAGGACTGAACGCGACCAGTGACGCGGTTTGCCTGTAGATTTCGGTGAAATCCATATCTCAACGCGTCCTTAGGTGATTATTCCTGCTGGACGACCATGGATATCAAGCCGACGCAAAGAATCGGATCAAGGAAGTGCAAATTGGCTGAAATAGAATACAAATTGCGATGCAACCACTGCTAACAGCCGGGCTAGGGTTTTCGTTGGACGATCCTCGGAGTGAGTTCAACGTTGAGCGCGCCGCCACGACCGTGACCAAACCGTGGCAGACAGTGTAAAGGTGGACGATTGTTTGCGTCCTGAACCATATCTGGCTTCCTTTTCCAGCAATCTAAATCCGACTTGGGTATTCCGGCTAGGATAGGCGTATAGCCGTGTGATCGGACGGTCTCTCCCTCCTTTACAATATGCTCTCTCAGCCTCGAGCCAGTATCTGTAAGCCGGCCAGAAAATATACGCGAAATTTGGTATGCTCGAATTCTGCGATGGAAGACACAAGGTCTTTTGTAGCCAGCTTTTCAAGCTTTCTCTTACAAGTTCTTCAACTAGGCACTCGTTGGCCGTCCCCACTGCTGCTCTGTCTCATCTTGAAATATAAGTGACTACCATGGCCAATGAAGAAAGCAGCAAATCATCTCGCTCGATTTCAACGGCGGCTGACACTGCCCCAGTACCTTCTATTCCTGACTTCAAAGATAACCGCAATGACTACGCCGTGTATTTTGAACCTAGAGATCCCAACGACCCACAGGTATCTTTTCAACCATGTATCTTATTTTTGAACTCAAGTTCTGTCAGAATTGGTCTAATGCAAAGCGTTGGTACTTGACCTTAGCAAGCGGTCTCCGGGTTCTCAATACGTATGCCGAGTTCATCAATCACAGGTCCAGAATTTCATGTGTCTTTCCTTCTTTAGAATGTTTGCTAGTCCTTCCCGTACGAATTAATATAGATTTCTTTCACTTTTTATTCATTGTAGCGAACAGCACCTGGCATTTTCCCTCACTTAGTGCAAGAGTTTCGTATGTCAGAAAAAGTTAGTGTGCCCACGTTGTCTCTTTTCGTCTGTGGCTATTGTGTTGGGTGCGTTGGCTTCTCATCTGAAGTATTTCAACAAGCGTTTGATATCATCAGACCCCCTTTATGGGGTCCATTATCAGGACAGTATGGCATAGGCCAATCTTCCTATATCCGTTTCTTATATACGCGGTAATCCAATTTTCATCACGGTTCAACGGGACTTATCACTAAAATACACACTGGTGCTTTCAGATCGGCAGAGCATTAACAAAAAATTCAACGTTAGTTTTAGTGTTTCGCTTTCTCGGAGGGATATTGTCGGTAGCTCCTGTGACCAACCAGGGTCTCTGTAATTGTTGATAACTGCACTAGCTGACTTTTGTCCCTCAAGGGCCCTTATATCTGATATATGGGATGCCGAGAATCGAGGGAAAGCTTTAGCCGTCTTCACAGTAGCTCCGTTGCTGGACTGGCATTGGGTCCCACAGTAGCTGTATTTATTGGTGATACCATTTCATGTAGGTGGCTATTTTGGTTTTGGCTGCTTTTGTAAGGCAACGCGGAACTGCTGAAACCTTCGTTCTCTAATATGTAATCTCATAGGCCGGTATATGTTGGTCAATGGTCGTTTTTACCATACCTAAAACCTATACGTAATGCTCTACTTTCACCCATTTTCCCGGCCGCTAATACATTTTATTAGGTCTGTCCTTCTTGTGAAGAAAGCAAAGTATGTACATATCCGAAGAGGCGATAGCAGCTATTTTGCACCAATGGAAAGATAAAATCTCAGCGTTCGTCAGAGAGCTGAGCATGTACTTGCTCGACCATTTGCCATTCTCTTTCGGGAACCTATGTTAATTGCGTTGACGCTATACATGAGCATAGGCCTTTTTCCTATTAGCAAACTACCCAAAGACTTACTGCTTATAAAGTTTGTTTATAGATGTCTTTATCTCTTATTCGAAGCATATCCTATCGTATTTACACAAGCTCACGGATTGAACGCTGGAATTCTGGCTTCATGTTCCTTCCTATACCCATTGGCGGAACGATGGCCGTTATACTGGTGTATAAATATTTATGCTCATATAGGCGAAGCTAGCTTTTTTTGATAATATGCACTCGTGTATAACCCAAGGTACAAGTCAGAAGCCCGAAAATGTGCTCCTCGTGCCGTTCCACCAGAATTTAGGCTAGAGACGGCTTTATTTGCTGGTCCACTTTTTGCAATGTCATTATTTTGGTTTGACGTAAGTCATATTTTATATTTGATTTACCTGTTTCTCTGATCCCCTGATCCAGCTGAACGTCTTTTCCTACGATAACTTACTGGGCCCCGTTATCAGGCTTGTTGACGGGCTTCTCCATTCAACTAATATTCGTATGTCATTTGAAATTCTAGACAGGTATTTGTGTAAGCATGGCATACTTACTACACGCCATCTGATTATATACTGTCCGACGAAGTTAAGAAACATATCGTTCTTAATAGCTTCTTTTGCCTAACGGTTAAAGTGGACCAGTTGCGTTCGGACAGGCAGCAGGCTTTCAAGTTGCCGATTAATTGCTTTTCAGTTGAGCCTTTTCAACTATATAATCGATGCATATTTGCATGTAGCTGTGTCAGCCCTGGCTTCAAGCATGGTGATACGCAATATTTTTGGTGCTGCCTTCCCTGTCTGTATTCAAGTCGCCAACTTCTGCATGTTCTTAGCATCATTCTGATATATTTCCTCTAGCTTTTTGCCTCTGATTTGTACAACGCCTTGAACCCGCGGTGGGCGTCGTCACTCTTGGGTTTTATTGCTATTGCAATGGTACCAATCCCATTTGTTCTCAAGATGTTGGTATCATCTATTCCCTTTGGTTATATCCGCCTTTAACTTCCAAGACAGATATGGTCCTTCACTGAGGAGAAAATCAAAATTCTGCCCGACAGAATAATATAGTTCAGAGGATAAGTATCTCATAGTAGTATTTTACGGCCTCATTTGCTACAGAAGAATTAAGAAATGACTTCGGTGAAATGAACTGGTGAAAGAACCTTTTACGTAATTCCGAAAAGGGAATTTTGGCGAGAAATGTTCTCACAGTCCTCCCTCCGAGCTCGTTCGCGACGACCGGGTCTGTAACAGCGAACACGATTTGAATTACCCTCCTCTATTTCCACTAATCATGCCCCCAATGGCTTTCAATGGCATTGTTACGAAGGCGGGATTCATGAACAAGACCGCTACGGTCACCGTATCTCGTTGGGTCATTCACAAAATAACGGGCAAGGTGAGCCGCTGAAGCGCGCCCATGATGTTTTATTGCTCATTAGCTCATAAAGAGGATCGAACGAAGCAAAAAGTTTTTGGTGCACGACGAGCTTAACCGTATGTTCTCTATCTCTCAAAATAAACTTGTCTTAGATAGCCGCAGGACTACGCAAGGAGGATGTTGTCACCATCCGTAACTGTCCCCCGGTATCCGCACTCAAACGATTCAAACTCGAACGCATACTAAAAAGTCCAGAGACCGAACGAGACCTAGCTCGAGCCGCAAAGTCTGAAATACCACCTTCACCACAGATTTCCAACTGCCCACAACCATCCACCTGATCTTCGAATTGGAAGTTCTTCCGCAAGAGGATTCTGCCAGCCTGGCTTCACAGTGGAGAAGGATAAAGTTATGGTGATATGTACCACAAGAAAGATACACGCGACCAGCATGAGATCATGCAGGGGTAGTAGTAGAGGATTGTTTCGAGGGTGCAGCGTTTTGTTGAGCTTGTTGCTGTAGGGCAGTCTGAATATCTACGAGCTGGAACAGAGGAGGAGTGGTTATTGCGGGAATTGAGGCCCTAATAATGCCATTGACAAACCTCTTGCTTCTTTTTCTCTTGTTTGCTTTCGATGTCCTTGATCTGAGATTCCACGCGTTTACTGAAGAAATAATAGTTGAGTAACGAGACGTATGAAGCGGCAGCATGCAAACATTTCTCCGCGTATGAAGTCCAGTCGCGTCTCTACATTACTCTTTGCCTCCGCTTGATCTTGTTTTACGAGTACAGGGCCGATCTGTTTGAAGACCGTATTTTCAGGTGTTAGTTGTGCGAATTCCTGGGATGTGAACGTATATCAGCTACGTTATCCAATTGTGATTGCAGAAATTGCAGATGTGTCCTGACCTTCTTGACTAGTTCATTTTCAGATAGTTGCGCATCAAGCCTCTGTCGTGCTTCAACCGCTTTCGAGAGATCCCCCTGTAATTTCTGGAATTCTGCTGAAGCCTGTTGCAGTTTTATTGCTAGAGACATGGATGATGGTAGTCAGGTGCGTTCTTGAGTTACAATGTAGAGGTTGGAGGAGAATCGTGCTTGACCAAATTCGGCGATCTAATCTAATCTATTTGGATCTTATCAGGTATTCTGGACATGCTGGGACTAAATTCGCTCAAGTGACCGTTGACCAACATGGAGCCGGTCCTTTCTAAACGTCCTTCATAATTTACACACACACGCATGGACACGGAGGTCCGACGGCAGTAGTTTCCCGGATGTTAGCCCCTGCAGCGTATATAATCAGTCTCCCGTCCAAGTATCTCAAAATCTCATTCCTTTCTCGTTCACTAAGAATGCCTTCCCCTGTACAAATTGACTGGTCAAAGGTCGACCAACCAGAGCTTGTTTTGGAGCGCTTTTCTAGCCGCCGATCAGTTGTGTATGGCACAAAGGGTGTTGTCTCTTCGTCTCAGCCTCTAGCTACAGCAGCTGGTTTGGAAATCCTTGCCAAAGGTGGAAATGCTGGTACGAGAAATATAGCTTGATTCAAAGTCATTGTTCATAACGTATACTCTAATTTAAGCCGATGCTGCAGTTGCCACCTCTGCGGCCTTGAATGTTACTGAGCCAAGCTGCTGCGGAATTGGCGGGTAAGTAGAATACGAATAATAGAAGTGACCAAGTTACAAGTTATCTAAACTGCAACAGAGATGCATTTTGTCTGTTCTACGATGCATCGACGAAGACTGTCAAGGCTCTGAATGGTTCAGGCCGCTCACCCGAAAAGTTGACACTGGATCATACAACGAAACTTGGATTCACTAGACGGATCCCTCTCTCTAATTTAAACTCTGTTACTGTTCCAGGTTCGGACTTTCTACTATAAAGAATTTGCATATCGAACATTATTCTTATAGGAGCCGCGGCTGCCTGGATTGATACCATCGAGCATTTTGGAAGTGGAAATGTCACAGTTGCCGATATCTTTGACCCAGCAATCAGATTAGCAGATAGCGGGTAAGTAGGTTTTAAGTTTTATTTTATAGCTATCCATTAACATATGCGCAGCGTCCCTGTGTCCGAGATACATAGTTATTCCGTACGTATAAATCCGAGATGTATATTCTCTGGCTTATTTCGTTTCTTTAATCCCACAGTGGCAGCGCTCCGAGGTAAGTTGGAATTCAAAGGAAACCGGTGTATCACGTATAATAATAAACTTGGACGATACAGAACCTCATCAAGCACGCATCACCCAATGGTGACGAAATGCTTTTAAATGGGAAAGCTCCGCTCCCTGGCCAAGTTATCCGGCTACCAAACCTCGCCCAAACCTTCCGAGAACTCGTGCAGCACGGCAAAGATGGGTTCTACAAAGGTCGCGTCGCTCAGGCCATTGTGGATCTCATTCAAAGCAAGGACGGCGTGATGGAGTTAGAAGATCTTGCGAAACACAAATCTACACTTGTAGAACCAATAAAGTACACGTATGCAAACGAAGTGACTGTTTATGAGGTTTGTTACGTTGTATCATATTTTACCGCACATCTCTATATTCACCCATAAACAGTGCCCTCCTAATGGGCAAGGTCAGCAATTCGTCATCTATGAACACCATTTTCTTGACTGAGGTATTTTATCAACAGGCATCACAGCCCTTCTTGCTCTCGGCATCCTGGAGAATATCCAGGAGGAAGGGTCCATTAAACCTTTATTAGAAATGGAACATAACTCGCCGGAATACCTTCATGCACTTATCGAATCCTTGCGGTTGGTTTAGTTTCAACTCCTCGCATCATTAACTCTAATAATGTTGTCACAGGTTGGCATTCGCAGGTACGCTTGACGATACTGTGAACAAATCGAAGGCGTCAGGCTGAATTCACCTATACATTATAGACAGCCAGTGGTATGTCACGGATCCCGAGGTCGAGCATATACCCGTAGAGCAGCTCCTGAGCAAGGTCAGGCCATGGATGATGACGTTATACTTAATTCTAATGTTTCTGCAGGAGTATCTGGCGTCACGAGCCAAGCTGTTTGACCCATCCAAGACCAATCCGTCTGTTATCCATGTAAGTAGCTTCTCAAAAATGTGGCGTGTTGATTGTTAACTATCCTACTAATAGGGTCAGCCAGTTAACTCATCGGATACGGTATATTTCTCTGGTTGCTTTCTATTCTTTGTCCAGACAGGAAGAATAATTTATGAGCTAAATTTGCAGTAACGGACCAATGGGGGAATGCATGCAGCTACATACAGAGTAACTACGCTGGTAAGGATCATAAACTTACCAGCGGTCAAAGTTTAAACTAATAAAACCTAAAATTAGGATTTGGTACTGGTGGTGAGCAAGGGGAATTCTGGTTGGGAATAGAGGTTTGACGTCTATTTAGCTGTCCCTAAAGGATGCGGGTTTACATTGCAAAACCGAGGAAACGGGTTTGTTCTTGACGCGAACCATCCGAACGGGCTAAAAGTGTGTGGAAGATATTTTTTTTGCTAAGTGGGAGCTTTCAAATCCTTTGTGCAGGGCGGAAAGCGACCTTATCACACTATTATTCCGGCTCTTGCCACGCGGGGAGACGAATTGTTTTTGAGCTATGGTGTCATGGGTGGATATATGCAGGTAAATAACTGGCGTTAAAAGTTTCCTTGTATTAACGCTCGATCAGCCCCAAGGTCATGTTCAAGTTCTGTTGAACATCCTGCGCGGCTTTACAGCGCAGGCGGCGTTGGATGCTCCACGTTTTTGCATCTCTGCAGGCAGTCCCGAGACGCAGAATAATGCAACCGGCGATGCTGGAGATATTAACAGTGAGGTATATTTCGAGGAAGGAATTTCTACGGATACAGTGGATAAACTTCGAGGTCCGTAACACATTGTCCAGGGAATGGATGTTATTCTAAAAGACTTCTAGCCATGGGCCACGATGCGCGTTTCGTTACAGGTTTTAGTCGGGGTATGATGGGTCGTGGACAAGTTATCCAGAGAATCAAAGATGCATCTGGAGTGACGGTGTGGGCTGCAGGATCCGATCCACGTGCAGATGGTCATGCTGCTGCACAGATTTGAATATGGAATATGATGAAAGACGTGTATTCTACATCCGTCGTTGACGTTCACTTCCCACTGGCAAGAGAAAATGTTAAGTTTAGAAGGTAGAGATGTGTATATGGAAACGGACCTGCTTGTCGCCGCCGATATTCCCGAAGTTCTTTGGTTTTATCAGGGCCATTAATTTTACCCCACCCTGCGAAGGGAACAACAATTGCTGTTGCATTGTCTTCACCTCCTAGCTCTTCAGCGAACGATAGGATGCGCTCTGCTGCCGTTTTAGGATCTGGGGCATCTCGTGCAAGGTCAACGACTTCATCATCCGATAGAATGGATGTAACTCCGTCCGACACCAATATCATGTATGCCCAATCGTTCCCTAGAACTGTCTTCGATAAAGAACGAGAAGGAGTGTGGTCAAAAACTAACCATTAAGAAGCTTTGCTCTAACCTCGGGCTCTGGTGTTACTCCAAAACGTTTATAACGCAGATCACCCAAGCTAAGATCGGGTTTAAAATATGTTATAAAAAAAATATCAGGTCAAGACATACCACCGGGTGTTCATCAATGCACCCATCCATCTGCATGATACCAATCTAACTATTAATTCAAAGAGATAGAAATGCGAGTACTGACCGTGATTCACCGAAAGAGTCAGTAATTAGCGACGAGCCCATCATTCTGCGCAGACGTATACTCTCAACATGAGCGTCTGCGTGATGGTTTTCTGTCATTGGAAAAACCTTGCCTCCATTAGTAGAGCACAAGAGTACCCTGGTATCGCTATAGGGGGTGGTTGAGTATGTATTAGCAACAACGATCGAAATTTCATACCCGCAATGAGCAACCGTTAATGCTAACTGCTGGGCAGAGAAGAAAGGAGTCGTGGGGGTATCCAAGGAGTGTAAAATAGTAACAGAGGCTGTCGCCCCGCAAGTTTGTGCGACTTTATCTGAAGATAAATTTCGATCCACCTGCAGATGGATATGAGCGATAGTTAAGAAAACCTAAATCTTATCAACACACTTCAAAAAAAGCCTCTGTGGCCCTAGCTTCCAAATCCAATTTTGGAGTGTCGCTTGTTCGTTGAATCCACGGCGTCAGTGCGCCACCTCTAAAGCGTTTGAAGTATCCGCCCAGTTCTTTCACCCATGCAAACAATTCGGGTATGGAGTCTTTGTTGACGGACTCGAACAGGCCATGTAATTCTTGCCGAAGATACTGAGAAACAGCAGATCCGCCGTGCCTATTAAAATTAGCGCTTGCAGGGGATGGATACAGGTGGCTCTCACCCGTCATATATCCCTATAAAAACTACCTGTCGCGTAAACGCATCGTCTCGCTCTTCTGTATTCCAATCGATACCAAAGGACTTCTTCACAGTTAAACGAAGTTCCTCTGGATCAAGGGATAGCGCAGCGTACGCGTAGAAATCCTCCTGGTGGCTACGCAGCTTGAATGAAGACAAATCGGTAGTATAAGAAACAGCATTGTTACCTCCTATTGCCTCGGGAGTTGGCAACTCCTATGACTCTGGGTGAAGCCAATGGAACGCGCATAACACCACCTGAACATGAATAAGACACAACGAGCCTGTAAGCACAGAAAATCGCTGACCTTGGGTGGCGACGCGTACATAGTCGTGATATAGAGCGGAGCGTATGCATGATGGAGGTATGGACGGAACGCAACGCAACAGTCTAAGAGCCATTCGCGGGATTAACGTTGACCAATGTTAGCATCACAGAAAAATGAAGAGAAAGTCGATGAGTTCAGACAGAAGTGTGGTGGAAGGGTCAGGCGCTGTGGCCTGAGGTACGCGCAGGTCCCAGGAGTTGGTTTGACCCAAAGCACGTGTGTGCAGCCGATTTCATTAACGTTCAGGCCTGGCAGACTTCCACTTCTCCTTCAACCACTCTAGACTCTAAACCGCGTTATCTCCTGCCTCGAACCTGCTTTAAAAATGTTCACTACATGTCATGGCGCTCTATTCCTGCTTGGAGTATGCGCACTCCCACGACACTGGCCAACCTGACGTCCGTTAGTGCGCATTCGCGTGGTGCTCATCGATAAAACCAACCGAATCTCGCGAACGTTTCATTCTATTTTTATGAACGTCGCACTTAGCTCCTCACCACTCGACAATCCTTACTTTTACATCAAATTACGTTCGGTTCCCATCCCATCTCTCTGAATACCTCGAGGTCGTCTGACCGATTAGCCAGCGAGCCGTTACGCGAGAGATAAATAGCAATGCCCCAACACAAAGCAACCCGGGCGCGTTGTACTTTACTACTATGTCAAACTTTCATCGTCTCCTGGTCGCACTCATCTGGGCCGACTGTATCCTCCTTGCTAGTTCACAGAAAGGATCCACCTTTGCTGGCTCAACGTCGACAGCCGTTTTCCCTCCTCCCAATGCAACTTTTACTGCTGCAGACGCTTTCTTCCCAGACGGTAGCATAGTTGGGTTCCCTGGACCAACCGCAAGTAGGTTATTCGAACATTTCAAAATAAAGTATTATTGCTAACAACAGAAACAGCGGGAGATGAAGCTGAAGCAGCTGCTACCGCTCCGGCTCTTGCTCAAGTGGATTCCATATTTCCTCTAGTTCGACCTGACGCGTCAAACGCGAAGAGTCAAAAGTTCGATGTCACCCAGCACTGGGGAAGTCTCACGCCCTTCCAGTCCGTGGAGTCATTTGGTCTTCCAAATACTTCGCCCATCATCCCCAATGGTTGTGAAATAGTCCAGGTTCATCTTTTGCATCGACACGGCGCCAGATATCCAACGTCGGATGCTGTGGCTCCTGCATTCGCCGCTACTCTTCATACTGCTGCGACAGGTGCAGGCTTTACGGCCTCTGGATCTCTTAAATTTCTCAACACTTGGACATTCAAACTGGGCGCAGAAACGCTAACACCCTTCGGCCGTTCACAGATGTCAGTAAATTATTGAACTCGACATAAGCTCTAACCATTAACTCGGTCAACAGGTTCAATTTGGGCGTAGGATTTAGGGTGAGGTATGGTGCGTAAGCATTTATTGCTGAGTCTGCGCATGGTTACTGAGTTGCTTCAGGGGAACTTCTGAAACGCTTCCAGGATTTACCAGTGTTCCGCACCACATCCGAAGGTGAGCAGACGAATTTTGTAGCTATGTACATTTGGTCCTGGTCCTAATAATTGCGTACCATGCAGCTCGCATGCTAGATTCTGCGTAAGTTTGCTGTCTATGCTTTAATGATTTGTTCTTGACACTCACTACCTTCCTTTAGTCTTCATTTCGCGGCAGGCTTTTTTGGCGTACAGAGCTATCAACAAGACTATCACCAGTACATTATGATCGAACAGTCGGGTTTCAATAACACATTGGCTCCTTACGACCAGTGCGCCAATGCGAACAATAATGTGTCTGCGTTTGGCGGTATCCAGGGAAATAAATGGGCTGCAATTTATCTCCAGCCTGCATTAAAACGGCTAGGACCGCTCCTCAAAGGATTGGAGCTCAAAGTATCTGATTTAATAGCAATGCAACAGCTTTGTGCATATGAAGTGGGTATAATATATCCTTTTTTTTCCCCGTTCATCATCTTACTTGGGGATAGACTGTTGCGCTAGGCTTCTCCAACTTCTGTGGTGTATTTACGGAGGACGAATGGAAAGGCTTCGAGTACCTTGTTGGTAAGCTCATCCTGCACTGTCACAGGCTTTAAGCTGAGCATTCCGCTAGACCTTGAATTTTGGTACGCTAATGGGCCCGGAAATCCAGCTACCAGTGCGCAAGGTATTGGCTACGTGCAAGAGCTGGTATCTCGCCTCACGCAAACCCGTATCACTGAGTTTGCTACTACCGTCAACGGCACCATCGTCAGCAGTAACGTGACATTCCCTTTGAATCAGTCAATTTTCGTGGACGTCAGCCATGATACTGTTATGTCCACAAGTAAGCTTTATCCTCTAACCATTTATCATTTGCATTAAACATTGTATCAGTCTATGTCGCAATGAACTTCACGAGCATGGCTGCCAACGGTCCACTTCCAACTGACCATATTCCCAAAGATCAAGTGTGTTGTTTCTTCTTTAATAGTGCGATCAAGCACTAAACCCCACCTACAGACCTATTTTGTGAATCAAATTGCCCCCTTCGCATCGAATCTGGTTGGACAAGTTCTTTCCTGTCCTGCTTCAGGAAAGCCAACTCACATTCGCTGGGTTCTAAACGATGCAGTGCTTCCGCTGACAGGTATAAAAGGCTGCAAGCAAAATAAAGATGGTCTCTGCGAACTGCCTACTTTTATCGATGCAATGAAGCAGAGGATTCAGGAGGTCGATTTTGCTTTTGATTGCTTCGGAAATTACACTGTACCTGTTCCTGACACTATCGTCGATGGCCAGTTCCCCAAAAACCTGAGGAAAAGGAATTAAAAAGATGTTGTGCTGTGATATCGTATCTAGTAGTACTTAAAGCAATATTAAGAAACAATTACGTCATGGGTACTGGGCCTGAGTTAAGCTTCAGATACGACCTATAAGCGTCTGTCGTTGTTACCATCTGGCAGGATAACTGGTACATATGTACGCGGTTTCGTTTACCACAACGATATGGGCGGAAATCAGTCAACACCCAAGATTACTGCCCAAGATCGCGCAGTTCTAGAGTGCGTATGTTCATCTACTCATTGTCAGCGTACTCTTATCATCTCTTTTAGTCTCAAGCTACAGCGAGATAAATTAAGACAGTATCAAAAGAGGGTACGCCAATGTCTGGACGTCTATGCATAGCGCTGACCTACCACAGATACAAGTTGTGCTCGATAGGGAGCATGCTATCGCCAAAGCTCACCTTGCCTCGGGACAGAAGGACCGCGCAATTATCGCTCTGCGTAGAAGAAAGTATCAGCAAGGACTGCTTTTGAAGACCGACGGTCAGCTAGAGAACTTGGAACAACTGGTATGTACATGACCATTCAAATTTATGCTACCCTTCTTATCGATCTCTTAGGTCTCGACAATAGAGTTTTCTCTAGTCGAAGTCTCCGTTCTACACGGCCTGAAACAAGGAAATGAGGTGCTCAAGGAAATACACAAGGAAATGAATGTAGAAAGTGTGGAGAAACTTCTTGAAGAGACTGCTGAAGCCCGGGAATATCAAAGAGTATACTTATCAACGCTCGTTGTGTGTATCATACACTGATATTCTCGTAGGAAATCGGCGAGATGCTGTCAAATAACTTGAGCCTCGACGAAGAAGACGCTGTTCAAACCGAGCTCCGTGAACTTCAAGCAGATATCGAGGCACAGACGCGCTTGGATATTGAGCTACCTGATGCACCTACAACGGAGCCCGTCAGCGCAATACCTGAAGGTGAGGGTTTGTGTATTGCTATTTCATTAACTTTTACAAAGACAATACAGTACGCCAAGAAGAAACGGAAGGTCGCCCGAAGGTCCCAGTTATGGCGTGATAAGGATATCTAGATTGTGCGCAGGCCAACATAATATACGTTTAATGTTAAATAGCTCGTCACCATCCCTCGAAGTCCCCGAAACCAACTTTTCGTTTCTTTTTACCTTCGTCTGTGGGGGTAGTAGCAACTTCTCTGGGACGTTTAATATTCAAGTATTTCCCCACTCCCCCGCCGTTCGCACTCTGCGCAGTAGTAGCTTCTGTGCCCACTTTGACTCCAAACCAGTTGATATCATCCTTCTCCTTCTTTTCCGTTGCTGTACTCGTATGTCCGGACTTCTCTGCTTCCGCACGCTTAGCAAGCTTCTTAGCTAGCCGTGTTTTGTACTCCTCAAAAGGATCCTGATAACTACATATTTTCTTGAGCTACACTTCCTGATACGTCGAAGATGAAACACTAACATGACAACCTGGGTTATACGAACTGCTTTGGCGGGACGTTCCGTTCCATCTTTAAGAGGTATTTTTTCCAGAGCATCAAGTATATCTTCTCCGCCAACAAGCTTCCCGAAAACAGTGTGCTTTTTGTCAAGATGTGGCGCGGCTTTGAATGTCACGTAGAATTGAGAACTGCATGGGATATTCTCAGCATTAGTAATTCACACGAGAAGCTGGAACTGACCCGTTTGTATTGGCCCCTTTATTCGCCATAGCGATCACTCCTCGACTATCATGAGAGGCGGCACCCTTCAGATCGTGCTCGTCACGAAACGGCGTACCCCAATATGATTCTCCACCTGCACCGGTACCGGTTGGATCGCCGGTTTGAATCTATTAGCGTATGTTCGTGAGGACGAGGCAAGTAAAGCTGTTAACCGAACACACCATGAAGCCGGGAACGAGTCGATGAAACAGACAATTATCGTACTTGCCAGCACGGGCGAGCATCAGAAAATTATAGCATGTTTTGGGTGCCTGAGTTCTAACTAGTCAGAGAAAATTGATGGTACAAGAGGCATATTATTTACCTTTTCACAGAACAGCTCTAAATTCAAGCTGCCTCCGCCCAAGGATGTTACTACACGAACATATGCACGACGTTTTCCGATATCCTTTTCCTTTCCTTTTCCTTTCAATGGCTTGGAGATATCCTCAAACATCAATTCTTCCTAGAATATAAGTAAACGTCATGTTATTTGACACAACGCGAAAGAATGACCTCATCCCACAAAAGTTTTGAGCTAGACGTTTGGGGGTCTACCGAGGTCGATGTTAATGAAGCACCCGGCATTCCACTGGAATAAGGCGAGACATTCCCTAAATTTGTTGCATTGAGAGTAGTATAATGGAGTAATATGGCCGAGAACATACATGGCACTGCATCCTTTGCTTTTACAGCATTGATTGCCGGGGATTGCACAACAGTAGTGCTAGGTTTTGTCGAAGGTATTTGAAAAGCGGTAGTCTTCGATGTACTAGCGGCTGCGGGCACTGATGCCTGAGGAAGACCATGTGGATTTTGTAACGTAATAACATCTTGTCTAAAGAATGGTGATAAATATTTGACGGGTAAAGGTAAGAGTAGACATGCTGACTTTTTGAATGGCACGTCCGCCAATAGATCCCGGCCTCCCTTAATGCTCTCTGCTAGATAAACGTTTCCAGTGGTGGCAATTGCAACAATATGCGAGTGCTCGCTGAAAGGTTTGAAGGAGATTGGATCGTGAATCTCCCCTGATGATTCTTTGCGGGAGTAATGGAGTGTGATGAGGTCGGACGGTGAAAGTGGCTCCTTTGTGATTGGATGGGTGTTATTGTGTTGTCTATCAGGATGTTGTGAGTGTTGAATAATAGCACCAGTTGAATCGGAACGTACTTTAGCCAAGGGACAATATTCACTAAGTCAAAAACATGACCAGTCCCATCTACATTGCGCGCGCATACAGGATGCACAGGCGGTTGGAAGGACAAGGCGCAACAATCAAAAGGAGTCCTTGTACCAGGATGCGGAGCTTCAGCCTTACTATCGAAGTGGGATTAGGAATACGTTTACAGGTCGAGAGATGAACACGCACGCCTTGTATCCAGTGGAGGAAGAATGAGAGCCGAAGTACCCTGCGTGCTCAGCATGCGTAATGTATAGCTTATCTGAATTTCCGTGTCCCATCTTGCTGAAGAATTACGGTCTGTGACAAGTCTGTTGATGTTAGGTTGAGGTGACTACAGTACTTATGTTTTGAACACCTTCGCTGGAAGGTGTTTGTCTTTGTTAAAACAGGCTACTATAACTGTTAATCACAAATAGACTAATGCAGCGGTTCTTTCGGCCCTCCCCACATACATTTCTCTCAGTTTAAGGTTGCTTCGAGCTCTCGCGCACCACCCATTTCGCAAATTCTCTCCCTAGAACCCGCGAGCTTGCAATTCTCTATGTTGCGTCATGCAATAAGAGCACGAAATGTGGAGCTCCTTGACTTTCTAGTGCCTACTCTAATATCCCATCCCTTACGCTCAGTTTCGAAAATCGCATTGAGACAAAAGTATCGTCCTTTGGGAACAGTCGACACGTCTGCAATCTCCTCCAAGTTTAGAAATCAGCAGATAGTAGGAATAGACGTTTTGGACTCTGATAAGCGCATCTTTAATGAGCGGCTTGTTTCCATTCGCCAAGCACTCCGGGATGTAAATGCGCCTCGCCTCCTTGAACACTGGCAAATTCTTGAACAGCGAGGCCTTCTCAAACTTTTACAGCCATCAGATATCGAAGCAATTGCTGGGTTTCTGGCAAAATCTGCCACGAATGGCACCGCCGCCATTCGGAAAGCAGTTGAGGAGGCCGTGGTGTTGCTGGCGGTGCAGAATGCTCCAGACGCACTGGACGTTTACATGTTCAGTCGCATCCTAAATAATGACCCAGAAGCTGTTATAAGACTGTACACCCGATTCATGGACGGACTAGGGGGACAAGAAGTATGGGCTGATGTGGTGGACGAAGAAAGCGGGGCGGGCAACAATTCTTCAGCGGATGGGCTGCATCATAATCGTATTCCGTTTATTCCAGGACGTGTTTCGATACTACTTTCCGTGATAACTGCGCACGCAATGCAAAACACATTTACCGACGCACTTCGGACATCTCTGGAGTCTGTCATCCGGTTTCATCCCTACACTACGACCAAATTTCTCAACAGCCTTGGCAATGACCCAGTATTGAAAGGGAAGGTCCGTGAATATGTCCAAAAGCTCGATCTAGCTCGAATGATTGCGCGACCACCTTCATTCTCCAAAGAAATTACCAATCTCGCGCACTCGCGAAACACGACGCGTTTGGAGAAGCTCTATGAAGATGTTCTTCATGGCTTAACTGGACCTGGAGCATACTTGGCAGCAAATCCATCGCTTGCAACTACCAGCAGATCTGTTGCTTTAACGGAGGTCGGTTGGACGTCATTCCTGGTCGCATTCCTTAAATGTGATCGTCAAGATCTTGCAGCGAAACTATGGGATGACATGGGACGGCTGGGGTTGAAACCTAGCGTTTCTATGTGGACTGCTCTACTGGATGCCTACGGCAGCGCAAAGAATTTTGACAAGGCACTGGGAGCATGGCGAATGATGAAAGCACAAGGAATTCAACCAGATGCGTTGACATATCGCGCGATGATATCGAATTTATTCAATGCGTCCAGGAAAGAAGAAGCTATGTCATATTTTCGAGAATTCCAGATACATTCTATGGCCAGCGCATCAGATGCACATCGACTCTCCGTATACAACACTACTCTCAGAGGCCTGTTGCGGGGACAGCATATCAAAGAGGTCGAACTGCTCATACAAGAGATGGACGCGAAAGGTCCAGCACCCGACCTCGTATCATACAACACTCTTTTAGCTTATCACGCTCGCCGCAGTGACTTCCGTGCACTCGCTGCTATTGTGAATAGAATGACAGCAGTTGGGATTACCGGGGATGTTTTCAGTTTCTCCACCATCCTCTCTGCATTATTAAAAGTTGGCAAAAAGGATGCACCCACTATGATACTGAAACTCATGGATAAACAGGGCGTTCAACCTAGTGTTGCCACCTACACTGCTATTATAGACCATCTCATGCGCGAGAAGTCTGAACAACATGTTCGTGCAGCATTTGACATGCTTCACTCTATGGAACAGCACAGCAAAGTAAAACCGAATGATGTTACCTACACGGCAATATTGGGGGGTCTTTATCGGGGGGCATGGCTGGCTCCCGAGAAAGCGGCTGCATGGAGAGAAAGAGCAATGACACAAATACAAGCCAGAGGTATCGTGTTTGGGTTGCCTACGTATCATATTCTCCTTCGGACATCTTTCGACTATCCTCGGGAAGAGGGTCTAGATACTGCTTTGGCGTATTACACAGAGATGAAGAGGCTGAAAATCAAGTTTGTCGATACTACTTGGTACATTCTACTTGCTGGACTGCTTCAGCGAGGCGAGTGGGAAGTTGCGGAGGAAGTAGTGCAGGATATGTATGCGTCTGGCGTGGTGCCAGGAGGCAGCCTATTAGGACTAGTGGAGAAAATTAGAACCCGTGAATAATACGTATAAGCTTGGACTATATACCTCTATAGAATTAATTGATACCATCCAGATTACACGAAGGACGGTGTTACACTGGTTTTATTATTGACGAGGTGTCGGTGAGACCGTTGAAAAGAAGAAGGGCTTTCCGAGGCCAACTCTCATGTATCTATCATATGCTAGTACATGGTCAGAAGCGAGGAAGGGATAGAGAGTAGTTCTGCTTACCCCAGTGACTCCATCGTCTCCCAAGCCATTTGCCTAAAAATGGCAATAGAACGATTGAGAGAAGCTGCTGCAGCTGCTGAAGGCTCTCCTGCCACTCCTGCTCTGCTAGGCGGTAGTCTTCGTCCGAGTCATAGGAAGACGCGTTTGAGGAGAGGTCGTCGAGCGAGGCTTGAGAGCGTGGCATAGGCGCTGACGGTGGATGAGGGAGAGGAGCGACAAGCGTGTACACGGCGCGGGTGTGCATGCCGGTGATGGATGTGACGGCATTTCTTGGACGATCCCGCTAGTACACTTCAGTATGTGGTGCATATCCCCTTCTTTGCTCCCAACTGTTTCTTGGCTTGCTGGCTGCTCTTCGCCCTCTCTCCTTCCCTCCCATCCTAATGTATCATGCCTCACCCAGAAGCACCCCCGCTCTTACCACCCCGTCGCTGTCTCGTCGGTCAGCCTCTCCTCTATGCCATCTCCGTGTTCGCCAGTCTGGGCGTCTTCCTTGTAAATGCTTTCAATTCCAGTCTATCACTCTTTCTGACCTGATTACCTTTGAAAATAGTTCGGATATGACCAAGGGTCTGTCAGCTTAGCTCTGCACCGTCTTAGTCGTTAGCTCACGCGCGTTCCAGTGTTATGAGTGGTATAATAACAGGTCCTTACTTCCGAAAATACTTTGGCTATCCCGGGCCAATTGAAGTTGGTACCATGGTCGCCGTTTTAGAAATTGGCGCGTTCGGTGAGTCTGCTTGGAGTACCTCACTGCAACTTTTCGATTGACTTTCGGTTGATAGTTACCTCCGTCGCAGCTGGCCGAGTAGGAGACATCATCGGCCGCAAAGGTACTCTCTTTGTAGGGGCTGTCATCTTCACTATTGGCGGGGCCATCCAGACTTTTACTGTCGGCTTCTGGACCATGGTGATTGGGCGTGTTGTTAGTGGATTCGGTGTAGGTCTACTCTCGTAAGGACTGCAATATTCATTCCTGCTGTCCATACCTCATATTATGTTCAGGACCATCGTTCCAATATATCAGAGTGAAATATCTCCTCCCAATCACGTGAGTTGTTCTATTCACTTGGAGTGTTCTGATTACTGATATACTGTTTAGCGCGGAGCTCTTGCGTGCATGGAATTCACAGGAAATATTATCGGCTATTCCTCTTCCGTGGTTAGTTCCATGTCTCCATAGTTTTCTGTTATCCGCTCACGATAGAGAATAGTGGACAGATTACTTCTGTTCATTTATAGATTCTGACTTGTCATGGCGGATACCTCTATTCATCCAATGTGTTATTGGTTTTATCCTTGCCATAGGCTCGCTGATAATGCCTGAAAGCCCACGGTACGTTTGTCAGCGAACTGTACGACACATCCAATTAACTCTCGTATAGTTGGTTGATAGACTCTGGGAATGAGGCAGCAGGTCTGCGAGTTATTGCAGACCTTCATGGAGGTGACCTCAACGATCCCTTAGCCATCGCTGAATACGATGAGATTCGCGAGAAAGTCCGGGAAGAAGTCAGATTGGTAAATTCTTCTGAATAAGATATATGTACTCACATCCTCATCATAGCGTGAATCCGGAGAAGCTCGCACTTATAGGGCAATGTGGCGGAAATACAAGCGTCGTGTCCTTCTGGCAATGTCATCACAAGCATTTGCACAGCTTGTAGGTTATCATTTCTATCGACCTTTCGATGATAACTAATAATGTCTGGACACTGTAGAACGGAATTAATGGTAGGTTTGACTTTGACTGTGGCGATATTGTCACTTATCTTACTAATACAGTAATATCGTATTATGCTCGTAAGTACCTATACAACTAGTCTGACGATAAGCCTTCTAATAATATATTTTTTAGCCCGTGTGTTCGAACGTTAGTTTCACTTCTTGAAGTATCTACATGTCAACTGATATATATCTACACAGAGGCCGGATGGATAGGACGCCAGGCTATTCTCATGACTGGTATCAACTCTTTAATATATGTCTTGAGCACGCTGCCACCGTGAGTCGTCTTTGATCTCTGATTTACTCTCTCTTGACCGAGAAATAGGTGGTATCTGGTTGATCGCTGGGGACGGCGCGCCATTCTGCTCTCTGGGGCCGTTGTGGTGCGTTAGCATGACTACATGATTACTTACGAGCATTTTTCTGATTGTTACTGAAGATGGCATGTTCTCTGGTCGCAACAGGATGGTGGATGTATATTGATGTTCCTGCAACACCAAACGCTGTTGTTGTCTGCGTCATCATATTCAATGCCGCCTTTGGATATAGGTGACAGAAACTGACCTCCTTGGGATGAATATATACTCATGTACTTACAGTTGGGGACCTATCCCTTGGCTCTATCCTCCTGAAGTTTGTATTTCGAGATTTTCATACTTGCTCTGTACTAAATATCTATTATATAGATTATGCCCCTCACTGTGCGTGCGAAGGGTGTTTCGATTTCAACAGCAACCAATTGGGCGTTTAACTGGCTTGTTGGTGAAGTTACACCCTATCTCCAAGAGATGATCGAATGGCGGCTCTATCCAATGCACGGATTCTTTTGTACCTGCAGCTTTATTTTGGGTAAGTGTTCCAACAAGATTAAACTAAATCACTATTAATCGTAATTTTATCTAGTCTACTTTTGTATGAAGTTTTTTCCTCTCGGTGACGACAGAATACTCATTTTCTCTAGTGTACCCCGAAACCAAAGGTGTGCCTCTCGAAGAAATGGATGCTGTTTTCGGAGAAGGTAAGTTCAATCCTAGGACAGTAGGGTCTCCGTTAACATGTTTTCCAGACGAACGTGAAGAACGCCTTGACAACGAATCTGAAGCAGGTTCACTCACCATAAGCCCTCTTCGGAACTCAAACTCGGCTGTGGAGTCCCACATAAATGCCAATTCCCATTCGTGGCTCAGGAGAATCTTTGGTCAGAGCGACAGGCCTCGGTATGAGCCTATCGCTGGGGATGAGTAGTTATCGTACTCTAGATATCACACGACCACTGTGCTTAGGCTCTGGAGCCATATCATACCTCTTACTACCTACACCCTTATCGTTTTAATGGTGGTTCCTACAATTCCTATACTCCTTCTATATTCCTACTATCTTATCCTAGTGATAAAAGCTTTTTTTTCAACCCGCTCTGCCAGCCACTTTATATATTAATGTGATAAAGGACACGACGAATTTGCAACATCATAATTTTGACGCGACGCTCCTATAAATAAAGTTAGAAGCGAGCGCGAAAAAATGCCACGTGACTTATGAAGTCTTTACTTCCAACCTTCACGATCTTCTTTCGTCAGAATACTTGCCGTCACAGGTCATGGCTGAACGCAACTTATGCTCGACACATGAGCCGTAGTGCGGAGGAATATGCTGATGCAATAGCAGCTCAACAACAATATTCTATCGTTGACAACCAAGAGAAAAAAGTGACTTTTGAAGACTTGGGATTGCATCCACCAATAGTCGCCTCACTTCGTACCGCGTTTCCAAATGTACAACATCCAACGGAGACCCAATCCAAGTTTATACCAGCTATTCTTGGCGAAAAGGATGTTCTACTTAAAGATGAAACAGGTTCTGGAAAGTAAGTTCATTCGCTTCTTTAAGGCTTGAGCAACTCGCTGACACGCTCCCCGCAGGTCTTTCGGGTTAATGGTCGCACTTTTGAATAAACCTCGACTAAAATCGATGGAAAAACGAGGAAACAAAAATCAAGAACGAAGACATATAACCTCACTTGTCATTGTTCCTCACAGGGACCTTGCATACCAGCTCCTTCACTGGGTAGAACGTATGGTTAACGCGGTGCAAGGCTCTCCACCCCCTGCTATCGAGTCAATAGCACAAGTGCTTGTACGTGATGGTGGACAACATTTGACCACGGGTTTCTTGAAGTTGGAGAAAACCGTGCCTCATATTCTCATTGGTACACCTCAGGCTCTCATGGATGTTTACAAACAGGATCCTAATGCCCTTCAGCTATCTCATCTATCGAGCGTGGTGGTGGATGAAGTGGATTACCTCATAGAAACAGTACCCAAGAAAAGCCCAGGAAAGTCTTTTCGTGGGTCCTACGAAAAAGCCAACAAGAAGCTGAAGGCTCATCCCGGAGCGACTCGTGAATTACTGGATCTTATTTACTACGGTCGAAAGGAGGTCAACGAAAGGCGGCGCGATGAGCCGGGCCTTGCGCAATACGACAGGTCCTCTGGACAGGCAGACGACTGTCAGTTCTATCCTCCTGCACCGCAGTTAATTTTATCCAGTGCAACGCTACGGGTTCACCTTAACAACTATTTATTTGACGAGAGTGGGTGGCTTAACAGGGATAATTTAGTAAAGGTACGGGGGTTTAATAGGTCACCGCAGAGAGGCATGAGGAATCCAGCACCTCTTACAGGAGGAGAAGAATCTCTTCGGGATTCACTTGGAGGAAGAGGTATCTCGCACTCGGTACTTCTTGTGTCAGAGTTGGGCATTAGAAACGTGTCTGGGGCGCGCCGACCTACGGCTTCAGTGACTACCGACGTTGGCACTCCGCTTACTCCGGAGGTGGTTTTCGGCTCACCAGTGGTGCCTGACAACGAGGGCATGGATCCGAGATTGGCTGAAAGTACGTTTTATTTTTTAAGTTTGAAGGATATAAGTTTATTAATGATGCATGATAAACAGAATATGCACGTAGTGTATCGCCGTTTAACCCCAATACATTCGAAGCCATCGCGACTGCGTTTGCATTGGATGTGCCTTCGGTAGCACTTCTCGTGCTTCCAGCTTCTGCACCATTACAGCGGGCCATCTATGAACTACGAGAAATGGGCGTGAATGCTCATGGCCTGGACCTGCTGGCCAATGATAAAGGACGCTCGCATTTATTAAGTGGCGGAGGGACTGTGCAAGAGAACCCTACGCTGCTGGTATCCACGCTTGCGACGACTCGAGGGTTGGACTTGCCTGAATTGACGCATGTGTTTATTCTTGGAATACCTGAGGGTCCTAAGGTTAGTGGACGATCTGTGGACGCGTACTTGCACCTTGCGGGGCGTGTTGGTCGATTCGGCCGAGGAGGGAAAGTAATTACGGTGGTTGAGGAGAAGGAGGATGCAGAAGAACACGAGGAAGAGACGGATGAAGAAGACAGAAGACGACGGAGAGCAGTTGTTACTGATGCATCCAAGATGATGAGGATATTGAAGGAGATCCAGACGACGCCAGTGCAATTCGAGCATTTCGATTGACGAATTTGCCGAGGAATGATTGCATCTGCTGAGCATTAGCGATGATTTTGCAATTCCCGACGCGACCCCGATCGAGGATGGTTGAACACCGGACGTCCGCGGAAGCAAATGAGGCACCTGGCAGCAGTACAGTGGCAGGCTACAGCATAAGAGCAGTAGGAAGCAGCAGGATTAGTGTACGTACAAGACACTCTGAGAGTATAATATTACATTAGCAGTAGGATTAGTCGTAATAATATAGACCTATGAGTACCGCATGGGGTTAAAGATGGATTCCGTGAGCGTTCTGAGCGTGACCGGGGGAAAGCTTGCGGTGGCTGGAAGAAAGCTTCAGCCTGTGATCTTGGAGCGGTGTGAAGAGACCGTCAAGTGCGAGATGAGGCTAGTGGTTTCACGCGCGACCAAATATGCGTATGCGCGGTACGCACGGTATCTAACGGTAGCAGTCTTCGCTTCGCTCTTCACTTCTTGAGTGGCTGCCACCTCTTCTCCTCTTCTCCTATTCAGCGCTCCATTTGCTGACTAGCGGTGGCTGTAGACACATACTTTGTCGTCTTATCTTCCGCTTTCGTTTAAACTTCCTTCTTATCCTTATTTCACGTCTTTTTCTCCAGCCGCATCTCAGTCAATCCCATTACCTATCAGGAGCCCCACGACACCGAATGCCCTCTTCTTGATCTCCTTCACAACTCGACTCAACTCCCAATCCCTCCCTTTTCTCGACAGCCAGCACATACACCAACGCCCCTCTTCGTGAGGCTAACCCAACCGCGCAATGCGATTTTCAACGCTGTCGCCTCTCGCCGTGCTATCACTGTTCACGCTTGCTGGTGCACAATCTTCTACTTCGGCCTCGACCACTGCACCTTCTTCAACCACCCCATCGCCTTCCATATCTCTCTCATTAACGACAGCCTCAGTTACAGTCACTATCGCCACCCGCTCCGGTAACCAGCCCATTCAAGTCACCTCAGTCATCCCTGTCGTATCCAATGTTACACGCACCTTGACTCCAACTAGTTCGTCTTCGTCATCTACGCCTCAGTCTACTTCAGACACCTCAGCATCGGCTACCCCTACTCCTGAACTCATCGTACTGGTAAGTGTCATTTGGCTGTCTCACAAATCGGGAGGCTGACACTGGACTTTAGGATACTAAGCTTGACCCAGCATTCGGTGTCCTTGGAGCTATTCTCATTATTACTGGTCTTCCCTCCGCATTCTGGGGCCACAAAAACCGATGGTGCGTACCGCTCCCATCGCAATAACACTAATTAATCAAATGGTTTTACAGGACTTCATTCTTCTTGATTGGCTTCTACACGCTATCCTTAGTGTGCGCTGTGCTTATTATCAAATTCGGCGTCCTGCCAGCCGTCAACCCTCCCAGCAAGACCCTCCGCGGAATGTTCGTTCTGTCGTCCTCAATTGCTGGCATCGCGGGGGGTGCCATTGCCATCTTCTTCTGGAAGGGGGCGAGATATGGGATTGGTGCTTGGGGAGGTCTGGCTTTGGCACTCTGGATACAGTGTTTCCAAAACGGAGGTGTCATTAAAGCTATCGGCTTCAGGTGGATCCTTTACATCGGTAAGCATAGCAGTCAAGCAGCGTGTTCCTCCTGTCTGAAAGTGTCACCAAAGGTTGTGCTGTTATTGGATTCACATTATGCACAATTCCAAAGGTACATAATCGTTCGCTTTCACTAAAAGCTTTATTAATTATCCCTCAAGATTCACTACCATATCCTCCTCATTTCCACTGCCATTGTTGGATCGTCCGCATTCATGTTGGGAGTAGATTGCTATACAACTGCAGGTCTCAAAGAGGTACATAAACAGTCGTTTATTCCGTGTCCAAAACTTATTCGCATCTAGTTTTACATCTGGAATCTCGGCTTCCCGTCTCTTTTCCCCAAGTTCACGAAAAATGGTATCCAATTCCCTGTGACGCAGACCATGCAAATCGAACTTGGGCTCATTGGGGCAGTTGCGCTCATGGGTACCGCGGTGCAGCTGAGGATCCTCAAAGTCCTGCAGCGCAAGCTCCAGGAGATTCAGGCAGAATCTAGGAAGCGAGACGAAGAAGCAGAACTGCATGCATCAGATCGGTTCAAAGAAGTGGAGCGGGAACGTGATGCTTGGGAAAAAGACCATCCCACCTTGCCGGGGTATGGCCGGAAGGAAAGTGGATTTTCGATGATGCCGTTGATGAAACATCGCGATGGGTCCGCTTCGCCATCTGCAGAACGCCAGTCCTCTTATACTCTAGCTGACGAGGGCCGTACACGACACCTTTCGGGAGTATCTGACTTCAAGGTCGCCCCTACACCTGATGAGGAGCTTACTCGAGCCTCGCGATACATGCAGAGTCCAGGAGTTCTACCTACGCTGGATCTTGGACTCGGGATACAAGAAGATGTGCCGTCTAACTTCATCGCCAAACCCGGCGATCCTTCGCGTACGGTCGATTTATCGGCAGCAGATATGGAGGATCTCAAACGCAAAGAAGAACTTTTGGCGGAAATCCAAACCATTCGCAGATCCCTCGACATCCTTAAGGCGGAGACACCTGGCCCTGCTTCATCGTCTTCTGATCAATCTCGTCGGCCGTCCGTTACATCTAGACGCACACTCAGCATGGATGCGCAGAGCGCGTTACTTCCTACCTCTGCTCACGCTCGGCCGCCTAGAGAGACAGATCCTCGTGCAAGAGTTCAGTCGATGGAGCTCTCAACATTAGCTCGCAACAGTCCATTGCAAGGTGAACCTATCAGCAGGCCAACTAGTGTACCTCTTCGGGACGAAGATTGGGATACATATATACAGGAACGCAAGCTACTTCAACCGCCAGCCGGTGTGACTCCTCCCATTCTCACTACACCCTCATCTCGAATTGCTATTCCGCCTGCTGTACATGAGGCTCTGAACAAAAGGAAGAAGAGGGAGAGCGCGTTTGGATTTGCTAGCCCCGGAACGGAATCGTCGGAGGATGTCCCGCTTGCGAAGGTGGCTCGGGAGAAGAGAACTAGCCCAACAGGTCCTGCTCCGGTGACCATCCTTCCGCCTCGCCGATCTGCTTTACCCATCGCTGCTCCGACGCCTCAACTCCCCGCGTCGACGCGTACACGCACTTTCGAGGAGTTGAATGAGCGGCATCGCGAGAAGATGAGAGACATGCAGGCGCCGCTGACAGAGGCCGAGAGGCAGCATGCAGAGGTGGAAGCAGCGCGACAGCGGTGGGAGCGTTCAAAGGCGCTGGAAAAAGAAGCGGTGACGAAACGACAGGCCGAGAAGGTAGCAGCACTGGAGAAGCGGAAGAAGTCGGAGGATGCTAGCCCGGATGGCGAGGGAGCCAGACGGTCGATGGGCGAGCCACGACCGAGTGGTCGTCATTCTCGGTCTTTAAGCGCGGATAAGATGGGGAGTATTGGAATGTCGTCGAAGCGGTTATCGACTCTGAAGGTGGAGGACTGGCAGCGATATCAGCAGGATACGGAGCTGACAAAGAGACCTGAACCTGGAGCTTCTGGATTCAAGCGAGAATCGCGGGCACTGAGGTCAGATGGGGTGCCCTTCCCCGATACTGGAGCGAAAGGCAGCTATTCACGTCGGATGAGCAGAGATTACCTGAGCTGAAGAAGACACGATATGTATATTTGTCGTACGACACGATGATTGGACCTGAATCACCTGGTTTGTTATTATCACGATTTCTCGATTTCTTTTTTCTTGTCTGTTTTGTTTTTTGCAGACGACACATCATCTTCATTGGACTTTCTTTGAAATAGTAGTAGCATCCATCATCATCACACTCATTTAGATACCGAACATTCTACCGTAGATAGATACGTCGTAATATTGCCTGCTTCGTTCGGACTATAAACCATTGTCATGTACCCGTATCGATTTGTTTTTGCATTGTTTGGGGAATGGCACGAACGCGATTGGCCGAGACCATGTTCTTGGAACACCGGTGTTGTTTACAGGAGAACATATTAATTAGGATCTATAAGGGACTAGGAGTGGCTAGGAGTAATCTAGGGTTGCCCTTGGGGAGTCTCTCAACCTCCATGAACGGGGGCTGACATCACGGGGATGCAAATACGGACTGGAGCCGTTCTGTACCCCGAGTCCCTAGGGGCCACGCCGGTTTGGTATATAAGATAGGAAGAAGGAATGGAGATTCACAAAAGAACTACACAATATGTCTATTTCACGTTCAAAATCCGCACCGCATACTATCGTGTCGATGACGCCTTCTAGGCTGGCACGCAGTGGATCTCATCAGTACCTACCTGGAGAGAATTGGGGTCAGAGTAGTCGCGGGACGAAGGTGACAACTCGACGGGAGAGAGGGGACCCATTTAGCCTACTGGGGTTCTTCCCGGTATCGCTGACAGGGATCGAAAGCGAGGATGAATGGCAGTGGTTGCGAGAGGAGGAGAGGAGGGACGAGAAGTACGAGGGTGGAACGAGTCGGAGTCAAAGTATCTTCGGGGAGAAAGACGAGAAGGGGACCGGAGAAGCGATAAAGGGCGAGGATAAACTTGGAGTGCTGTCGTTAGGTGAGTGTGAGTTGACGTGTTGAAGAGGAAGGGTTCTGATTTTATTGAATTGCGAAGACACGATGGTATTTGGTCAGGTGGCAGGAGATGATGAGCGGCTAATGTCGCCGTACTGGGAGGAGGCTGTCGACGAGGAGTCACTGTATCTTGGACTGTGTGCGCGACGGAAGAGACATGGAGCAGAGACGATGAGGAGCGAGGGCGGGACAGGTTTTGGATTGCTATTCTTCCCGGAGGAGTAGAAAAGAAAATTATTATACTAATTAATACTAGACCCCAGACGAGTGTGACCGGGGGCCTGTATTGAAAAGAGCAAAATAGTCTCACGGGCGTCTTTTTCCCACCCACGCTTTGCCCACGCTCAGTCACCCACGGTCTGCAACTGACTTTGCCACGCTCGCCATCCAATCGCAAGCTCAGACCTACTCGCATTCACGCAGTGTTCACGCCTGCTTCATGTCCGCTCCTCCTCACCCCATCTTACCGCCCGACCCCTTCTTCCTCAACCACCATCTTCACATGCCCCCAGACATCCACAACCCCTCGCGCTCTGCAACCCCCAATGTATGCCCCCCCTCTCACCATCCCACACCCCTTGCATGCTCACCCCGCATACAGCCCAACCCCCAACCAGTACAGTCGTCTGCAAACCAATCTCCAGCACCCGACCCCGACCCAAATGTCTCTATCCAATCCATCCTTGCAGCCTCCAAGAAAGATCCCTCCCCAAACGGTCACTGGAACACACCACAACCCCCGCCTACCCATCATCCTCTCCCAGCAGCCCTCGTCGTCCCCCAGGTCAGTCCAGCCCAGCCCTTCCTCTCCCAGCCACGTCTGTTTACCCTCCCCACCCAGTCTACTACCGGAAAGCGCAAGCTCGAAGACGCGGATGCAGAAGACCCTCACACCAAGATTCGACGCATTGTACGCGACCATGTCTCCCAGGATCCCACCCGCGTCATGCCCATGACCACCGTCATATGTTTGCACGCCGCCGTCGCGCAAAAGTCCTATGGCAGCGAGAAGCGCTTCCTCTGCCCCCCGCCTGTCGTCCACATTGAAGGCCCCGTCTGGCAGATGCACACCCAGCAGCTCTCCATGGCTGTCGTCTCCGAGAGCGGCGAACGTTCATTCGAGCAAAAGGCCCCTCTCGATAACAACATGACCGCCAGCTTCAAGTTCCTCCACGTAACCGGCACCGCGAAAGCCAAGAGTTTTCAGCTCTCCCTTGACATTGCTGAGCCCCCCCAGCCTTCCTTGACCCCAGAAGGCGCAGATCCACCTATAGGGCGCGTCTGGGCTTCATTTGATTCCGCGCCAGTCACTATCATATCCAAACCATCGAAAAAGACCGCCAAGACGCGTAACATCTCATCGTGTATCCTTGCCGGCGGCCCAGTCTCTTTATTTAACCGCATCAACTCGCAAACGGTGCGCACTAAATATATGACTATCGATCACTCCCAGCTGTGCGCTAGCAACGTGGCCTGGTCTGCCTTCAATGTCAATGTGGTCCGTCGGCCAACAGAACAGACCCCCCTTGGTGCGTGTTTTGTCATGTGATGTGCATTATCACCCACCCTCACACTAGTTTCTCCTGCAGCTGGACCTCAGCCCGTCACTTACGGCTGTGAAATCGTGCTTTCTGATACTCACTCTGGAATATCCACTTCGCCTCTCGTGATACGTAAAGTTGACAAGGGAAGGGTTTCTTCAGAAGATGGCGGTCCTGTCAGTCAGATGCAGAAGATCGCATTACAGCGTGTGAATCCTGATGGTACTCGACACTATCTCTCCGCCGCTGGCCCGATTCCCGGCACCCCTGGGGTCGTTGCCCCCCCTGCTCCGGGCCTGTCTGCCCAAGGCGGCACCCATCCCCTGCTCTTCCAGTCTCCTCGTGTTCGCGAAGAGATAAAAGACGACGGAGATCGTTGCATCTCCGATGAAGTAGATGACTATCTCTGCTGGACCATTGTTGGAATTTGTGTGTTCTCTTTTACTTCCTTCCATCAACTTGATTGTACTAACCGCGTCTTCATAAGCCAAATTCCAGTATACTTTCTTTGATGCTTTTGGCCAAAACACGACAATACCCGAGCTACCCATCACCCCATTCCCGACCCTATTTACTGCCCCAGTTTATCGCCCTGCGAACAACACCGTTGAGCTCACTGTATCCAACTTTTTCTACGAGCATCCAACCACACGGGTCCAAACTCCGCTCGACGTTTATCTTGGCAATCTTGGTCCTCTTCAGCTGCGCGTCTATCAACCCAGTCCTCCAGGCCCTTTAACTGCCGTGTCACCGTTTGTGCAGGCTCTACCAGCTCCTAGTATGGACGGCGCAGGACCATCCGATCCTTCAGCCGCGTCTGCAATAGGGGGAGCACCACGGTATATACCTTCTGGACCACTGCACACTATTGTTATCGTCGAAATGCCTCCGCTCGCAGATGTCATCAAAGCTCTGGAAGACGATGCCCTACCGAACAACACTGATAATGGTTCAAGAAGCGGAAGACAAACGCCAGACGGTTCGAGCCATGAGGGGAGGAATGGATCAACTGGTCCGCCACCGCCGCCGCCCGCGATTGCGGGTCGAAGCCTCCCACTCTTATTCATTCGATCCTCTGATGGGGTTGGATATCACTCTGGTCGTACCATTGCCTGTGAAAATGTGTTCCAGGGGATGGACCTGGGTGGAATGACAGGCAATCCGCCCGCCGGGGCTCCCGGAAACATTGACACTAACTGGTTAGCTGCTGCTCAGGCAGCGGCTGCCGCGGAAGGAGGACTTCATGGATGGACTTTGAGAGTCATGTAAACTTTTTTTTCTTCATCTGGTACTTTTTCATTTCTTTCTCGTCGCTTTATATATTTTGTTTGTCGTCGGTTTGCTTTGCAATGTTGCATGTGTACTTTGGTTTGAAACTGTATACATATCTGAAATACGAAATCATGGTTACAGAACTGTAATACCCAGGGCTAATGGCCGCAGTCTTCACGACGCTTGAGCACTTCGCATACTTCTGCTCTCGTCATATTACTAATACCAACAACATCCACCATTATCTTTTTCCATTCTTCGTCACTTTGCAATCCAAAGGTGGCTTTCACAACTTTTGCCCAGGCTTCTCCTTCTGCCCTGACAAGCTTTCCGGCCTGCAATAAATTTAACCACGGTGCTTCGACACGAACACGTCCTCCAGAAAGAGTTCCGGCAAGCGCAGCATTACACGTCTCAACCCACAATTCGCATTCTGCGCATATGATTCTACCTTCTTTGAGATCGAAATGGCCACGGTAAAGGATTTGGCGTTGCAGGATGTGTTCGGCAAGACGGGAAGCAATGCGCCTGTAGAGGGATGTAAAAGTAGCTGGTGCGAGCGTCGTACGAAGGAAGGTCAAGTGGGAAGATAGAAGTGCGATGGGAGCCAGCAAGGTCTGCGATAATGCAATGTCTTCTTCTAATTGCGTTTCTGACTTTGTACTAAATAATAGAAGTTTGAGTATCACGCAGACAGAGATGCGATGAAATATACATACGAATTGTAGTGCGTCCGAAGAACACTTTCGACCTCTCCACACACTTGCTGAACAATCATATCTTCCGCGCGAACGATCAGTTTTTGATATCGCGAAATTACTTCTTCAAAGACGGTTTCTTGGGGTACGTCTGTGGCATCTACAGCAATGGGCGATGGTAATAGAGCGTTTTCTTTGATGCGAGTCCGTAGTAATGGGTTCTGGTTCATATCTGCCCATAATTCCAAGAAGAACTGTAATTTATGAGCATATAGGACGAAAGCTAACGAGAAAGCTTTGATTTACCAATTCTTCTCCCCATCCCTCCATCGATAATGCAATGTATGCCGCGCTTAGAAGTGCTTTGCAGAGACGTTCCACGCCTTGTACACCCGACGTCAGCTTCCGGCTGTCGACATTCACTGTACCGTCGTCACGTCCACTTAGGCTCACAGAGAGAGCACCAGGGACAGCTCGAACGAATGCAGACGACAAGGTTTCGAACGCGTCCAAGGACGATGAAACTCGTTCGCGGTATGCCTCGAGTAGTGGCAACTGAATAGTTATGAGGAAGTGCGTTCGCTGTACAGTAGACGGCAGCAGAGAATAACGGTCTGAGATTACGTAAGTGAGAATACATCCCAAGAACGTTTAACTATGCAAGACTGACCTGTTACTTGCTCTTCCAGTGCCTTTATCCTGCGGGCTGAATTTGTAGATTTCAGACCAGTGGCATCGCTTTCTTCATCAGCTATGAGCCATGCATCTGATGCACTGATAATGCTATTGTATTGATCCTCCGTGACTGTTTCATTGTGTTTAGAGTCGATAAGAAAAGGAGAAAATGCTCACATTTTTTCTCCCCGAATAACCATGCGTCAAACCATGTTTGATTCCCTAGAATAACCTCACTCACACCATCCCACTTCTTATACCCATCTCCACGTCGAGCAATGGAAGTGTTTTGAAGCTGGAATCCTTCTTCTATGAAAGCGCGATCGAATGTGAGTGCCTGGTAGATTGTGTGTGCGAGTAATGAGGGTCTCTGTAAGAGAGACGGGACAGTTTTTTGGAGCTTTCTCGAAAGAATGGATTGCAACAAGAAAGAGAATTCTTGCTATTACCAATGAGCATGCGAGGCTATTTAAATAGAACGGAGGGGACGCACCCATGCGTTAATATCTCGAAACTCCGTAGAAGACAAGAGACTTTGTGCCACAGTTTCCATAAAATGTTTATGTTCGTGTGCGATATTGAGAATATGTGTAAAGTACCACTCTGGCTAAAAGGACTACGTTAGATGACTTCTTAAAATTAATGTGAAGGATATAAATTACTTTGTCGAGTCGGTTTGTCTGCCGCGTCCCTTCAAAGTGGTACTTGAATCGCAAAGAAACAGGATTTACAAGAGCCTGAATTGCGTATAGTCCCTGCTTCTCAGCGCGTTTATCGGGAGAATGTATTTTCTCATTGCTATGAATTAACCATGAGCTAAGATTGTAAACTTCATTAAGGATACTGACATCGTTTCAAGTCGCATAAGGTTCGAAAATGCAGCTTCAAACGCCTGTCGCTGTTCTGGAGCAGTAGATGCATAGTCGACAGACATTGGCCAACCCAGAGCTTCTGCTGCAGTTGAAAGGGTGCTAAAGGTGAAACCGTATGAGCAATCATTCATAGACCGCGGTGAAAAAACATGCCTGGACAGTTTGTCCTTGATATTTGACCAGGTTTTCTCTTTGATTTTTTCAAGGAACGTTACGAGATGCAGGCCCACAGTACTGGGAGAGTCTTCAACGACAGAACAAGCGCGAGAAACATTGACAACAAAGCCCTGTAATGATTGATAAACGTCAAGAGAGGAAAGTGTTACGGCCGAACTGCTGTCAATCTGCTGGGAAGCGGCTTCACTGACGATATGGAGCGTTGTAAGTGAATCGTCTGCTACACCTTCCAATGGGATGTATACCTTAATTTCAAAGCATGCTCTACAATTTGAACATATTCTTTGACACTGCTCAGTTCCTTGAGACTGCGTTGTAGCGTTTCAATCTCTTCGAGTAACGTTGGTCCTCCATCTCCGGCCGAAAGCGATGATATCAGTTCGTGAGATAAGTCTGTAAGCTCGTCTGCAAAGGCATGTCGTAATAGTGAAAGTTCCTGTGCAGAGTTCAGACATTCATTTGTAGAAGATTTAGACTCATGCAGTGTCTTATTGATCTCGAAGGTCGATGAGGAAAGCTGAGCTACCACAGGATGCACTCAGTTTCACCGCAAACTAATTAGAAGACGATGTAGCGTACATTGGAGTTAAAGCGTTCTTTGTTCCGCTGGGAATTAAGAACAAATGTATCCAACTGCGAGAGATCCTCAACAGAGAGCTCATTTATGTATGCTATTGCTTCTCTGTTAGCAACCTCGAGGTCAGGGTGCTGCAACAACGTTCTGATCTGCTCTGAAAGCATGGTTTGTAGTGAAAAATGTCAGAGATTATGAGAAGTAAAGTAGAGCAGTCGACGAGCGGTATCGCAAGTAATGAACACGGTGGTGTTGAATGCCAGAAACACGCCAGCGCGTCATGCGAGCCCAGTATCACGTGTCTCTTTTATTTTATTACGCCAAATCTGTTATTCGGTTTCACTCGTTCGGAAGTTGCAAAGAAAAGGAACTAAACACTATTAGGGACTAAGCAGCTGCATTCTCTGTCCGACTCTGACCCTTCTTTTGCGCACGCTGTCGTACAAGAGCCACAAATCATGGGCATGTGCGCAGGCAGCTCTAGCAATTGGCGTCCAAATCCGTCGAGGTTTCCCCACTTTCTCAAAGTTTAGGCGCGTCTTCCAGGAGTTCGCTCTATTGCGCAATCCTGCCAACGCGGTGAGCAATACTTGGATCGAGCAGAATCACTCTGTATAAATAGGACCTCTCTGTAAACATGTTGTGCGTCATCTTTTCACCTCCAAGATCTCTTTACAATGTCCGCCCACGAAGCATATGCAAGCAATAATGAAAAGTACGCTTCTACCTTCGATAAAGGGGGCTTGCCTTTGCCTCCATCGAAACAGGTTGCTGTAGGTTAGCAAATTTCGCTGCATATACTTTAGTCATCCCATTGATTTTATCAAAGTAACATGTATGGACGCACGAATTGAGTACGTTCATCGTTCGACAATCACCATGTAGCTTGTGGCTTATACACACACCCTCAGTCCTGCTGCCCAGCTTGGTATCAACCTTGGAGAGGCTCACGTTATTCGAAATGCCGGTGGTTCTGCGTATGTTATCTACACATTTTCTCCCTTTCGTTTATTTATGCTTTTGGTAGGAAAGAGGCACTTCGCAGCATTGTCATTTCCCAACGTTTACTCCAGACCCGCGAGGTCATCTTATTCCATCACACCGACTGTGGGATGCTTACATTCAGCACGAATGACCTCCGTACCATCGTCAAAAACGCCTCGGAAGGCGACGCATCTGTTGCTGAGGCAGTCGATCAGATCGACTTCTTGGAGTTCGGAGACTTGGAGGAAAGCGTCAAATCCGATGTGAAGTTTCTCAAGGAAAATAATCTCGTCCTCCCTGGGACGAAAATCACAGGCTGGGTTCACGACGTGAAGACTGGAAAGGTCTGTTACTTGGAGAGCTATCGCTTTGAAATGAAGACACTAACTCATTCTTTCTAGATTCGTCAAATCGCATAAGAAGCTATATTTACCTTGGAGATTATATGTTAATTGTAAAGCATATATGTACTTGTATTATACCAGTTGGGTGGTTAGTGTTGGAAATATACACCTTAAAATTCGAACGGAAGTCACTCTGTAGTCGCTATCTAAATCCTTTTAGGCCGGTCGTTGATTAGATAGCCGAACTGATCTAGTAGGCTCTAACCTAAGTACTGCAACCCACACTTCATACGATCATCATGTCCATCGCAGCCTCCAAGCTTGAACTAGAATCTCCTAGTATCGAGCGCTCTGACCCTCTCTCCACTTTACCTACTCAGGAGCGTCAAGATGGAGACTCGGAACAGCAGCCAGAGAAGGAAGCCCTGGAAAGGCTTACAGTTCTTTCTCCACCATCGACGGCTGGCGCTGTCATTGCCATAGATCTTGACGACGTTTTGTGCCAAACGAATGAAATTGTTGCTGAATGTGCGTTAGATAAATACCACTCCAGTATCATACGCTTAATAGGTATTACGAACTCATTTACCAGGGCATAACCAGAAATTCGGTACTCAGATGAACCTCTCGCACTTTTACTGTAAGTACTACCCAACACGATAATTTCAATGCTGACTCAGACCAGATTATTACTACTGGAAGGTGCTTCAGACATTTGTTCACAATATCGGCTAAACTGAAAGAAGTGCCGACAACTGTAGAATCCATTCTGGGGCACACCAAAAGTGACCTTTGACAAAGTAAAGGAATTTTATTCCACCGACATGATATACCGCACAAAACCTGTCCCGGGTGCAAGAGAAGGGGTACAAACATTACGCGACATGGGATATCGATTAATTATCGTAACTGCAAGGGCAGAGGACCATGCTGACGAGAGTTGGCAGTGGGTGAACAAGCATTTTCCAGGTATGGGATTTTCCTCTGTTCAATAGAAAAGGTGACACAGGAACTTACCCTTTGAAGGAATCTTCGACAGCGTAATATGCACTGGCCAGTTCAAAGATGCAATTAAGACTGGGCATGAGATTGTCACAAAGCTAAGCAAAGCACAAGTGAGTATCGTATTTGCGATGTAACGGTCTTTATCGGTACAAGCTGCGCGCTACAGGTATGCAACGACCTGGGGGCAAAGTTGTTGATCGACGATTCAGCGGAGAACGCTATACAAGTTGTCACAGCGACCAAACCAACGCCTGTTCTACTTTTTGGTAATTATCCGTGGAATCAAAGAATATCCGGATCGCAAGATGCTAGAGATGAGATGTCCTTCGATATTCGTTTTGAAGCGTCAGGCGGACATGAGTTTTGGAAAGACGAAACCATACCAGTGCCAGACGGAGCGCCTCTGTTAAGAGTGAAGGACTGGAGCGAAGTGGTGAGGTGGGTGCACAAGGCGAGAAATGACGGAAAGATGTGAAGGATATACCAACGCATAATATTACCCCAATTTCATAGAAATATACGTATACTTCAAACATTCGCCCATTTCAACAAGTTAAAGAATGAAACGTTCAAACATATAGCACCTATATACCATGGTTGTACCTATTATAATCTAAGGGCGATGACCTCAATCCATTTCACATGCCAGCGTCTACCCCATGTGAATGTCATAGAAATCCAGCGTATACCTGCTATCACTGCTACTCGCCCCATTCTTTCTCCAAATTTCCTGTGCTATTAGCCAAAATAGCATCTGCAGCACTTGCATACGGAAACTTCAAAGCTGCGTCAAGGCATCACTAAGCCTTTGTTTGGGACCCCAAGTCGACAATTCGTGATCCGTCGTCAACCGTTCCTCTGTCCTAGCCTAGGTCATGGCTGTGTTCTCTACTTTACGCTCTAAGGACCTCAGTGACCGCTTTGTCAAGTTTTCCAAAGCCTATTCTGCCCATCGTCCTGCAGTTCAACGTTCTCTGAATGTCATTTTTGTTGCCTGGGTTCTTGGGTCTACATACCGCTCGCTTTCTGGGTCGGGTCGCTCAAGTGGCAGCAGTCCATCGAACAAGAAGAAGGGAAAGGGTAAAGCAGGTGAACCAGGAAAGCCCGCGCGAGTAGCGGTATGTTCTGCCTGCAATAATTTCTCTGCTTTACTGACAACAACGAGACGGTAGGTCGATGCAGTATTTTATCAACGTTTATCGGCCATATTGCGAATCGTTATTCCCGGCATACGCTCAAAAGAGGCTCTGTTACTATTTATGCACTCCAGTCTTCTCATATTCAGAACTGCGATCTCTCTCTACGTTGCCGCTCTCGATGGAAAGTAAGTCACCATTTTCTGGCGTCCAGCTTGTTGCTCCTCTTATTACATTACAACGCTGATACTTATTTACCTTTCCCCAGAATAGTAGCGAGTCTCGTCCGTGCTCAGCCTTTGCAATTCTTCTGGAATATCCTTCGCTGGTTACTTGTTGCGATCCCGGCGACGTGGACGAACAGCTGGCTCAGCTATGTCCAGAATAAATTGGCTATCGCATATCGTACACGACTAACGCAGGAGGTAATGAAACAATATCTAGGGGAAGAGGCGGAAGGCGCTGATGGGAAAATTTACTACAAACTTTGTGTGTGGCCATGCCTACATCCTTGGCCGTCAAATTTTAACCTACCCCTTGTTTAGCCAACCTTGATGACAGGATTAAGAACCCAGACCAGTAAGCTTTCTACATATGACGTTTTCGACTGTGTTTAACCCTTAATAGGATGATTACCCATGATATCCAGAGATTTTCTACGCATCTGGCGGCCATATACTCTAACCTGGCAAAACCGATTCTTGATGTCATTTTATACAATTATCAGCTGTCACAAAACGTTGGTGCGGAAGGGTTAATGTTCATGACTGTTCTTGTAAACGCTACGGCGGTTCTATGTGAGTATATCGTTTCTTTAACAAGGCATATACTGATATGTGGTCAGTACGATACTTAACCCCTCCTTTCGGAATGTATACTGCTCTCTCCGCTCAACTCTCTGGCTCTCTTCGCCATACACACTCTCGACTAGCAGAATTTTCCGAGGAGATCGCTTTCCTGGGTGGCGAGGATACAGAGAAGATGTTGGTCGAGCGGGAGTACGCCACTGTTATCAAGCATGAAAATAAAGTCCTGAGCCGTCGATGGTGGTTTGGATGCATCGAAGAAGGAGTTATCAAGTGGTTGTGGGGAAGTTTCGGGGTATGTATACAGTATATTATTCTATTTCGTAAACACCTTATGAACCTTCTTCACTCCTTAGCTTGTACTTTGTGCAGTACCCGTCTTTTTCAAGATCCCCGGCGTGAGCAGTGTTGATCTTGGAGGCCGCACAGAAGGCTTTGTCACCAATAGGCGCCTTCTTCTATCATCTTCAGGTAAGTTTTATCAGCAGCTTTGTCAAGTATATGTTTTCTCACTTTTTGTGTAAAGATGCTTTCGGTCGTGTAATGTACTCTTACAAGGACCTATCTGAACTGGCAGGCTACACTGCTCGTGTATCTCTTCTTCTTGATACCATGAAAGACGTGCGGGCGGGTAAATTTGAGAAGGCCCTGGTTAGTAGTGCAAGTACGGAAGAGAATGCAGAGAGTAAGAGCAACATGGTATGATTCGTTTGCTGCTTACTGATCAATGCTCAGTTCTTCAGGGACGCGGCCAGGTGATTGAATCTGAGGATATTCAGTTCGAAAATGTCCCTATTGTCACTCCAAATGGTGATATCCTGGTGAGAAGTTTGAGTTTCCATGTTAGGCCCGGTGTAAGTTTTCCTTGTATTCTTCGTGGGCAAATCTAATATTATTTTAGCAACATTTATTGATTGTTGGACCTAATGGTTCGTTACTTTATTAATCTTAGTCGTATTTTCCTGACTCTAATCTTTTAGGATGTGGGAAATCATCACTATTTCGTATCCTCGGAGGACTCTGGCCTGTCTACGGAGGAGTTGTCCGAAAACCTGTTGCCTCTCAGTTCATCCTGATTCCGCAGAGACCATATCTATCCCTAGGCACTCTGCGGGACCAGGTAATTTACCCACACTCGAAAAAAGATATGGAAGCCCGTAAGTACACCTACTATTCGGCCTTTCTTTTCGTTATAACATCCGCTAGGTGGTATCACGGATGATAATTTGCTGAAGATTCTGTCTGCGGTGCAGATGGACAATGTCGTTGAGCGCGAAGGAGGCTGGGATTCTGCCAGGGAGTGGAGAGAAGCTTTGAGTGGCGGCGACCAGCAGAAAATAGCATGGGCAAGACTATTCTACCACCAGCCTAAGGTACGGTCGATCGTGTCACCTATTTTCTCCTCCTGATCATAGCATCATAGTATGCCGTGCTTGATGAAGCCACGTCGCTAGTCCCTACGGATATTGAAGGTTTGATGATGGAATATGCTACGAAACTCGGCATTACACTTCTCACTGTCTCTCATCGACCTTCCTTATGGAAATACCATGCGTTGATTCTACATTACGATGGTCAAGGAGGTTATGTCTTGTGAGTTTTTATCACGTCCACCAGATGAGATCGCGACTGGATTTGTACCCCACAGCACGAAACTTGATGCGGAGAAGCGCCTCGCGTTACAGGAAGAAAAGCAGACTTTAGAAGCCAAGCTGTTAGAAGTGTACGTCGGATTACTCTGCCGCGTCAACTACGTAACTGACGGCATGATAACTGCAGTCCGAAGATGAAGGCGCGTCTCGCGGAGTTGAAGGTGCTTGCAGAGGAGCGGAGGTAATTTAACCACAAGAACTTGAACTATACTAGTCTAGTAGGGTGGCATAATGATAATGTAATTTTCAAGTATTTCTGGAGGCCATATAGATGTAATTGCACTGCGGCGATAGAAACCAAAAGATAGAGGCTTGTGATTTGTCGGGGTTAGGAGCGCGTCGTGGACCCTGAACTAGTGTTGCCGCCCGCTCGAGTCTGTCACACTTGTCACACACCAGTGTTTCCGCTCCTTATTGTGGAAAGGTCATGTTGGATAAAATGTAAATATATATAGATAAAGGAAAAGCCATTAAGAACAATAATTTTTGGTTTTTTGGGAGCATCATTGAAAATGAGTTCATTAAAATTGAAAATGGTATGAAAATGTTATCGGCTTGATGTCACATCGACTTGAATGAAGCCGATGACATTGTTTCGTCCGTGCAGTGTGTACTACGCAAGATAAAATTTTGGAAAATATGAAATTTTGCGACTTTGGTATCCTTTTATTTACATGAGGTAAAAGTAACATTATTTCTCTTTTGTGAAAAGTATAGGAGCCCAAGCCGTGTCCAAGCCGGACCTGTCACACAAGCGGAGTCGCGGCAACACTACCCTGAACACCGTCCCGGAGTTTCCGGCAAAGCCCGACCCGAGGTGTTGCGGTGGATTAGGCAATCGTGTGAGGGTAAAATTCCAAATTCCGTCGCTGCTCCTCCTCCACTCCAGCTCCCGTTCACTCGCCCCACGACCCCTCTGGGTTCGGCATTTGTCCTTCGTCTTACTTGTATCACAACCACCGCTGTTTAATCTTCACGACCATGCATTTCTTTTCTCAAGCATTCAACTATGAGTAAGTAGTCGACCTCATACCTACACCGCACACGCTCATATGCTCTAGTCATTCATGGTCTCACGTCGTCATTGGGATGTGGCACAAGTACCCAAACCCCAAATGCTCTCATGTTGTCAGTATCGATGTGTTAGACCGCTCTGTAGACCCAAAGACGGGCATCATTCGCACAGAGCGTGTCTTGGGTTGCAAGCAGAAAGCTCCCGGATGGATCGTCAAGGTATGTTACCAGCAACATCTACTCGGACGCTCTTGGCTCACAACCTCCACAGCTCTTTGGTGGCTCTGAGGACGCTTTCGTCCGGGAAATCTCTTTCGTTGACCCGGCCACTCAGAATGCTACTATCACCTCTGTTAATCTCTCTCTTTCTCAATTTGCCACCTGCTTTGAACAAATTCGATATTCTCCTGTCTCGCCACATCGGACCGCTTTCATACAAACAGCAGAGATTCAAGCACGGATGGCGCTATGGAGGAGTGCGGCAGATGGGCTAGAGAAATGGCTAGTTCAGCGGTTTGAGCAAAACGCGCATCTAGGGAAGTTAGGATTCACTGACGTTCTTCAGACTCTGGGAGAGGAACGTCAACACTCTCCTTCATAGAACGGATTCTTAGACTTTTTTTTCTCATTCTTTTTTCATACCCATTCGGTTCTGCATGAGCGCACTTTCACATAGATTGGAACAATCTTAGATTCCATAAAAGCGGCAGCCTTGATCTGAAGCACGCCTAATTTGTCCCTTCATTTATTACACAGACATCAGCTCCGTACACTTTAGCATCTGCCATATGTATTCCTCACGCACATATAACCTTGTACTCCCCGATAATTAAACCACAAAAGATTTGAATATTGACTTAGTTACAGTTTGATATCTTTTCCCGCTCAGCCAAACTGGCAGTTGAGTCATTTCTGTGACAGTGTCACGCTATCACACCTAGGACATCGTTATCTGATCTTCAGTGGTTTCGGACCGACAACGATGGATCGACATCGGCCAACCTCTCTACAAAGTATCGTGAAAGCTTCTTTTCAAGGCTGAGGTATGTCCATCAGAAATTCGGACCATTCAAGATATAAATCACATTATTAACTCCAGGACGTATATAATCTACTCAATTATACTGAACGCGTGAAACCCACCTCCATCTACTTCTCCGTTGTTTCTGTCATGGACGAATTACTACACCACTGTCTGCGCGAGCTGGCCTTCGATGGCGATCTTGGTGAGTGTCTTTATCATGTGATGCTCTTCGTCCCTTAGTTGGAGGGTTCGAACCCCCTTGTTACCTGCTTGTTTCAACTTATCACAGCCCGCTGATATACCTTTTATCTAGGCTGTAATATCTCGCGATTGAAAGATTTTATCGTCGAGTTCTATGCGCATACCAACGCTCCTCACCCACAAAACCTCGATGATGCTTTCTGTTCCTTTGTTTGGTCGTTGGTGGTTCAGCAACCTACAGTTCGCGTGGGCACCATCCCACCAGGTGTAACACCCGAAGTCTGGATTGCACCGCAGACAAGTGCTAAACGTAAAGCCAAAGCAAGAGGCGAGGAACATGTCGAGACAACACCGCCAGAATTAGATCTTGTGCCAAATGCAAAAAAAAGAACCCTTGACGACCTTGTGCAAGAATATGGCGATCGTTTGAGGATTGCACTCGACTCAGATGCTATATATGCTGCTATCACTGGGTCACATATTCGAGTGCGTGCTACACTCTATATATTCACCCATTGCTGAATTTTCATCTGACAGTTTGCGAAATTGAGCCCCATGGTTTATTCGGCACTTCAGATTATCACTCGCGGTAGAGATAATGGTATCACTGTGGTCGGCCTAGGCCAGCAATCCAAATATGACCAGAAGACTTGCTTTTATCTAGTCCGACAGCTAACAGAGCTGGATCTTGTGTATGTATGGGCTTTGCCTTTGTATCGTGCCTCAACTTATAGATTCCGTGATTAGGGTGAAAGTACGTCGTGGAGGTGTAGGGACCCATTTTTGCATCCACAAATACTTTTTCGAGCGCAACCCGTCATGGAAGGCAATACGTGACGAAGAAACTCAGGCGGAAGACCTTGAGAAACAAGCGCAAAAAGCCGAACTCGAACTCGAAGAAGATGCCACCTATGTTGACTCTCCAACTCTTGATTTCTCTCCTATAGATGCGCGCCATCTATCTAGTCTTCCTCTTATACGTGCTCGAGTTGTGAAATTATTGAAAGCATCGAAAAACTACATACATGCATCTAATAACATGCTCATTACATTGGTACGTTCTTATCTGCATGGCCTGAAATAGGCATTAAATTCGCAAGTAGGGCTTTTCCAACCCCACCAAGACGGACCGCCGCTTTTTCCAGAGCCGTATTCGTGAAATGATCCAACAGGGCACTATTGAGAAGGTTGTCGTCCCAAGTAATAAGAAAAAGTCCATCAACGCGTCCGTCAAATGTTTTCGACTCGTCACATCTGAGAAGAACGGCGAGGAAGGTGTGGTTGTTCAGAATGAAGCTGATGACGATGAAAAGGACGGGGGGATTGGTGCGCACATTTTCGTAATGTTGGTTTCTCCGTTTCTAATATCAACACGTAGGCGACCAAAGCAGTATCAAAATGAACATTACCATACACAAGCAGATCATTGATCTCTTAGAAGAGTCTGGAACTGTGGGCATGACACTCAATGTATGTACAAGCTAAAAACTCGTAACGATATAGCTAGCTAAAATCAAGTAGGAGCTATCGTCCGCTCTCTGCCAATTCGATAAACGCACTATTGAGCTCCTTTTGACCCGTGCAGACAAATATCCTCCCCCATCTCACTTAAGAGATTTAGGAATTGCGGGATTGATGGAAACAAGTGGCCGCGAACGTCGTCACCGATATTACACCATCGCGGCATATCGATCTCTCGTCGCACGAGAACAACTAAACAAATCCTCTGCGGGCTACGGTGATATCGATCTTGATAACGTCGGAGGATTCTGCCCACTCGATCGATCAGTATTTTACGATGATGAAGCCATACTTTTCAATTATCAAGACGTTTTCAAGGACAAATCGAAGGCGAAAAGTGGGAAGGGTCGGAAGAACCCCCCAAAAAATCCTATCTTGCCAGATGGAAGTGTTAAACAAGGACGTCCCCGGAAGTATCCTCTAAAGGGCGAAGCTCCTAGTCCTTCGAAGGTCTCCAGAAAGCGGAACAGGGCAAGAGAGGATAAAGTGACGAGTGCTCCAGAACTTGCAAAAGACTTCGAAAACAATGAGCACAATGAACCTATAGCCAAGAAGAGACGGTTATATAAACCTTCTAGTGGTGATGCAGATATTGGTGAAAGTCTGTCGCTCATTTATATAGATATCTCAAAAATCATACTAACATTTATTCAGACGAAGTTCAGGCTTCCTCAGTGAAAAAGAAACGTGGACGTCCGACTAAAGTACCAAAGGTTGAGACGTTATCAGATCCGTCAAAGAAACGAGATCATCCTCCCAAAGTGAAAGCTACCACCGAAGTCTCAGTATCCGTCGCAGTGCCAAAGAAGCGTGGGCGTCCGCGTAAAAACCCCATTCTTGCCTCTGACGAAGCTAACGACAGTCCAACCACTCATAAGAAGCGTGGTCCACCGCCTAAGAGGAGAAAAACCCCAGCAAATGATGGTGAGGATGCAATGGGATTGACACAGGAGGAATCTACGTCTGTTGTCCAGGACAGTCCGCTCGAAGATACTGTCGAGGAACCATCTCAAAGCATTGACGACGGTGTTGACGAAACAGTTGCTCCACACTTGGACATCGAGCCAATGATAACCCCAGTGGATGTAGACATGCCTATGAGGACAGTTACGGAGACCATGTCGGACAAGCAGTCAAACGAGCATGTTCATCGGCTGGTTGCTGGAGCAGATTACTCAGAAGCAGCCCAGGATGCCGATGCTTTAGATTCTGAACTTGTTCGCTCTTCAGGATCGGTAGCACACTCTCCGATCCCCGACGAATCACAGATGCAGTTAGATTTGCCGCAGCCAGGATGCAGTACAGAACCTCCGCAACCAAACCATAGCCAGGCTCCTGATGTGCCTTCAATTCCTGTTCAATCTAACACTATCGAGCTTCCTGATGTTCGGAGCTTAGACACTACCCCACGGACAAGGGTCAATGTATCTCATCTCCGGCGCGAAAACGAACTTTATCGCGTCTTGGAAAACCTCGGGGGCGTCGTGAATGTCCAGACGAAAGAATTTTTTGATGCTCACATGTCTTTGATTGAATCACTAGCAAAAGTAGGAGAACCCACGAGTGCCCCCATTGGTACAAGGACCGACAAACGTACAGCGAGTAAAACACTCAATAACTTAGAGAGGCACGGACGAATCAAACTGGTCAAGGCGAACGTTACGACCCACACTGGTGTAAACAGACAGACGTGCATCGCATATTTACCTGAGCTCGGTGAAGAGAGACTGAATACATTCCTTATGGATTTATCTCGAGGCATACAGCCACCTCCTCAGCAACTTGGGAACTTCGTTAAAATCGATGAACGAGTGGAATATGGTGCTGATCCCACTTCAACGTCGCGTGGAGCGCTACCCCTGCAACTTCTGCAGATGGAGCAGCCCGGCGATGATAGGAAAGAAAGATGGAGTAAAAACCTTGCCAGAGCCGAACAACTTTTCAAATACGACGACGCAACTATTCGCGAAGTTTTATTGGCAGAGCGCACCACGCTTGGGCAGATGTACGGTTTCATCGTTGGAAAGGTAGTTCGCGCTCGCGAACTACATCTGTCAGCACTCAAAGCATTCGACGCGTCCTCTACATCCCCCAATATTGTCTCTAAAGACAAGCGAATCATCGATATTTCCTTCTTCTGTCATGATCTTCCACTTGGCCTTTATTGCTCACTAGTGTCGTCTTTATCACACGACGACCGACTTACACACTTCTTTTCCACTGAAGAAGGACGTCAAACCCTAGTTCATGACCTTCCTGCTCATATTCACTCGGTGCTGCAAATAGGCAGATCCCGGGCTCGTTCGCGATTCTTAGATATCCTGGAGACATTGCGGTCGCTCAAACTGGTGACGCCCCTTCAACCAACGGAGTCTGAAACTCCTTGGATCACATGTGAAGCTAATGGGGATCATCCAATAGCATTCCAGCAAGCTAGTATGCAAGGCTGGACAATAAATACACCTATTTCTGCCCCCGCGTATTGGCATTTTAGTGACATCGCGCCAATCCATTTATGGGCTATCGCCGAGACTCTCCCTCCTTTTTGGAAAGATGTTCCTATCAATACTTGGGATGAAGGGGTAATTTATTGGAATTTATTACGAGATGCCTGCACCAACACTCAGATTGCGCCGAACCAAAATTCAGAGAGCAGTGCAGGCAATATCTCAGCAAGTATTAGTGTAGCGCGCTCTTTGCGTCGCGCTGTCTCTTGGAATCCAGATTATGTTCTGACCTGGCATCAAATGCAATATCTCAAACAATTTGTCGACATAAGTTCTGGACATACACTTCTTCAAGACGAAGATGAGACTACCCGTCTTGCTAAGTTAGAGAAGATATGTTGGGTTACAAGTGTACCGGAGGAGACTGTAGTGAAACATCTCTGTGCATTGCGTGGCAAGTTACTTAGAGAGCTTGATAAGGCTCGACAGCGGGTTAAGCACCAGACCGCGGAGAAGAAGGCGAAACGAGTCCAGGAGACGAAGGTTTCACTAGCTCGGAAAGCTGAAGAAGCACTAAAGGCTCGAGAGCAGGAATGGGACAATTTGCTTCAACGTGTGCATCCAACAACGCTGGAGGAGCCAGCTGCGGTGCGTGTAAGTCGGGTACGAAAGCGCTTTTTGCAGGCAGGGTCTACCAAAGACGTGGATAAGTGGGAGAATGCCGTCACTGAGGCATTGAAAGAGGCAGATCTTGCCTCGAAGAAAGTCTTGAAGATATCCTCAAAACGAGTGCTGCCTGCTAAACCACTGCCTGCCAATGCAAGCGCCCCTCCTGTTGCTGCATTCAATCCCACAGAGCCTTCGGTTCAAAGCCTGATCGAAAAACAGGGCCCAGCAATAACTGCATACAAAGATAAAAGTAAACGGAATCGTAATCGTAATCGGAAGGATGGCGAGGATGGTAGGTGGCATTAGCTCACATATCTTTTTTACTTGTTTCTAAATCGTCAATAGATTCGAAAAAAGGAGACGTTAGAAACACTCGTCGACATCGTTTCCAGTGGAATCGCGATTACGACGAGCTAGCGCGAGATGCATCCGCGATCATTAGAGCGCGATGTCGTGGCCAACCTCGTCTGGATTGGGCTGCTTTTGAGCAAGTATTCCCTGCTGTGCCGCGCAACACTGTACGACAGCGTTTAACTCACATCAAGGACTCGCCGGGCAATGACGCATATCTAACTCGCCTGGAGGATAGATGGCATGATCTATGGATAAAGCACAGAGGAACTTTGTTACTTCCCGATGACGACCCTCAAAGCACGTCAAATTTCGACCTCATCAAGCATGTTGAATTTCTCCGTAAACATGTTGATAAGAACGCATTGTACGTTTCTGTGCCCACAATACTCAAAATCATTATTGAATTTATTTTTTATTTTTTATTTTTGCAGGCGAGTTGGATTTGCTGAGCCAGCAGAAACAACTGGAATAATAATTCCTCGCTCTGTCGGACAGCTAGTACGTGGGTTTGATGTGATTGAGGGCGCACCTGCAGTACCCGTATTTGATTTTATGTGGAACGCGACTGTCGAAGAAGGTCGTGAAAAACGACTTCAGAGACTGCCGTTCACACAGTATCCAAGGGAATGTGCACACACCCAATGCTCTGAGAGTGAGACCGTTGCGGTCGCAGAGGCAGCATTGAAGGTAAGCGTTTGCTTCATACAAGTCAACGATTTTAATGACTCCTGATAGATGGCAATGGGCATGCCTCCTGAGCGATATGATCCTGAAGCTGCCTCAATGCTGCTGCGAAGTGCCGGTGACAAGTCCGTCGGTATTGCAACCAAAAATCTCATTAGTCGGGGTATCTTGTCAAAGTCCCAACGAGATCCCACAAAGCAGAAGCCAGGAAGGCAACTCAAGATATCTGAAAAGTAATATTATTCTGCATTTTGTGTTTCGTTCGCTAACGACATTATATAGTAATCAGAACGCGATTGGAGGTAGCGTGTCGCGAGATATTTTTCAGGACGCTGTTGCTCTAGACGAGATTGCGAGTACTGAAGATGCATGGCGAGAGTGGCCACTGACTGCAACAGATGGTGATCTTGCAGCATTGATTCAGCTTGTGTCTGATAACCAGGTTGAATTCAAGGTGGATACCTCTCACCCCCAAGCTGCACGACCTGCTCTAGATTGGAACAGTAAAAAAGCGGGTGCGTATGTCATTGTGTCGTATCACAGACAAAAACTAAGAAGGAAAATAGACGACGATCAAATCGAGACTGTAGTCTATGTTCACTATACTATACAACCAGCCTCACAACCGAACGCGCCTAATATGTTGCAGACATCCTCTAACACTGAACAGCCTATGGAAATGCCTATGAGCCTTGATTTGCCGAGCGAGGCTGGTCCAGGCCACGGGTGTACTCTTGATGGTGGGTTGGCATGTTGTAGACAGTTGACAGAGGAAGGTATCGTTGATTGCATGGGATGTTTGGAGGAGGAGTGGTTGTCTCTGAGCTCCTTACTAAACGACGAAGAACGCCAGCTTGCACGACTTCTGTTGGAGACTGTCCAAAACGCTGGAGAACAGGGAGTGACTAAAAGTGATCTGATGGTACTATTTCAGTTTTCATCTCCAGTGTGTGGGCACTCATGGCATTTCATGTTCTCTAGATGAACATGTCAGATGGACGAATTTGTCTTTTCCTTCAGCGCATGACAGAGTCGAATGTGCCACTTATATTCTGGACTGGCTACTCGTCCCTGGTAATAGTGTCGGCTTTCTTCAGCAGTAAATGGACAGTATTGATTTCTGAAAACCCGATGATTCGTGTCTTCCCGCGACGATGGCTCGACATTGAAGGACTGAGAATAGCTGATTTCTGGGAGGCGGCTGTTCGAGCAGTGACTGGGGTGATTATATTTAGGCCAGGAATCACACAGGTATGTCAATGGGCAGTGCGTGATTATTTTATGGTCACTGACGGGACGTTTGGCAGGCGGAACTTCGATGGAGACTGCGTTCTGTGTATGATAGACAGGAAGTGAGTGAGGTATTGCACCAGCTGCGACGAGATGGATATGTAATTGTCCGGAGTGCGTTTGTCACAGTGTGGGACCAAGCGGGGGTGCCAGCGCCTTTGGATGATGTGGAGGAGAGGGGGCTATTCTTGTTTCTTGCGCCCGAGAAGCATTGGTACCAAGTGTAGGGAACAATGTTGAAGTACATGCATGGTGACATAATGGAGATGGGTTTGAAGAAGACCCTCGTCTGCCTGGCAACGGGACGGGCAACCTGGACAGGGCATCAGTCTGTAGATCCCATTAGATCAATAGCAAATAAAGCGAGGTTCTTTTGTTATTCTGGGAGTAATGATAGCGAACAGCCAATCAGCAGCGGGCGCCAAATGGCAGGCAACGGTGATCAGTGCTTGTGGTCTGCCGTGCTCGCTAATTTGTACTGAAGAGACTCCTGGTGCTCGTCGTTGGCCCCATCTTTCGTCCCTTCCCTCCCCGTCTTTCCTTCTTTCCTTCTTTCCTTTCTTCCACCGGCAGGCCCGTCGCTCCCTGCTCAAGGTGTTGACTCCAAGCCACATCCTGGACTCCGCCTTCGCCTTCGCCATCCTCGCCCCAGTGGCCGTTACGTTCTTTGCTTTCTCTTTTTTTCTCAACACCCCACAAACCCTTCCGTCATGCGCTTTGCAGATGTACGACCGTCCTTCACTTTGCCCGCAAAGGTCAACCTCGTCGTAAGCGTCACCTGCCTTCACACACTCGCCCTTTGCTTACCGCATTCATCTTGCAGTGGCATCGCATTACTTTCTCGCGTCTCACGTTGCTCTACTTCATCTTCTCCGCCGTCCACTTCATCATCCAGCTCTCTCTTCAAGTCAAGGCGTTTACAATCAACGACAATGCCGCACATCTCCTGAGCAGTATCATTGCGCAAAGCAGCACCACCAATGATAGCTTGCCTTTTCTCAGTGGATCCACACTACGAATGTGCAGCTGGGTTCCCCTAGACATCGATGTCCATCTCTGCCCCATTGTCTGGCAAGCACCTGAGAAGGGCGAGTCTGCAGCGGACACCGAGTCTACCACTTCCTCCTATGGTGCCTCCTCAACCACTTCGTCTTCCAGTGCATCGTCTTCTAGTACTAGCGGGGTCGTCGCTTCAACTCTTGGGGGAAACTTAGGCATCTCAGCAACCTTGAAGTCTGCAATTGCTGTCCCATCTCAATCGCGAGTACACGAGACTATCACAGTCTTTGTCCCCGCTCTGCCGACCGCCGTAGATAATGGCTCGGCTAACACCCGGCTCTCATCAGCTGCAGTGCCGACTCCGTCCCGTTTTCCATTCCCACCAACTCAAGACGGGAATGACAGTGACGATGATGAGGGCGAGGAAAGCGATGATAATGAAGATGAGGAAAGTGACGATGATGAGGGTGATCTTTTCGTATGTTCTATGTCCATTAGTTTACCTCATAGTCCTCATTTCTTTCTTCATAACAGCGCTTCGTAAAGCGGGACGCTTTGTCAGTCGTCGTGTTCGAACAGGATGGCCAAGTTAAAGCGAACATCAGTGGGGATGGCCACGCTCCCAGTACTTTGGACTCCAGCTGTTTGTGGGCGCTGAACTGGCCAGTATCTGTGTGAGTATCGAAAAATTACTTCAATCAGCGAGGCATTCTCACCATCAAACAGTCTTGATAATACGAAGCGTGAAGATATCGTCTTTATTGCCTTCCAATTCTGGGTTCTCGGAATGTCTGTTGTCGCCCTAATGAACGAATCTATTCCCCACATCTTCGCGTCTCTTCTCACCCACATAATGGCGACTGCTTGGGCTAGCTTCCAAATCGGCCATACTGCCAACTTCCGTTCCAGTTTCAGTCGAATCGTCACAAATGGTGCTTGTAAAGGCGTCTCTCTTTTACCCAATTATTGGGATACTCGCAAGAATGCAGAAATCTCAAGCTTGGCGCTCAATATCATCTCTATGTTTATTTCCTGCTTCTTGACCTGGAAATTGATCAAGGCACGTATTCATGAATAGATTAACTACGAGTGTGTTAACAAGCTATCTCCTCTCCAGCTCTTTGGATGGCAAACCTTCAAACGTGTCGGCGCTTCGCTGATCATCAATCGCATCTACAAGGTCGCTCTCAGTCTTTCGATCGCCATTCAACTATCGCTGTTCTTCATAGTGGTCACGGTCTCGCTTTGGATTGATCAGCTTTTTAATAGCACGATTGGAGATCTCGCTGACTTCCAGACGCTGTACAAGGTTACTTCTTTTATCACATTAGGCGTGAGTGTTTTGTCCACATACTATCATCAACTTCAAAACTCATTCGTCCCCTTAGCTACTTATTCCTTGGCTAATGACGGGCTGGTTCGCTGTTCGCCGTGAAATGCGAGTCCCTATGTTCTTTTTCTTGATGTTGTCGATTCTTTACCTCGCTGGATGGGGTACAATGTTCTTTTCAACTACTTTCCGGTGGACTTTCATTACCTGGCGCTTCTTCTCCATCATGGCATGTGCTTCGGTATTCCTGACCCTTGCTTCATTTGTTCTGGGTGTTGTTTGTCGTTTTAATTTTGGCAAGGGATTATTGCGTTACTGTAAGTGGTGCATATATACTTTATACCGAGTTTTCGCTCACTCTCGAACAGTAAATGCGCAGCAGAGTCTTCCCGAAGAAGATTTCCCTGACTATTCGTATGGCTCAGACATCGAAAAAGTCAATTTCCCTTCGAATGAAAAGCCTATCCCGACTTATTCTGTGGCTTTTGGTCCTGGACCAAACGAAATGTTTGCTGCCCGGGGCCCCAGGTTTTACAACAAGAGTGCTGAGCCATTCGAGACTTCCTCACAGTCACCTGGCTCGAGCATTGTAGCACCTCCTTTGGCTGTCACGAGAAATTTGACTGATGGCTTGAACCAGAGCGCATACGTTCAAAGGAGTAGCAGTCATGGAAGCACCAAAAGCTCGGGTAGTTTAGGTAGTTATTCAGTGCACTCATGGAGTAACACCAACCATACCCGAAGTGATAGCCAATTTTCGGACAAGAAACGCTGGGTTATCGAGTAATCTTTAGTCACCGTGTTTCTACTTTCATGTTGTAGATTACGTGTATAATCAAGACGGTATTGTTATGTAGTACTCTGGCATTCTACCTGTGAATCCAAATTATTCATACATCTTACTATAAATGATCTGATATAAACGTTTATGAGGTCGTCGGCGTTCGAAAGCATAATAATGTATCAAAAGATGATGGTATGTAAATGATAAATGTACAAAGAAAGAGTTGCTGGATGCCAATGCAAAAAATAGAAAGCGAAGTTACAGGAATGAGTCTGTTGGCTCTTCTATGGTTGGTGATGGATCAGATGAGGTCGTCGTTGGGGATTCACGCATAATATCCTCGATTTCCTTTTCTTGGATTATGGCGGCTTGCCGTGCAACTGATGCATGCTCATAATTTTCGTCCGACGGCATATTCGCGGGTGGACTGGTGGCCATCTCTGCTTCTTCGTAGCTGAGGAGAGCCTCTCGGAATTCGAGCATCCAAGGATGATCCATGAGCTCTGTAGCTGTAGGTCGCTTCATTGGATCTATTGTGAGACACTGCTTAATGAAATTTATGCCAATGTCACTAAGTTGACCAGGCTCGGGTAATGGTGGGTGCTGGGTAGCCACACCGATATGGAACATAATTGCCCTGTACGCACTGTGAGCATGAGTTTCAGCAAGTAAAGATGCAACCTTACCATTCGTTATCCAGATTGCTCCATGGTTTTTTTCCTGTGGCAAATTCAAGTACGACGCAGCCAAGAGACCAAATATCCATGGCTCCATGACGTCCTCGTCTGTCATTCTTGATGATTTCTGGGGACATGTACATCGGAGTCCCTGTCAAACCATTACTCATCACTGCCACTCCATTCATATTGCCCATTGCACCTAGCATAGATGGATCTGCAGCTCTTCGAGAACGTTGCATAGTGCGCTGATTTTTGGCCAAAATTTTGGCTGCACCAAAGTCGACAAACTTGATCACACCCAAGTGATCGAGTAGGATATCTACGATGTGTCAATACAGATTACCAAATCATCGAACAAGTCGACTCACTGTCTGGTTTAATATCCCTGTGAACTATGCCCTTGGAATGCAGATAGGACAACCCTTCTAACATCTGCATAGTATACACTTGTATAATACCTTCGTCCTCGATCCTTCCATGCTCCAACAAGGCCGCCAAACTACCCCCTTGACAGTATTCCTCAAAGATATATACCTTGTCACGGTGCACTTCGATACCATAGTATTCCACAACATTTGGATGGTGTAGCATCTCCATGACGCTCAGTTCATCTTTGATCTGCGAATAAAGATTTGGCAGCCCCGACAGCTCTTGGAATTTGATTTCCTTAACAGCCATGAGTGAACCCGAATCAAGATTGACTGCAAGGTACACAGAGCCGAAAGCTCCTGCTCCGATAAATCTACCTTGCTGCCACCTAATTGAAATATTAGAGCTAGACGAGGCCAGAAATACCAACGATCTATCCTCTGGTTTTTCATCGTCCAGAACTCTGCCTAATGTACGATGTGAAAGACCTGTAACGGCACGCGACTCTTCAAGCTCATGTATAGACTTGGAAACCTTGTCCCAAAACATCTTCGTACTTGCATCGGTATAAATAAGTGCATCATCATGTTCAGACGAGACGGTCGCAGAGAAGTCGTCATCTTCATCCATGAACGTGTCCGATGTTTGCTGTCGCAGCATCTCTTCTTGCTTTTCCTTCTCCTTTCGGGCTTCCAGCGTTGATCTAGCACCAAGGATATCGAAATGACTAATCAAGAGAGTCATGCAGCTGGCAACTTTATGCCTCAGCATCTCAAATTGGTCGGCAGGAAGGTGTAGAATATTTCGTCTTGTACGGTGATGCGTGAATTCCAGTGCGTTAACAGCCCACTTGAACGTTTTCCGATCAGTTGGATCGCAGTCATCGCAGATAAATGATACCCATGAAATTGCTAATTTGATCAACAGACGGTTGAACTTCAGCAACGACGACCGTTCCATGTACCTTTGTGCGTGTTGCCCGTGCTCAGAGGCAAAAAGATACCAGTTCTCCAGTAACTCTTGACACCCATTAGCAACGCGAAGAGAGTTGCGCACATGATGTACAGAATCCACAATCGACTCCGCGAGTCGATTTGTTGAGCGGGCGATTTTTCGGAGTTCGCGATTCACACCAGGAAGGTGCGCTTGCGTATCAGTCAAACATGTCAAAGGACCTATAACTGCTTCTGTGTCAATTGGAAGGCCGTCCTCGTCCACAGGAAGGAATATTTCATGGAAGACCTGTTTAGCGAGGTTTAATCGACGCTGAGGGCCGTCAGCTATCAGTCGCACTCGACCATCCTTCATGTCCAACTGGACTTTGGACAATGGAAGAACCATGACACGGCCATGCCAAAGAAAATGGGTTTGAGGAGAGAGAACCAGCAGATATCGTGCTTCATCATCTTCGAGGCCAATGAGTTCGCTATGCCCTGATATTCGGATTCCGTCGTCTGTCGTTATTTCATCGACATGAAATGCTTCTGATAGCATACGTCGGATGGAGTCAGGTCGATCGAAAAGCGAGCTAGGCGCAATCACATATACTCCATCTTCCTCCATTGACTGCGTGTAAACGAGGAAATGACCGGATGCGACCAGATGAGCGATGAAATGGTCCAGAGGAACGTCGTCAAGACTATACTCTGCAGCATTACTAAATCGTTGCGTAATGACTCTAATAATAAGGATGAGACGATTGCCAATCGGGTGTGATTTGCTAATGGACATACCTAGCAAATCGCTGTAGCTTCCTGTAGCGCAATCGGACACTATCAAGAATTTTGCCGTACCAACTGATGATTTGTTCGTCCGTCATTTTTCGAGCTGAAGATGAAGGAGAGCGCTGTATATGAGCTAAGAATGCTGACTTTGCCCCGTTTGCACCACGGTACTCGGTCAAATGCTCCTCTCCTGTTGGTACCCGCACCTGAGTATCAAAGTAATTTGTTACTCTGACCATAAGTTTATTTGTTAGAGAGCTTCAAATAGTCGTTAGGTTCATTAATCATCAATTTCAGCTAATGTAAACGTACCATAGTTGCTCAGCGACTAGACATGACCCTCCCGCTGCTGATAAGCTGACATCATTAAATGTGGCCCAGTGTGCTTCAAGTACATCCGTCTCTTTGAAATAGATGCCCTTTGCACCACTTTTCAACTTCCAATGGATGAGTCTGAAGAAGCATGTCAGGGCTTCTAAAATCGTTGTATCATAGTCTTCGCTGATACACTGAGGCAGATTCCAATTTCCTCCTGGGTCAGGTGCGAGAAATGCTTCATATTGTCGTTTTAGAGTACACGCTAACCCGATGCTTATCTTTAGATCTTCTGTCATCTGGTCAATGATGAGCAGATCAGGATCTTTCAACTTCTGGACATAATCCAGGCGCAAACGAAGACTCGCCTGAGCGAGTTTCGTGGGAAAAGAGATGAGCGGTACAAGCTCGTTCTCGAAAGAGGGGAGGTTCATTTCTTTGAACAGCGGAGAAAGATTGACTTGAGCATCGCGGGCTGTACCTAGAAAAGCATGCACTGTGACAAGAAACCCCTTCTCGAACGTCCGCTGCATAGACTCCTCTTTCAGAAGACGTTCCACAAAACTAGTACCGTCTGCCAAGTCGGGTGTCGAACCATTGCTCGAGATTTTAGGAGTGGAATGAGTTCCTATAGGTACTTCGTTGCTGGTGTTGGGTTGGTTCACATCTAGAGTGTCACTCCCCGTCCAACGGCGCAACAGTGCAACATGATGTTTGAGCGAAGTGAGGACAGTAGACCATGTGTTTAATGTGTCGCATCGAGCTTGAAAAGCTCCTTCTGCCGCATGGGGTTTGTCCAAATAAAAAGCTTTCAGATTAGGGTATAGAGACTGAGCGATTTCGAGGCGGCGGAGAATCGACATGACTTGTTGCAGAGCGAATGTAGTTACGTCCTCTGGGGCAGCAACATCGCGTCTATTGATATGAAAATTCATAATCTCGTCAATGACTGAATCTACAGTCCTGATTCGTTTTTCCTCGAGTTTTCTCCTCTCCTCCTCTAAAGGACGCCCATGAAACCTGGCGCGTATCCCTAGCCAAATATTGAGATATAGGTTGTTTTGTTCATCCCCTAATGACTCCAGGGCAACCTGTATCCGAGATTTCTCGGATTTGAGAACATCACCTGCAAGAACGGAAGCCAACATTGTCTGCCATTCTAACCTCTCCTTTTCCTCTTGGGATGCGGGTTGTATTGGCTCAGAATCAAGCATAAGCGCAGATATCATATCCATACCAGTGTCTCCACCTGTGGCAAGTGAAATACGCCCAAGGTCTTCATCGTCACTGACGTCTCCAGCATCGACGAGTTGACCGAGACCTCTTTGAAAATAATGACTATCTGGGTCATTGCGTGGATCGTCGGATTCGCCTGACTGGGTGGATCGGTATCTTCTGACGAATTGCGAATATACATCGGGGTACTTGGGCATCAATGGATTTGCAATTTGAGGCGGATGAAAGGAATATGAAGCACGCGACTTAAGACCTCGAGACACCCTACTCGACCCAGAAGAAGACGCTATTTGTGGAGGAGAGGGATAGCTACGAGGCTTGACATCCCAATGCGTGTCGATATCATCGTCGTCGTCATTTCCGACGATCTCCTGTTCTTCGTGTGGAAAGAGAGTCGGTGTATGCCTCCGCATCACTACAAAAAATACTATTTGGAGAACTGGAGAGTTCCGCTGTAGAAAGGGGGAAATCTGTATATGACTGCACGGTGGAGGTGAGGGAGCAGGTCAATGATCCAACTAAGCGCTAAGACCGTTCTATTATCATATACGGGAAATATGCATAAACATCACAATCTTATCAGTTCCGCTTCTCACTAACACCAATCCTCAACATCCAGGGCCCTGTTCACATTCCTTCCTCAAACCTACATATTCCCTAAGAATCCAGGATCTCAAGCCAGTATGGGAATAGTGGAGAAGGTACTATTCATCACCAACTTTGTCATCCGTGATACTCATGCGAGGAACATATAATCTCCAGATCAAGGAGATTGAGGGTACGCCTCTTTCTCCACTGCTCGAACGACTAATATGAAACAAGATAATAAATACAGAGGAGATGGCGCGAAGTAAGTTGATCTACCTTATGCAGAGGCATTGATACTCAATCTACGGACCAAAGCCCAGAAAAATAAGGTATTTGAGAATTATCTCTTTCGCTTGATATCGCATAACAGGAACTACCAATGCAATGCAAGTAGGCCACAGAATATCACCTCGGTCTCCTCAAAGCGAAACTTGCGCGATACCGGGCTCAGCTGCTGGAACCAGCGAGTAAATCAGGTCCTGCAGGGGTCGGCTTTGACGTCCAAAAGTCAGGAGATGCTAGAGTTGCTTTGATTGGTTTTCCGTCAGTGGGAAAGGCGCGTGAAATACTCTATGCAAATCACTTGAAACATTAACGTCTCTTCACGTTCTTTTACCTAGTCGACGCTCTTGAGCAAAACAACTCACACAGCATCGGAGACCGCTGCGTACGAGTTCACCACACTGACGGTAAGTTCTTCCTTACTGCAATTACTGTATTTTTTTAAAATGTCTTTTAGGCTATTCCCGGTGTTATCGAGTACAAAGGAGCACGGATCCAACTTCTCGACCTTCCTGGAATTGTAGAGGGTGCAAGTCAAGGTCGAGGTCGGGGCCGCCAGGTCGTTTCCAGTATGCCCTTTAATAACCATCTTCCTTCTACTTCTTAATATTGACACGAATATATTTAAGCTGCAAAGACTGCAGATTTGATCTTGATTATGCTTGACGCGACGAAATCTGAAGAGCAGAAACGACTACTCGAGATTGAACTTGATGCCGTTGGAATCAGATTGAACAAATCTAAACCCGACGTCGTGTTCAAAAAAAGGACAACTGGGGGTGTAGGCTACTGAAATACTTTCGAAGAAGATATCCCTGACGACCATAATAGATTACCTTCAACACGACCGTAAAGTTGACCAAGACCGACGAAAAGACAATTCGGACGATTCTAGCAGGATGTATGTATGTTTTCGTCCAACAATCCTTTCTGTTCTGTCTAACAGAAAGTTAGACAAACTTCATAACTGCGACATAATGATTCGGGAGGACGTGAGTGTGGGTGCTACGATGAAGCATATATGGAGCTCATACTTGTCGACTAATAGATAACAACGGACGAGTTTATCGATGTCCTCATTGGAACAAGGAAATATCTCCCTTGTCTATGTTGGTTCAACGACTCCTCGATCTATCTAACACAAGGCTCATTCGTCTAATTTTCAGATGTATACAACAAAATTGACTCAATTAGTCTTGAGCAAATGGATAAGCTTGCGCGTCAACCACACACAGTCGTAATTAGTTGCGAGATGGACCTTAAGTGAGAGACAAATTATTTGTCCGACTAGTCCATCGCTGATTACATTTCCATGGAAGCCTGGACTACCTCATTGATCGTATTTGGGATGAGCTTCAGCTGGTGAAAATATACACCAAAAAACGTGGTGCGCATCCTGATTTATCGGATCCCATTTGTCTCAGGAAAGGAGCCACGATTGAGGCATGTATCTCATTATGGGGATGGTATTTCGGGCTGAGCATTTATCCAGGACGTGTGCAATGGCATTCATCGCTCCCTCGCTGCCAATTTCCGTTATGGGCTTGTATGGTACGGTCGGAGTATTATTTGTTGAATATTCTTGTGGTCTGAAATACTTATCTGTCTCGCAGGGTGATTAATAATAAAACTTCACTCGAGACTAGTGTTGACAATCAAAATTCTAGGGTAAATCAAGTAAATTCTCCCCACATGCACAGAAGGTCAGTTTAGCACATCAAGTACAGGACGAGGATGTCGTTTCAGGTGAGTTTGCCACCTTTAATGTGTCTTCCAAAGCTCAAGCATGGATTAGTATTTACCAAATAATTACTGGGATCACTTGTTCGCACTTGCTGTATCATATGGAGATTATCAAATAAATTTCTCCCCTCCTTTTGTAAAATAGCATCACTACTGAGCATAGCATATGTTGTATTAGATACTGTATATAGCAATGCAAAGACTCGAAAGTTGAGAGATGTCGGTCAGCTTGCTGGAGGTGATATCGGTCCGGTATCCGGTCATTGTCGGTGTTTTCTTCCCTAAGGTCTATCTTGCATCATTTTTTGTTCTTATGAACCGTTAGCTTCCACGTCCACGTCTGAGGTGTTCCTCCTCACCTTGAATTTCAGCAACGCCTTTGGACTAATATCTATTCTACTTCTGAGGAGAAGCTCACTCGACGTGCAGAGCCGGACTCTGACAGACTATAGGCGGTGCATACTCACAGCTTTCTCCTACTCTCTGCTTCTTGATTCAATCGGTAGCCTATCATTCGCACTATACCTACCTCCGTTTGATTTCCTATCGATCCGCTGTTGCAGGAGAAAATTATCGTATAAAGGACAACCGATAGCTTTTTGTTGACTCTTTGCTCTCATCTACCAATGGAACTTATATTTCTTGGAACCGGAACTTCCTCAAGTCTTCCACACTTAGACTGTTTGACGAGTCCTCCAGACAGGCCGCCATGCAAAACATGTCTTTCGACGCTTACCCCCGAAGGAAAGAAGAATATAAGGCGCAACACAAGTGCCGTTATCCGGGCAGCGAATAAAGACCAGAAACCAGTGTGCGTTCAAGGGGTATTGCGTTATACTCTATCTAAATTCTCTGACTTCAATCTGACCCTCTAGAACGATCGTAATTGACGCTGGTAAAAACTTTCAAGCAGCTGCAATCGAGTGGTTCCCCAAGTATGGCCTCAGGAAAATAGACGCGTTGCTTATCACTCACGCGCACGCGGATGGTATGTACCCGCTGATATGTAAAAAGTGAATTGATAACAAATACGAGGAAATATAGCTATGAATGGACTTGATGATCTTAGAGGTGCAAAATACCATTTCTGTAACGTCGCAATTTATTTATAAGTACCGTTCTCAGGCTGGACACTACGTGGCGCGATACAATCCCATATCGATGTGTATGTGTCGCAAGAAACATTCACAGAAGTGCAGAGATCTTTTCCATACCTTGTTGCAAAGGAATTTGCGTCGGGTGGTGGTGATGTATGTTCACTGTCTGATTCAAACTGACACAGTATTCATGTCCATCTCATAGGTACCAGAATTTAAATGGCATATCTTTAATGACCGCGTTCCATTTGAGATCCAGGACACTGGAATTGAGATAGTCCCTTTTGCAGGTGGGTGCGACGATATAAGTTGATTCTTGGTTGATAAGTGTATATTCTACTCAGTCCACCATGGAAGAGTCTTTTCAGTAGCACCTCCTCCAGCATATATTTCAACCCCGAACGCTACATTGCCATCTACTCCAGATAAGAAAACAATGTCGCTTCCCTGCCGAAACACGACGTCAGCAACAAATGGAGTAAAGAATCGCGACGACGAAGAGAAAGTTATATACCCATACCTTTCCTATGGGTTCAAGGTTCAAGAACGACTGGCGTATATCTCAGATGTGTCCTTCATACCTGACGATATATGGCCCATCCTCCGATGTGGAAATTCCAATGGCTCCCTGCCTATTCTTGCTCTGGACTGTCTGCGTCTTCTTCCACACACATCGCATGTGGGACTGGCTGGTGCCCTGGCTATTGCACAACGAATAAACGCCTCCAGAACTTATCTGACTGGGTTCGGGCATGAAGTTTCCCACGAAGAGTATGTGACAATTGGAGAAGTTGTGGGAGGGGCAGAAATACCTTTGGAAAGATTAACCGAGGTCGAGAAGCAGGGGCTGGAGCTGGTTGGGGAAGAGAAAGGATTCTGGGTTCGTCCTGCGCATGATGGATTGCGAGTTCTTGTAGCAAGTGATGGTCGCGTGAAAGACGAGACTTACGATGGTTGATAGGCTGTCAAGTAATATATGATTAGTTTGTAAGCGATACTTAATATTGACACTAATGTTCAGTTGCTGTGAGGCGCAGACAGAGCGGGGAGGCAGACAAAATTAGTACGAGAACGTTCTCGGCCCGGTGATGGAAGCCGCCAAACGAGCACATCCCCACAGGCTCACGTCACTTGCATTGCACTTGCACCAACCACACTTACCAACCTACTTGTTGCCCCTCGCTCATCCTCTCCTATACTAATTCATTGCACTACCATATTTTCTGCATCAAGGCTTGATACATACTTCTTACACAAAACGGCCGCCTGTGCCTTCCCTCAAAACTAACCGGGATCGTTGGTTATGAAGTTCTTCTCTCAATCCTTCTTGTACGAGTGAGTAGCTAACTTAAGCCGTCAATGAATCATACTAATGAATTGTTCTTAGCGATCCCTGGTCTATCGTCTCTTTAGCCTTTTTTTTGCGCTATCCAAATCCTTATGCTTCACATGTCATTTCTTGCGATGTCATATCTCGCATACAAACGCCATCGGGCTCATTATTGACCACCCGACTCATCCTGAAGAGAGGAAACATGCCGAAGTGGTTTCCGCAGGGTATTGTGTCAAGGGCAGAGTCATGGGTCGTTGAAGAGAGCGAGGTTGACCCACATGGGAAGGTGGTGCACTGTAGGACGCGCAATCTCGACCATGTCAAGGTCATGCAAGTCGAAGAGTCGGTTTCATTCTGTCAAACTCCGGAAGGGTAGCTTTATCCCGCTCAATTCACTCGAATGTCACTAATGAGGCACCGGTTGCAGGAAAACCTTGCAGCATACTGAAGCAAGGATTGTGTCTGGGTTTGGATGGGGGCTCACGAAGAGGATAGAAAATCACGGACTGACGCGGTTCAAAGCAAACGTCCAAAGGGTACGTGTTACGAGCACTAGTTACAAAATCGTATGCTAATGCCTGAACTCAGTCTCGAGAGGGAGTATCGCTCATCCTCAGCCTTTTGCGACAGTCGCGACTACAGCCGATGACTCTGGGGGCACCTCCAGCAAGTCACGACGATAACAGTGTTAGTCATAATGAAAACGATGGGCTGACTCGACCAAAGCGCGGTGCATGGACCAAGTTCACATCTTGGTTTATGCCACCACCGGCTTCATAAAGAAAATATTCCATAGTATTAGTGGGCATGGTATTGTGTACTTGTATCAATTGCCCGCCAGGGCGCGTTCGTTCGTGTAGTCTCTGTGGCTTAGTATATCTCCTCCATGTGTATTACTAGTAATAATCATCGAGTATTCAGCACTGGGCGGAATAATTGTGACGCGTTGTAGAGCGCACCATCTACTGTACGGATGTATTCGCGCCGAGTGCAATACGCGGGTTGCCGATGTGAACGATCCTCTTAGCGGCTCTCAGTGGTAGGCATTCTACCACGCTCCTCTCGATGGCAGCACCCACTACCTCGGCCATTTAATCTATTCTAATGAATATCTCTACCTTCTGGCTCCCGACGTGTGAGCATACCAATTAACACTCCCAGTCGCCCCCATTCTCACATTGCTTGTCTCCAAGCACCATGTACTTCCCAACTTCTGCCGCACGACAACTAGCCACTGTGCCAGGTCTTCCAAACATCCCATCTGAGCCTATAATCACCGTTGCCCCTAGTCCGCACAGATCGTTGTTCTGCACCTTATCCAGGAATGGCGTTGCATTGTGGCTTGTTCGAGTATGTGTCACTTACTACTACTTTCCACAAGAGCTCATCTATTCCAGCCTTCTGCAGTCTTAGCATATCTTTCACGCACCCCGACGTCGATTCTTGACCATGGAGAAAATGTCAACGCGTGGTGGTCGCCAGATGGAAGCAGGATTGTCATTCAGGCATGCCTTCGTTTCACAATCAATATCATACACATCTGACACGTTCACTTACTAGACATCGCTGTCGTTTTTGGTCCTGGTGACTGTAGAATACAAGTTCGATGATATCATCTACCAAAATCCACCCCTCCCCGCAAATGCTCAGCGTAACTTTTTGGCTGGTACTGGCGAAGGCCTCCCACTACAAGGGGCGAGTCTATACTTTGAAGGGGTCGTGCGCGTGGAGGGAACTCTTCTAAGGTAAGAACCCTCTGAGTTCACTATGGCAAGATAGTTTAACAGTCGGTTCTTGTTCTTCAGCGTATCCCCGAGGAAGCGTCATCTGTTGTTTTCAACCAAAGACCCACCTAGTATTCAGCGGATGCCATGGCCTTCAGATGATGAAGGTGACAGTGAAGCACATTTAGTTGGGTACGACACCTGGCTGTTCAACAGTGCAGACTTCTCGTGGCTTGTTGAACTCGAAGGTACGTTTATTACGCCACTCCTCAGATCAGTATTCCATAGCTTTCAACCCTAGTATCTGTCGATGCTATCGTTTTCTCGCGCTCGATACATGGTGAAACATGGATCACGTCGGATGGTCGAGCGTACTTCGTTCAGCTCTATGAAGATGCTTTTGAACTTGAAGATAACTCAGACGCAAACCTTGCGAGTGACAAAACTGCCACGGTGAATTATTCCGTGCCTCTATTCGCTATGTCATCTTATCATGGTATTTGTGACAGGGAGTAGATTTCGCAGAGCGCCAGAGCGAAGTCAATATGTCGGAGCAAAGATTAGGATGGTATGGCACTTGTATACACAACTTTGAATCGCCAAGATGGGTACAGAAAAGACGTCGAATAGATCCAGACACACCTGCGAGTGACCGGGATCGGATCTACGAGGAACCTAGACGTGCAACAGCGGTCGCGCTTAATGAGAAATTCTCGCTTATTGCTATTGGAACACATGGGTTGGTACACTGCTCCCATTTTATAACACTGATTCTGACAATCGTCCCTAGTGGTGAACTGGAATTTACGAACTTTCCATTAAAGGAGGGCTTAGCGCCGAAGTCTGATAGTGTAGTAATTCCTAATCCCTATAACCGGAGGACTGGGCCAATATGCGCTATGGAATGGAGTTCAGACGGCTATGTATTAGCCGTTGGATGGAAGTATGGATGGGGAATCTTCAGCGTGGGTGGTAGATGCCTTGGCTGTGATTTTGGAGTGGAAGATTCTATTGACGAAGCCAAGTATGTGCCCGATTTGCAACGTTGAAAGTCAGACTAATATGTCCTAGATTCCAAGATACCTTCATGAATGGAGTGCGGGGCCTGGTAAGTTTGCATTCATGTTGTCCAAATAGTGTATGTCCTACTTTGCTGATTATAATTAAGTTTTGGGCTCCAGGAAATTTCGAACTCTTCCTGCTTTCACAACCTAATGCAAACAGTATGTGATATTCATCAGATACATGGATACATCGTTGATTGCGCGACGATAGATGAAAATCAGCTTTTTGCAATACCGTTTGCAAAAAGCGCAACGACTGGACAACATTCACCTGTACGCTTACATTTTTAACACTGGGGCCTCGTGCTGATCAGTCGAGCTAAGGATAACGCACGATATGCGTTCCTACAAACGGAAGACCGAGCTCTAGTATACAGAGGTGCTGATCAGCCAGATATGAGTGTCATTAATCCCGAGTCGGATGTCTGGCAGCATATCAAGGTCAGGAAATACATTCTATTGATGGATCTCACATTCATAAGAGCCCCGTGAATAGATCCCACAAAGATATATTGCGATGAATTGGCCTATTCGATACTCTTCCTTGAGTAGTGATGGTCGACTAATAGCGCTTGCTGGTCGCAGAGGCATGATTCATTACAGTTCTAGTTCTGGCAGATGGAAAATGTTTGCTGATGAACAGCAAGAGCAAGCTTTTTCTGTCAAAGGCGGTCTGCTCTGGTTTCATCATGTCCTTATTGCTGCTGTTGATATTTCCAAATCTTATCAGGTATGCTTTGCTTTCGTTTACAATATATACTCCATTCCCAACTTATCTTCAGATCCGGCTCTACTCTCGCGACATGGAATTAACGAGTCAGAACATACTACACCGCGAGGTTCTCGCATCACCAGTTGTGGTCCTTTCTTTAGTAGATAACTCATTGTTAGTCTACACAGCGGACAACACTCTACACCATTTCTTAATCGTACCAACTGCTGATTCCATCAAGCTTCATTTGTGTGGAAGCATTTCTTTTGCAGGTATTATTGCCATTCCACCCTCAGTCCGGATGCTTAGTTGGATGATCCCAAATGCGCAGAAACGTAAGCGGTTATGTGTTACTTGAAAAAGAAAAGAAGGAACTGACCTGACAACTCTTATCTTGGCCAGAACTAGGAGATCCTGTTGACGACCTTTCTGTTGCTACAGTACTCATGGTAGTCGGTGGACAGCTGATATTACTTCGCCCACGAAAGGTAAACCTCCTTCAACCACATTATATTCTTTAAATAATATTTCTATCATAGTCTGCTGAGCAAGAGGTCAAATATGACATGCAAATATTTGCTGATCGTATCGAGTTCTGCTGGATACACCTGAGAGGAATCAGTAGCCTAGAGAACTCATTGTGGGCGTATGACGCTCAGGGCATGAGAGTTTGGTTGAATGCCCTGTCGATTGAAAATTCTCAAGCGCAAGACGATATGCCGAGTCGAGTGAAGGAAAGCGTCAATATCCCGCTTGACTTCTATCCTCTTTGTAAGCCAAAGTTACGCTATAGAGTGAATCAAACACTTAAAGCTCGTTTAGCGGTGTTGATGGACAAGGGAATTATTATTGGTGCTGAGCATGAGGCTTCGACGAGATCGAATCTTCCTTTTGTTCTTTTCAGACATGCAACTAGCGTGAGGTCTATAACCAGTTTTCAATTAACAAGATATGCTAACTTCTATTTACTAGTCGCATTTGTTCCTGCAACATATCTTACTTTATCACTTGACATCTCGACAAATCAAAGAAGCAGTCGTATTTGCTTCACATTATAAGAGCCTAATATTCTTTTCGCATGCACTAGAGATTTTACTGCATACAGTTGTGGAATCAGAAACCGAGTCATTGACTGTTCCTGAAGGACCAGAAGATGCTCAGGCAAATGCAAATACGCTTCTACGGATCGTGGTGGAGTTCCTCGACCATTTCGATGAGGCCTTGGAAGTTGTTGTCGGATGCGCACGCAAAACAGAAATGACGCGATGGCGCCGATTGTTCGACGTCGTTGGAAACCCCAAAACCCTATTCGAAGTAAGTTATAAAAAAGCATTCCAACGAATTGAAATAAATTCCCAACAGGTGTGCTTGGCTTCTCAGCGACTTAAAATTGCTGGATCGTATCTTCTTGTCCTGCACAATCTCGAGCAACTGGATGAAGACAGTAGTGACGCGAGCAGATTATTGCAAAGTGCGATAGAGAGCAAAGACTGGCAGTTATGCCGTGAGCTGATGCGATTCCTTCATTCGGTGGACGACACCGGCGAAACCCTGCGTGCTGCATTCAAGCAAGCACATTTGGTCGAGGACTCCAACTGAGCTGTTATATATTACATACTACGGGTACAATAGATGTATATCACTTATCTTATCTTATCTACCGATGGAAAACCAATTCTTCCGCCAGATGACATCCTGAGCACAAGGTCCAATATGCACGAGATCCTGTGCATATCGAAACACAGCTGATGCATATACTCTTTCACATATACACACCACTGAATCTTCTCGACAGCTTGTCACTTCTACCATAATCCTTATTTCTCATCCAGTCCTGCACCATATACCATGACGATTTCCTACACCCCTGAAGGCGCTGTAGAGATATCCTATGCCACATTGGTCTCGTCGCCTTTATCGTTGAGGGACTCTATAGGTCAGTTCTGTTTAAACGGAAATCTTCTGTTGCCAATTCAAGAACCTCGTAGAGAAAGCCTTTGGTTCAGACCCGGAGTGTCTAGGGGTTATCATCATCCGTGATTTACCTCCCGTATATCCTGGCTATCGAGAACGCTTATTAAAGCTCGCCTACAAGTTTGCAAAGTTAGAAGAAGATGTGCGTGAAAAGTATGCCGATTCTGGTAGTCGATACAGGTATTTATCTTGCTGTCTCTGCGTTAATGGTGACAGCTAAAAGTATCTGTATTTTTCTTGACAGTTTTGGTTGGTCCCATGGAAAGGTAGCTTTACATTACGTCCGGACTATTGCTAGTAATTGACCAAGATATCTTAATCCTTTGAAGGAGATCATGAACGGCAAGCCAGGCAAGTATTCACCGATCTGTTCGCTTATGACCTTGATCTAAGGATTCGTTACTTGTCTGTCAGATCTTCTGAAAGGCTCTTTTTATGCAAACCCGGTGGTGCAGAAACTTGCGGTTTCGGAGAAAGAAAGGCAGGAGTATCCAGAATATTATGGCAACAATATATGTACGTAGATCCTTGATTAATTATGCTTGCGAGTGTGATTTAATTTTAAATGATTCGTAGGGCCCCATGAAGAAAGTGTTGAAGGCTTTGAAGAGGCGTTCAAAGATTTAGGAAAGTATGTGATAGTTAATTTATAGCTTTCTACACACTATTTACATATTGATGTTCTCTATCTTGCTGCAACTCAGGTTTATATTCCAAGTTGGATATGAGTTGGCTGCTGCCTGTCAACCTTTCGGTGATATTCGACTCTCTTTCTAGTTATATGCTATACTAATGCCGTCGTAACAGCATTATCACATTTATCAGACTCAACGATGTCGTTGCCAGCCTTGATCAAAACATCTCAGACGACCAAAGCGCGGCTACTACATTATTTCCCCCCCGTAGCCGGCTCTGCATACCCTGCTGACGATGAACCGGTTGATAGCTGGTGTGGGTTTCATCTTGACCACTCTTTGATTACCGGTTTATGCTCGGTATGCTACTTTACCTTATTCGTGTGGATATCTCTAAACATTATCACAACATAGGCAATATTTTTGAAGGAAGAGGAAGGAAGACAGGATCCAGTTGTTGTTCCTTCTCCCTCCCCAGCATCTGGGTTATATATTCGCACAAGAGGTGGTGATCTTACGAAAGTATCAATACCTCAAGATTGCCTGGCCTTCCAGACGGGCGAGGCACTGGAGATTGCAACGGGTGGAAAGCTGCGCGCTACTCCACACTGTGTTAGAGTGGGGGCCAGTCCGGACGCCGAGCGAATATCGCGCGAAACATTTGCACTCTTCATGCAGCCTAGTACTGACCAGCATCTCTCTTCTTCTGTGACATTTGGTCAATTCAGTAAGAATGTTTTCGACGAGCACTACGAGAAAACGTCTGTGTAATATATAAAAGAATACCAGACAACCTCTTATTCTACAAAAGCATTACAAGTATATTAAACAGTACAATTATACGAAAGACTATATCAGGAACGAGAAGATACTGATGCCGAACGACGGCGAGGGGAAGATCCTGCAGCAAAGGAGTCGGGTAAGACGGATAAAACCGCGGCGGTGAAGCTCGTACGTTTCTCCTTTGCTCGCCCCTCACTGTATCGTGAACTGATGGATGACCGACGATCGTCTTGTTCAGATATCACACTCCAATCTTCACTAGGGGCTCCATGAATGGACCCAGATGAGCTGTAGCCAGAGAAAGAGCCAGGCGGGGAACCTGCTGAGAAGGTAGAATCGTGATATCGAATAGTGGAATGCTCTGCATCAAATTCCTCGTCCTCATCATCGTCGGTACTTTCTCTATTTGTCCGCTTGATCAATGAACGAGCATATTCGAGATCTCGATAAATCGATTCAATGGCAGTTGCTACGCCATCCTCCTGCGTTTATATCATTAGCATGTGTAAAAGGAAAAGCAGAGATATAATTACGCCTCTAATTTGCTCGCCAATTAGTTTAGCTCGCTCAATCTGTTTAATGTCAGTAGTCGCCGCCAAAAGTGCCTCTGTAAGAGAAGTGATGTTCAACTTCCTCACTCCAGAGCCAACGCCAAGTGCTTCTACACGATCAGCCCAAAAGAACTGATCTCCGAAGAACGGTCGTATAATGGTTGGGATACCAGCTGAGAATTTTACATGAGGATTAGAGGTAACATAGACAGGATGTCAAGAAATACCTCTTAAGCTAGCACCTGTTGTACCAGCACCTCCATGATGACATGCAGCATCGATACGGCGAAATAACCAGTCATGAGGGACTGAAGAGATGGAATAGATTTGATCCGGAAGTTCCTCCTCTGGTTCTCCGGCATCGCCTGCCTTGACATGAAGCCTATCTGACCAGCCCTTGGAAAGAATGGCATAAACTCCGCTTTGCACAACGGCTTCTATGACACATCTGGTCATAGCTTTGGGATCCGATACTACGATGCTGCCAAACCCAATATAGACGACTTTTTTGCCAATTTTGTGTGCACCGTCGATGAACTTTACAAGATCATCGGGTGGTGACCATTTCTTCGCACTGACATCAGCGTCATCAAGGAACCAGTAGCCTATGAAATATGAGATACTGAGAATCGTTGGTGTAGTGACTTACCTGTAACACGGATCCATTCGGGCCAGTCCAATGGAGGAGGTACAACATGTGGACTGAAGTTGTATAAGAAGGGTATTTTATGCGGCTCCATCTTGTCAAGACTTGTGCTCCCGAGATTCAGAAGATTTCTTCGCCACCTATTGATCTGGCCAGAAGTCGCACGCCAGAATACTTGATCGAACATGACATAGGACTAGAAACCAAGATTAATTAGCACTGAAAAGCTATATAGAGAAACATTAAGGCTACCATATAGTTGTAGCCTCCGCCCATCTGGAATATAGGTGATCAGTTTCATTTGATTTACCATTACCATGAAAACCAAGCTACCTTACGCTCTGGAACAGCAAATGCATGTGGGTACGCTCTATCGAATGATGAGTACAGTGTAATCGTACGATCAAGGTAATCACTAACCTTGTCCTAGTCCATGTCATAGTGAACGCCCTGAAATATGGAATTGCTAAGGCTTCGGCAATATGGTATCCACCCATGGCGCTGGGACTTTCTATTAGGATATCCGTGCCTTGACATGCTTCCCATGAAGTCTTGAGTAAGTCATCTATCCAACCTCGGAACTAGACAATGTAAGTAAAAGAAGTAGATAATTTTGGGTAAGATCTACAACCTTTTGCAATCCTTCCTTCAAAAAAGAAACGGTAAACATCCCATTCTCAACGCATATTCTCATCAACTCGGCTGGATCGCCCCCAACATAACCAAATTCTATACCATGCTGCACTTGAATTAGCGCGACATAGATAGTAGTGCAGTCAGTAACATACCGATTCAATCCATTCCTTAAACTCTCCATGAGTAGCAATTCTGCATCGATGCCCATCAGCCATCAACCCTTTGGCCAATGCTATGTATGGTTGTACATCTCCACGAGATCCGATTGTGAGGAAGGTAAAATGTAATGACTTGGATGGCTTGAATGTCAAGAAGGTGGACGAAGCGGAGGTGAACATGACCGCCGGAAGTGAGTCTGACATGCTTTCCGGTGGAGGAGCAGGATCTGAATCACTACTTGTTGACCTAGCTTCAAATTCTTCCAAAATAAGTGCTTCACGCTTTCCGGGAGATGCCATCGTCGTATCTCCCGTTGCCAATCTTCTTCTTACATCTTCCATCTGTCGTTCGAGAAGTAGACCGAATGCTTCACGTTTCTCTTCATCTCCAAATTCAAAGAAAAGCTCCTCATGACCTTTTACAATAATGACGAGACCATGGTGTCCAAATCGAGGGGCTTTAGATTTCTCGAAAGCTAGAATGTCGCGAATAGGCAATGTCATCTGACATGTATCTCAGTCACTGGTGCTACAGGAATTATATAGCATAACTTACCCGTGTTCTGGCCGCAAGCGGGCCAGTGGATTTGAAACAAAAAAAGTTGGTAGACAGATATAGTCTACCATATACCGGTAATAGTCTGTAGATGTATCCTGGAAAGACTATACGGATGATTAGTGGTATCCATGAAATATGAATATAGGATGAATAATTCACATCCTAATAGTGTCTCCTTCTCATCGTATGCAAATGTTGATCTAAACTTCTCTATCGCTTCAGCATCTATGGCATTCTCAGGAGTTTCCAGAACACTAAAGGCCATATCACCTAAGCCACTTGACCTGCTGATTGGGCCTGGAGAGGATGACAAGGTGGCTGAAGAATACATCTCGCGAACACCTGGTTCGCTAGTTGAAATTTGCTCAGTTTGACCGGAGCCACCGAATACCTTCCGGGAGGTCTTGAGCCAGGAGGGAACTCCGACACCCCATGAACTGCTGCTATCTCTGCTCAATGAAGGGTGGTCAGGAAGAGTAGAAGCACGGGAAGTGGACGGTGGGTACGTGTGTTCCACGGGAAGCCGTGCTTGGATAGGCAATTTTGAGCCGTCTTGAATTTTATCCGTGGAAAAGGATTGCTCATCCATAGGTTTAGGTGACGTCGTCACTGGAATAAAGGAGGAAGTGCTTCGTTGAGATATGTGTGTATAGTCTTCTGCATCTGGTAGAGATTCCGGAACTGAATTCGAGCCAGAACCTGAACGTCCGAGGGACATCGTGTCCGAAAATGGTCGTAATAATGATGATAATCTGAAGCCAGAGCTGTTCTTGTTGCTTATGGGTTCTAGTGGTAGACTAAGAGGTCGTTCGAGAGGAGGTGCTGCGCTCGGCGAGGAACGTGAAACTGTAGTGTCGAGAACAACTCCCTTGGAGAATCCCTTATCAGGTAACGTGCGATGAGTTCGTACGGCATCACGAATCTTCTCGAGTGCTGCTGGAAGATTATGGAAATAGGCGAAAAAATAGGAATCAACGGAGAAGTGTTCTTCTCTGTCAACCACTTTAACCTCTATAGTCTCACTGAAATCCATAGCTGAGGATCTTTCTACATCAAGGATAGCCGAATACGGAATAGCGATCTGTGGGAAATTAACAAAATATCGATCAAAGAGTACGATAAAATTACCTTGACACTATCCCCCATGTTTTGAGCTTTGAAGATGACTTTGCGAATTGCCTTGACCCATTCCTCTCGACTCGGCACAGAATCAGCCGACAGAACAACACTTTTCTGATGGGTCCGCAGCCGGAACTCTTTCTCGCCAACAGGGTCACAGGAAATGGCGTATCGTAGATCTACAATGCCATGGGGAAAATATGGATCCTAGCAGCCGTTAATGACCTTTACTAAACTAGTGTTATATGAACTCACTGAAGACGACTGGTACCAGGATAGGGCATCGTTCTTTAATACGAACCAATGCTTAATCCATCTCTTAGTCCTTTGTGCTTTCTTATTCAAAGAACCAGACTTCAGAATTTGATCCTAATATATTGTTAACAACAGTTCAGTTAAGGTATATCGGGTAATACTATACGAACCTCTCTTGATGGCATATGAGCAAAGAAGCACAGATAGGAATTCGTCAGATACATATATCCCTGGAGCACTGAGACCAGAAAGCAGTCAGAGACATATTATGGACTGATAATGGAGTAAAGCCTTACAAACAGATCGAAGCAACCAGCATGGCATTTCTACAGCGTACCTGATGAGACGAAGTTATGAAGATAACAAAAACAGCACGTACCAGCCCATACTTCGGTGATTCCATCTAGTTCAAAAACGTCTCTCAACTTCTCTGCTAAACGAGCTCTACGGTGCAGCCGTATAGTAGCCATACTACCAGTCCGGTTGTTCATTGAATTGAACGGATTCGCGTTGACGCCCTGTACCTGAGATGCAGGCAGGGATTGGTGTTGTATGTGTGCGGGTCTGGAGTTCGGAGGGCGAGGTGTATCTTCTTCAAAGTCCTCATCATCACCTTCCTCTTCTGAAGATAATGTCTCTTGTGGTTCCTCCTCATCTACCACCTGAGTATGTGTTCCAGGCTGTGTGGCTCTGGGACGGATGGAAATACTAAGCTGACGGGAACGTGCTACCGGGCGATGGATGGCATGAATGGATGAAGAAAGCCGTTCGACTAGATGTACACATGGTCAGCACAAGGACATAGTGATGTGCGCGGAGAGTTACTCACAGCTGGGTCTCTCATCTTCGCTCTCTGAATCTATTGGACCAAGCTCATGGCTGACAGGCTCGTCGTCATTATCAGGATCCACCCATGGCAGAGCTTGGAGGGCTTGAATGAGCGTCTGAGTGCCGGCGCGCATCTAGAATAAAGTGAGTCGGCGAAGTGGGTATGACAGACCAAGATACGTACTGAACCATCTCCACGGAAAGGACTCAGTGCAGGTCTAAGGGGAGGCGATGGAGGGACAATAAATGGAGAGTCATCTTTAGGCGTTATCGTTGTGTTCGAAGATGGTGATGGGGCCAGAATTGATGCGCTAGGGGTTGCTGCTGCAGATGAGGAGGCTTTGAGCGGCCATCAGATACGTGATTAATGTCTGGTACAATGTACGTACCACTGTCTGGATCTGTGGATTCTTGCTGTCTGTTCTTTCGACTCAAACTAAATATGCGCCGATGGCTAGAAGTCGGCGAAGTGGCGGATGATGATTGGTTTGAGATTGTCGTCTTTCCACTGACGCTGCGACTGAGTCTGTCAACGGTCTTCTCGACGGTCTTCTCTACAGCGTTTGATAATCTCTTTATGCGGCTGTCGGTGGACGCAGAGTCTTTCTGGGCATCGGAAGTGTTCTGGTCGGGAAAGCCAAGGGCCTCTGGAGAAGTATCGAGTGTAGGGGCTGCGATTGGGGTATGAAATGCGGGCTGGAGAGTGGGGTGTCTGGACATGATATGCGGGTATTGGGCCAGGGACCTCGAGCGCGGTGAGGACTGAGGGGAACTCGGAGGAGGTACGCAGCGACTAAGTAAGCTCCAGGTTTGGCTCAGCAGCAGGGCAGGTGCAGTCTCTGAACCCGCGTCATAGCGCCATGTTACATAAGCACAATGTTCCGGTGCCAGGCAGAACACGTTCCAACAACGTTCAAGTCGCGCTTCTGCTCGGAGTCGGTGATATACCACGAGTTAGGCGTGGACTGCAGCTGGCTGTTCCTTCCAACCTCTTCTATACTTTCACTATTCATCTCTTCGTCGTTCGCTTAATACCTACCAAAATGCGCGGAGAAGTATGCGTCGCTTTTGCCTCAGTTCTCGCGTAAGAATTATCCTACCCTTCCATTCTAACACCTAACCTTCTTTTACAGGTTCGCGTCTATGCTGCTCATGATATTCGTTCATGTCCGTGTCACCTTTCTTCACGGCCAACTACCCATCTAATCCGATTACACTTCAGGTCGGCCAAATAAACACCTCCAATGTACCGCGTGGTATTTCAATGGTAAAGCCTATCTTTTTGCTCCTGCAACATCTCTAACATGCTGCGATTTAGGCTGTTGTTAATATGTCGGGCTATGGGTAAGGCTTAGGGATCTGAAATATTTCAGCAAACTCATTCCATACAGTGTTGCGCTGCAAGCCGCCATACCAGACACATTATTTGGAATATACACAACTAATGCATCTGCACCGCTGGGTGACGGGATAGGCTTACGCCAACTATACAAGTTTGGGTTATACTCTCACTGCGCCTATGTCGACAGCAAGAACGGCACATGTGCAAACCAAACCATCGGAGAGCAGTTCCGACCTTACGACGCCGTTACGAGTGATTTACCAGCCAACTACTCTCTGATTACCGCCTCTATTCTGCCCTCGGATATTACCTTCCGCGATTCAAAATATCTCGGACAGTCTTCAAAAGCCGCCTACTGGATGCTCTTACTTGGTACCATCTGCACAGCGATTGCTCTCATAACGTTTGCATCCACTTTTTCTTTTTCCATTAGTAATTCTCCCTAATATGCTGCATTTCAGAGGCATTGCCAAGAATAACCTTACGTTTTTTGTTTCCACCATATTTGCCGTCGCGGGTAGCATTCTGCTCCTCATTGGCGCAAGCATATGGACTGTTATTGTCAACAAGACAGCGTCTTTCAACGACCATCTCCTGCAGCTACCCAACACTACGGCTCCCATTGGGATTGATATTTCTGCGGGCACTGGTCTATTTCTGACATGGGGCGCCTTCGCATGCCTAATTGTGTCCGTCGTACCATACATGATCAGGTGTGTGATACTAGTTTCAAAGGTTGGAAACACTTTTGACGATTATTTCGGATGCTTAGTTGCTGTACATACCGAGGATGATGTTATCACCACCCCTAAACGACAATGACTTATTCGCATGTAGACTGACATTCGAATTGTAACGACCTATTAGATATTTAAATATACAAATGATCATTATTGCATTACGGCTATTTACTCGTCTGCTGAGAGAAGTGGGTTTCTGGGTGGGGTATGTAGTTCGGGGAAGGATGTCCGTTTATTTTAGGTGATGCAATGTGTCGCCGGTTCACACGAGGTTGGCTGCGGATGGCTTGTGGGCCGATTTGCAGAGCCTCAAACTAAAGCCTTGCGGCGTACACTAATAGCTTGTGCATATAAGTACAGCTGGATTCCCCCGAATATTGTTTAACACAAAACTGAACTGCCATCTTGTGCGAGGAATCAGTGGTACTCACCGTAGTCAGGTACATATTCGCTTATCACATATTTGACAACACCCTGTTGTTTGTTGTCCATTTTGCCTCACCAAGTTCACGCGCACGTCGCTCAGGCTTCTTCCTTTCCTCATATTTTCCTTCTCTCTGCTGCTTGGCACTATACCTCACTCTCTTTCTGCACCCCTATTCAAAATACCTATGCTCAAAGCATTCAGAGCCACTGTGCTCTTCGGCCTTGCTGCCACCTCTCTCCTCTCGACCGTCCAGGCAATTACCAAGGTTCAGCGGGTCGGTCGTTACCTATACAACGAGGATGGAAGCAGGTTCTACATCAAGGGCATTGCGTACCAGGAGCAGGGTATGTCCTCTCTCTCTCTCTCTCTTGCTTTTTCCGTTACTAATTGTGTTACAACAGGCGAAGTCGTCCAGTCCGCTGACAACCCTTTTGGAGAGCCGTCCAGCTTCATTGATCCTCTCTCTCTCGGAAGTGCTTGTTCCCGCGACCTTCCCTTCCTCAAGGAGTTGGGTGTCAATGCTATTCGTATTTATAGCGTCAACTCCTCCCTCAACCATGATGATTGTATGAAGACGTTTAGTGACGCTGGAATTTATACCATGTATGTATCCGTCAGCGCCTCTCACTCTTATTTGTTTCTCATGCACATCTAGTATTGATCTTGCACTTCCCCTCAACGGATCGATTGACCGCGTAGTTCCTTCTTGGTCTACTAATATCCTCAATCAGTATATTGCTACCATCGACACCTTCAGCAAATACGACAATGTGTTGGCCTACAACGTTGGCAATGAGGTAGTTGTGCAAAATGGCACTGCAGCAGCTCCCTTCGTGAAAGCAGCCGCCCGCGATATCAAGGCATACCTGTGCGTTCTATCATGTTTCTCAACTTTCCACTTTTTCTCATAGCGCTACTCCAGCAAATCTAAGGGATCTTCGGCTCTCGTCGGTTATGCTGCTATCAATGGTGCCTCTAACTGGAGGGATGCCCTTGCAAACTACCTCTCTTGCGATCCATCCAATGCAAATTCCGACAGCACATCTATTGACCTTTACGGCCTGAACGATTAGTATGTTTGACCCAATATATTATATAACTAGTAACTAACAGCTTTATAGCGAATGGTGCGGTGACTCTACCTTCCAGCAATCTTACGCTGGTACCAACGGGGATTACGCTGGATATAATGTGGCCGCTTATTTCAGTGAATTTGGCTGCATTACCTCTCCCCCACGTCTATGGACCGAATCGGCTGCTCTTTTCGGCCCTCAGATGGCTCCAGTCTGGTCAGGAGGAATCGCCTTCTCATACTTCCCGGCAACAAGTGCACAGGGCCAATTTGGCATGGTCAATATATCATCTGACGCCACGACAGTCACGACTGGCGATGATTTCGATAGGTTGAAGACTCAATATGGGCAGTTATCTCCTCCCAATAGCCCTGACATGGGCTCTGCTACCTCTTCATCTTTCCCTAGCTGCCCTTCCACCAATGACACTTGGGTTGCCTCCACTAATCTGCCACCAACGCCTAACGCAGCTGCATGCAACTGCTTGGAGAGCACACTTACCTGTCAATTCACACCTTCCGTCTCAAACTACACCGCTGTAGTTGGGTCGCTTCTTGATACTGGATGCAGTTTGCTTGGACAGGCTGGAGGAAATTGCAATGATATAGGTAGCAATGGACAAACTGGTGTATACGGCCGCCTTTCTGACTGTGATCCCAGTAAGTATGATTCTCTCGAGCACAGCGAGATATTGACGTACGTCATCTAGCCATCAAGCTGTCGTTTGTTATGAGCCAGTACTACGAGTTGAACAACCGAAATGCTCAGGCATGCAGTTTCGCTGGTAATGGGACAGTCAATCCTCTCGCACCATCATCTTCCGCTGCTGCCAATGCTGCTGCCAGCTCTTGCATATCAAACCCTGGCGCCACGTTCACTCCCAGTGCCGTCTCCACGAGCGGAAACGGCGCTCAGTCTGGTGGCGGCAGTTCCAATACGTCGCAAAACACTACTAAAAACGGTGCAGTGTCACTTGTAGGTGACATTAATGCGATTATTGGCCTTGGCGCAATGGCTGTTATCGGAGGGATAAGTGCTCTTTGGACTCTGGCGTAAGTCTTGGATGGATCGGGGAACCGAATGGATTGGAAGGTGTGGACAACTGGACGCGGACTATTTAGTAATGCAATTGGACATTGTTATTCTACACTATATTTGCATATACGTTATGATTAGTTTTCCGATGTGGTGAGTATTGAACGCCGTAATGAACGCGCACGGGCCCCTTTCGGAGCTTCAAGCGGAGCCCAAACATGGCAGGCAGTCATAGACTCTTAGACATCTCCGAATTCAACACGCTTCTTGTCCTCTGAAACTTTGCACGGCCACTCGTTGGTGAGCGTTCATATCTTCCACAATCCCTTAGCCTCTTCCGCTATGGCTGCTCCTCCAAATGCAGTAGACGAATCCTCTCTGCAGCCCAGCACCGCCTGGAGTCCTCAAGACGACCAGGAGATGGGTCCAACCGGTAATGTTCAATCTGCCAACGGTGCATCTCTACCTGTCGACGACCGCAATACTGCTGGTCAGGATCCTGAAAATGCAGAGTATTCGCGTGGAGCGAGCATTGGCGACATCAGTGTCTCCAGCAATAAAGGCGACTCATACCGCGAGAAGCAACGCAAGGTGCTTAGGTCTTTTCCTGTCTGTCTGTCTCTTGCTTGCCCGTTAGAAGAGATTATACCCCACGGTTTTGCATTACGATGATGGGCTACTCATCTCGAGCTTCTCTTCATCTCACTCCTGTTTACATACTGTGCTGCTATTTCGGGAGACTGTGCTCGACTTGGGGCTCTGAAAAACTCTTTTGTCTTTCTGTTGTCTCGACTGGTGTTTACTTTCTGCCGTGCAGCCGAACAAAGTCTACATTGGTGGTCTACCTGAACATACACGCGAAGAAGACTTGCAAAGCTGTTTTGGAAAAATCGGTAATATCATTAATATTGAACTCAAGTACGTCATTTTCTATTTATCATTGACATCTTATAACATAATATTCTCTTAGGGTTGGCTATGGATTTGTGGTATGTCTCGTCCTCAATTTAACCTTCTACGTACGTTGATGTGCTTCAATAAGGAATTTGACAGCCGAGAAGCTGCAGAAGAGAGCGTCGCCAAGTATCATGAGGGCTTCTTCATGGGCAATAAAATCAGGGTTGAGATTTCTCATGGAGGTGGTAGAACTGCCAAATATGCTGGCGATCCCGGTGCTTGCTTCAAGTGTGGTCAAATGGGTCACTGGGCGAGGTGAGTAGAACCATATTAAGATCGTCCTTTTCACTTTTCTAACACTATTTTCACAGGGAATGTCCTAACCATCCTGGACCGTATGTCTTTGTTTATTATTGTTTCTCTTACTTAACTTTGCTTTTAACAGTGTCCCTCACCGCCGCCCGCATTATGAAGCGCCTCTAATTGATCGCATTCAACGGGATTATCCTCCGAGGAATGTTGCGTTACCTCGTGATGACATACCATCTACGCGGTACACTTCTCGAGAGACTCGGTATGACTATGTACCTCCTGCATCTAGAGACTTCAGACGCCCTCCGTCTCCTAGGGTCTACAGAGAATACCCTTCAGTCCCACCATCGCGCGAATATGACGACTATCGGCGAGGACCTCCATCTACGCATGAACGGGACCGTTATGCTCCTCCAGCAGGTGATTTCAGACCACGCTACTCTCAGCCAGTTGACTCAGCCTATCGCGCTTACGCTGGGGCACCTCCCCCACCTGCTTTTCCGTACGACCGTTATGACCGGAGAGCTGCTGAAAGGTATCCTCCATCCTACGTTCCTCCTTCGGGAGCGCGACCCCGTACTCCTCCCAGGACCAGAGAGGACTTCGATAGGATCCCTCCTGCACGGTAAGAATCATCCTATGCGTGTATCGTATTCATCACACTGACACCTAATTATTCAGCGAATACACTGAATTCCGAGGACGACCAGTCACTCCACCTCCAGCACGTTATCCTCCTGAGTATCCCCCGCGTATCGGTGCCGAGTCTACCGCTCCTAGATACAGGTGAGGTTCATAGCAAATCAACCCAGTATCACAGCACTAATCCTTACATAGGCGTCGATCTGAAAGCCCCCGTCCCTCAGCTTATGATGGATATCCTGCTAATGGATATTCTGGTAACCCCCAGACTGGCCCACCACCCCCTGGTCCACCATCTCGAGGAGTTGCCAGGGAGTATAATCAACCTCGTAATGGCCGTGAGCCGATAGAACCTGGCTACCGAAGGCCTTAAGTATGACCGGCATAGTACATCCTGCGAATTGTTTATCGCAACAAAAGTCGAAAACATTGGAGGTTTCTTTCAATTGTGATTGTTCATTCTATTTAGATCTGCGTTATCTTGTCTCAAATGTTGTGTTCAAAATATATTATGTCCAATCCATGCTATCATTTGCCCGAAGCGTCACTACATATGAGTATTAGACGGTTAATCCATTGCCCGCCCTTCCGCCATAGCATAAAGTGCATTCCTGTCACCAGACTCATCAACAAGGGCCCGCAATTTACCGTTTTTCTTCTTGAGAAGTTCTTTCGGGGTATCATATTCAATCTAGATATATTAGAAATTAAATCACGACGTCATGAATATAAAATTTCAACTTACAATTCGTCCAGCATCAAGCACCATCTATTTCGTATTCAGTAAAGAGTAGTGAGAACACAAGGTAATTAGACTTTTAGACTTACAATTTTATCTGCATCCATAATTGTCTGGAGTCTGTGCGCGACGGTGATGAGAGTGACATCACCACCCAATCCTTCACGAAGAGAGGTTTGAATGATAGCGTCAGTTGTGTGATCTATATGCAATGTTAACAACAGTCTGTTTAGTATGTTTGGGCATAGTTACCGATAGCAGATGTAGCTGTGGGCAGTCGGTAGTTAAAATATAGTATACTCGTAAATCTAGAAATGCTAACCTTCGTCCAAGATGAGAAGTTTACTCCCTCGTACAATAGCCCTCGCCAATGCAAGGATCTGACGCTGACCGACGGAGAGATTGGCGCCCCCGCTAGCAATTGACGAATCAAGAGTGATCCTTCCTTCCTCCATATTGCTTTGAAGAGCGAATAATCCAGCAGAGCGCAAAGCATCGTTTAGTATTGCATCATCATATTGGTCGAATGGATCTAGATTCTGTCGCAGAGAGCCACTGAGCAGTTCAGGCTATAAAGTTTAATCAGTCTCCATTGTAAACTTGATTAAATGATATTTAGCATACTAACAATTTGGGGGATGATTGTGATATTGGATCTCAAAGCATCGAGATTCACATTATTGGTGTTTATTCCATCATAATAAACATCCCCCTCAGTGAATATACAACGCAAGAGTGATAAGGTGAGGGAGCTCTGGATTATTGAATCAGTAATTGCTGACTGAAGCATTGTCGATAACAGACCTTTCCGGAACCTGTGCGACCAACTAGGGGAAATTATCAAATGATGCATGTGATAGGAGTTTCAAGTCGCGTACCAACTCCAATCCGCTCTCCAGATTTGATATCAAAAGACAAGCCATGAAGAACTTTGGGACCCTCCATAGAATATTTAGCCGATAGATTTTCAACTTGGATTTTACCACTGCTTGGCCAATAAGCCGGAGGAATACCACCCGGCGTTGGCTTCGGTTCTTGTTCAATGTCAATATATCCTCGAATGCGTTCAAGACTGATGGAAATATTGGGATCGGTCTTACAAAAAGAAGTTATCGTGTGACATACCTATTTCCTGTGTATATGACAATGTAAGAATGTTACGGTTTGTGTTGGTGACTGATAGCAGTTGCTTACCCTGAACTTCGAAATCATTCAAGACTCGAACCCACCATAGAATCATTCCGCTGAAGCCGACTAAAGCCGAATCAGTAGGAGGGAAGGGTAGGAGAATAGTCGATAAATCATACCAGCCATATTCAAGGAGAAGCCAGTATTGGCAGCGCTGTGATTCTGGAAATAAACCAGATAAGTAGCAAGTGCGGCTGCAAATAATCCGCCTATAGCATCAATTCGGACACATATCCAACGGTTTAAATTGTAGAATGTGCGAGCGGCTTGGGTGTAGCGATTGATGCGACTTAACGACTCCTGTATGAAAGGATATTGAGCTCCATATGCACGGATAGATGCTGTGATGAAGCCAGACGTCAGCTAAGCATAAAAGGCGATATACGCATGAGAAAAGCCTACTTAGGCCGGCGATGGCAGCTCCAAAGCTGTGTTCAGGTTGTCAGCGACTATAAAGATATTGTCAGAAAATCAAACTGACTGGCCAAGGACTGGGGCTTTCGCATTGGACATTTCTCGCTTCACAGATAGCTGAGCTGCAATATATATCTGACCACACCAACCACCAAGGCCGGCGACCAATAGTCCTGGGATAAGGAAAACCGGGGTCAAGAGCACAACCGCCCCAAATTTAATCACCATGATCATAGTCATTTCTGACAGCCACCACAGATGACTGGAGATTGGACCATCCACTACAACCAAGTATTAATAAACGAAATATCAAATGAAAATTTAGCCATGCCCGCTCTGATATCCTGTGTACACCGGGCGATTACGCGTGATGTCGGAGTAACATCCAGCCACCTATGGTAATATTGTAGCCGATCACCCACAGAGAAGTGAAGGAGATCTACGTACCTCAGTGTCGTGCCCAAAACTGATTCCAATAGCTGCTTATGTATAGTTCGAGATGCTCGGAGAGTCCCGAATACATAAACGACGTATGAGAGACAGTAAATAGTGACTCCGGACATCAAGAGAATGCCTGAATAAAATGTAAATAAGCGTTAAAGCAGAGCACAGGAACTATGCTGACCATAGACTCCCAAATAGCTAATGAAGTGTATCAGGTCTTGAATATGGTGATTTTGGAAGGGAAAGCTTACTAGAATACTCGTACTGATGATGCTGGTTGTTCATCGTACTGTGACGCCCAATATCCCAGATACCATGTTTGAATAGCAGCAGAAAGTTCGGTCAGTGTGAGTCCAATGGCAAATGCCAGGAAGAATAGAATAGGGTGATTGCCGCCCAGACCGACAAAATACAATTTCACTGTTATTTTGTAAATCCTATTAACCCACATGACGTCCAATGGGAGAAGCTACGTACACGCACTCCAGCTTACATGTCCTTCTTCCACTTCTTCGGAAAGGATCAGCTTGCCGTCGGCATTGGCGCGCTCTTCTGCTGCAATTAAGGGGGTATCAATTTGTTCTTCCGATTTTTGAATCCCTTCGGCATCTTCGGTAATTTCTTTTGCCAGTTCCGGGTCGGTTTTAAGGACCTCAGATACGGTTCCATGCGATGAAACTCTACCATCCTTACCCATTACTACCACAAACTCTGCGACAGGGCGAGCCAATGCGACGTTGTGTGTCTAGTCATTTAATTTCAGGATAGAAATAGACGGCCAGGGCGAAGCCATGCGTACCACCAAGAGGACAGTCCTGTTCTTGATTAAGTCACCGGAAAAGCATTTCTCCACGATCCATTTTGCGGTATGAACACTTTTAACACATTCAGCATTCTGCCCGACAAGAAAATAACTTAGAGCTCACTCTAGTGCAGCAAGCACATCGTCCAATAGAATAGTTTGGGCTTGAGAATATATCGCACGAGCAAGTGTAATGCGCGCCTTTTGGCCGCCACTAAGAGTCAGTCCTTTTTCACCAACTTCCGTTTGATCTCCAGCGTCGAAAAGTTCCAGATCACGCTCTAAGCAACATTCATAGATTACTCTCTTATATCGATCCTCGTTGAAAGCAGCTCCAAAGAGGATATTTTCCTGCATTGCAACCTTTGAGTGAGATGGCCAGTGAGGCTGTTGAATAATTACAAACCTTGATAGTTTCATTTTGAACCCATGATTCTTGCGCAGCATAAGCCACTCCATAAGAACGAGGCAGACCGAACCAAGAGTCAAGTCTAGCCGGGATGTAATGCATTTCACCTGGATGAACGTCTTAAGTTAATAGATCTATGACAAACACTTTGGGTGAATCACCTAGTAATGCCATTAAGAGTGATGTTTTGCCCGATCCGGTTGGCCCGATTATAAGGTTTACGCAACCATGTTTGAATACAAGCTCCCCTGAGATATTAAGAGAGAAATTCCTCTTCGAAGGGGTCAATGACCCATCGGCATCGTTGGACCATGTAAAAGAGGCATTCCGAAATCCGATCTGATCACCACTAGCTACGACATCCGCTGACTGCAGATCTAAGGATTCTTTTTGTTCAAATGAATCCAGAAGCTCAGTCTAGAATTCTATGAGCACGAACTGCCTCACAGAAGTGCATGAATGACGTACGTTGTGCAAGAAGTCATTAACTCTGTCGAGAGATACTTTTCCTGTTACAGCTTGGCTGAGGTAGAAGAAAATCATGTGGAGTTGGTCTCGAAGCATGTCGAAAATCGACATGGAGCTGAACACTTTTGATGCACTCAGTTCTTGTTTCATAATGACAGTCTGTAAAATTATGAATTTCCATCTTCAACGTTAATGAATCACAATACTAACGCTATGAAGAAGTCAGCATCCGTTCAAGAGGACAAACGAGATTTGCTTACTATGTGGCATATGTTGCCATCATGGTAAATACCGGAATTATGTAGCTAATTTAATATTAGCAATAGAGAATAATACGGATGAATATATATCGCACTTGAGATTACCATTGACGAGATCCAGTAATTGACGCTTCCAAATCCACGTAAGCTCTTCTTCACGTTTATCCGCGATCTTCTCGTTCATTTTTCTCTCCCAGCCAAATAGCTTAATCATGCGCAACACGTTCATGGCTGGGTGCAGGTATCAGTTCACGCACTTCCAGACGCTTTAAAAAAGAAACGGACGTACTTTCTGTGACCGTTTGGACTCGACCATCAGTCTTTTTCATTCTTTCAACTTGTACTCCCTGTATAAGTTTCGCCACATAACCGGGAGCGGGGAATAGTAAAAGAATAACTGCGAGACCAACGAAGGCACTGAAACACAATTAGCTGTCGTCCCAGCGAAAGGTAGGTACATATATATAACTCACCTCCATCCAAGGATGATATAGAGGAATATGATACAAAGCGTAATCTGCAGTGGTATATATAGCAGAACGAAAAGGAAGTCGCGTGAATCAACAATGTTACCCAGATCAGTGGTAACAAGATTATTGATGCGCCCGATTAAATTACTGGCACTCGACTGATCAGCCTCATCCTGCTTCGCACCCTTGTCGCCTTTTGAACTCGACGATTTTATGCTCGAGGAGCTACCTTGTAAAGTTTCCTCCTGTGAGTGCCCGATGGAAGCATCAGTCGCGCCTTGAGAGTGCAATGTACCATCTTCACTGCCAGACTCTTCATCCACCCTGAGAGTATTTTCAGTCGCAATGGTAGAGTTGGCACTATCGCTGGTGGTATCCGACGTCGATCCATGCGTTTCGGCTTTAACACGAATGCGTAATGCATGCTCAAACACAAGTTCAGTGATGATGCATTCAGCCCGAACCATTGTACGAGTCTAAGTGTTTGTATATTAATTCAAGGTTGCGCCTAGGATAGAGATGTTACGCACTGCGATAAATATGTACCATTGCCATGCAAAGGAGGATATCGTGGGACCAACAAAAAGCCACAAGATCCAAAGCCATGGTTTAACGATTGCTCCTTCTCCTCCAGTTTCAAGATAGCTAATAAATAAAAATTAAGCAAGGAACTGTATGAACATCTCAGAATATCCTACCTAAGTAACCTATTGATACCAAGCGGAGACGCAAAGCTCGCCATCACTTGGATGGTTATCATAAGTGCTAGAATGAGGTATTCCCGATAGAAAACACGCATGATGCCGAAGAACAAGTGGCGCTTCTTCTTTTTGCCAAATGTATCCAGGTGCTGGCCAGATTGATGTTTCAGTTTGGGCGTAGACTTTGGTCAAAAATATGGGGACATACAGGGAAACTTTTCCCAACCAAATGATGAGAGTAATCATAGTCTGCCAAAGGGGGGAGCTGGTCGTGAGATAGATGGGGGATTCGATACGCCAAAAATATAATGGGATCCAGAAATGAGTAGGTAATCAAAGACAAGATAGACGCGGTTTGTTCTGGATTAGGTGTCGCCATAGGATTCTAAAATGACAACATTTAGAAGAGAAAAAGAATTGACGAGGTTAGTCTACCTTGGGATCGACGGGAATATACTGGCGAGGGATGAGGAGGGGAATGGCCAAGCCACTGAGGAAAAGAACGGATATTTTGGCAACCAAAAGTTTGCCTTCTGACAAGTCGAGCACGGGTCGCGTGAATGTCGTCAAGGGGAAAAGGTCTCTGTAGAAATAAACCGCGAATGTCACAAAAAGGAGCGCGTTAAGGTGACGGGTTGCAACTTTCGACCATCGATATTTGGCCGAGACGGATACCAGAGCTATGAGGGACGCATAGAACTAAAAATTAAATTAGATGCCAAAGTTGCTCGCATAATTAACCAAGAATTCACATATGTCATGCACATCGCCAGATCCAACCATTCCTTGACGGACAGAGAAGGGCCGCGTCGCTTGCTATGCTTATGCTTCTTTCCCCATTTCCCGAAGACGCCACTGAACTGATCACCAATATGATTATTCTCATCCGCAACTGCTGAGACGATGGAGAAGGCCAAAAGGATAAGACAACTAATCAGTCGAGCGACTTTGAACGCGAAGATGGTCTGTCCACCGTGGCTCGCAACGTGTTGTTTCACATCTGACAACAAGCTAATTGAAGGAACGGCATCAGTAGGATCTCCGTTTACTTCTGAGGTTCGGAGATTCGATGTTTGAGGCAGAGCACGCGCCAGAAGCCTTTGAACTGTTCCTGAAACAATGATGAGGTGCAGAATAAGAGCAATGCTTGACACAATAGCAATGTAAGCAGGTATAATGAGGGTATCAGATAGTAAGCTGCCTTAATTTTAGTAATGTGAGAGCAAGCGGCAACGTAGTCGAACATACATTGATTTTGTCTTCTTCGACGCTACGATAACCAGTGGAAGAGAATCGGCATAGGTGTAATTCATGGGATGCTGGAAATCCATGAGTGGCAGGACAGCCACAGCTCGTCGTGGAGCTGAGTGGTCGAAGAAAAGGAATATGTAGATAGGATGTACAGAAGCGTGATGGGTGGCTCCGAACCGTTCCTTGGCTAACTGCAGATTTTAAAGGCAGACACACTCGCGTCTGTTACATGTTTGTGGTTGTTTGACATTGCGAGCCATGTGGTTGTGATCGAGTATTGATGAATCTATAAAGAGACCATTAGGATTAGCTTCCGCGACTACATATTTTGTGTTACAGTAACAGCTATTAAAACGTAGTTTTCCCACTAATCCACCAACAAGCAGAACCACTAACAGCTGCGGCCGATATTCTTCGAGGATACATAGTTCGCTCGTATTGGAGTATACTATAGTGCTGTATATGATAATGTTATAATTGGATTATCCCGCACTTCAAGCGAGATGACTCACTTGCCAGATAACCATGTGTGAAGAACGGAGCCGTATCATATTTCATTCAAATTTGATTACTCTTCCTAGTCATAGTTGGGATGGCAAATGCAAGAATCAATTGACAATGGGGTGAGAACGGTGACAGTCGGGGTACTTAATCCTTGACATTCGGAGGAAGATGTTGTGACTTGAGAGGATATGTGGTTCGGATAGAGAAGCCACTGCTGAAGGAAGATGAATATCACTGATAATGGAGTGTATGCTGGCCGTATTGAGCAGTGCTTTAAGCGTTATCTATACCTTTGGAGCCCTGAGGCACACGCGCCGCACCGCACTCGCGGTGTGACGAAAATACACGTGACTGTATGACAGGGGTTGATTCTCATTCTAGTAGTGGACATGTCGCCCTCGAGGCTCGGGCACATTGGCAAGAACGGCGACTAGAGCATCGAGCGCTTTCGTGACCAGGAAACCCACCCATCTACTGCTAGCATACATCTTACTCGACGTCCATCACAGTATATTTGACGTGCATATGGATCCCCCTCCACAATCATCCCGCCCTTCTCTCTCAGATGTTCCAATCGCAACTCAAGGTCCCATTCCCCTCTTCGATATCCAGCTCCGTTTCCTGTCAGATTCTTACCTCAGCTTCTTCCAAGAACGGTTCGTCTCCATTTATCATCCATGTCGCGTGTCTCTTTAAACTCATCGCGCTCTGCAGTAAACGCATAGAGGAGGCCTAGTGAGCCTTTCCGCCTAATCCTCACAGAACAGTTCGCTCACTGAAAAACGAATTTGTTAGCGTCGATTCACTCAAAAAGCTGCACAGAAAGATCAAATCAGTGGACGCGTCTTTGGATGACCGGGGCGACCTCAGTACTACTCGAAGTGCATGGAACGAAGTATTGGAAAACGTGGATCGAGGTATGAAAATTCGACATTTTCCAGCGGAAGCTTAGACTAATGTCAATTTTCATAGAGGCGCAAGCTAGGCAGGCGTTCTGCTCTGCCCTCGCATCCGACGTAATCAATCCATTGACTTCCCTTAAAGTTGGGCCCCGTCTCATTCCCTGCAACTTGCGCGTGCTTATGGATGTCGGCTTAGGAAACACAGGAGCGTACCCGCAAGCGGATTAAAGAAGATCTCAAGGATTCAGGAGCTGCATATAACGAATATGCCGAGTCGGTGTTGCCCAAGCTCAAGTCTAAGTACACTAAGAAGTTTTCCGAGGTTGAGGTATGAATAGATCCGCAGATCTCTGTCGCTTGTTTCTCGTTAACGTTCATATCGCGAATAGGAGCAAAAGCGAGTTGCTGCTGCACCTCCACCCTTGCCTTCTCCCGCTATCGGTGCTGAAAATCAAAATCGTGAACTCGGATTGGCAAACTCCAAACCCAACCCATCTAATACATCCCGCCCCATTGTTACTGCCCCTCAGCCTCTACGGGCCCTAGATCGTCGACCATCAGGTAGTGCCCCTGGCGGGCGCAATCGCTCTCCTTCCTCTTCGACGGCATTTTCGGATCTGGCCCATCAAGGTATCGTCGGTCACATTCTTTAACCCGATAAAATGCTCAACTTTACGTGATTAGGGAAAAGGCAGCTAAATCAACTTATAGGTTTCTTGGATAAAGGTGGATCTGTGAAAGAAAGCCTTGGAGGTCGTGAAAACCCGGCGCTGCGAACAGTGCGCGCGAAGCGGGATGCAGATGAAGCTGGTCAGTATATTTCAGAAGACCTTCTGCCAGCATTGACTATCTTCCACAGATCGAGAATATCGCAAAGGTGTTCATTGGCTTGAAACATTGCGATTACGACGCACGAAGATCTTAGAGAGTGGTTACAATGTAAGGCTGCCCCGAACAACTTCGAATTATATATATATAATAATTGAATGTCCAGAGTTTGGAAATGTTCGTGGAGGAATCATCACAAACGGTTAAGAAAGCTTTGCAAAGGTATACAGATAACATGTTGTACGCACAAATCACCTTCATTACTGTTTTGTCTTCTTGATCGTGTTACTGGCTTATCCAGAGCAACAAGCACTACACAAACCCAATTATCTTCTCATGCCCGTTCCATTGTGGAGAAGATTTCTCCGGAGAAAGATGTGGCCAAAGTCAAAGCCAATATACCCCGATCGTTGGCATCTGCGATTCCCGAACCTATTCTATACCAACACGGCCAAGTAGGAGAGTGTAATGACCTAATATTCGGTTTCAGTCTTGTGGATTACGCTACTGCCAAAGGCCTTCAAGATGGAGATATACCTAGGATTATTCATATTTGTATTGAAGAAATTGATCGACGCGGACTAGACTCTGAGGGGATCTATCGAGTGCGTGTCCTCTCAAAATGCGGGTTTCCCGACATCATATAACGCTGTTGTTTCGAAGGTGTCGGGTAGACATGCAGTTGTCCATGCGGTGTGTACTCCTACCAACGTATTCTTAGTATGATTTAATAGTATTCTTTCTGATAGCTTCAACATGACATCGAAAAGGATGAATCAAAATTCCAGTTCAATCCTCAGAAAGACGACGTGTATGCCGTTGCTTCTGTCCTGCAGGTGGGTTTCAATCAATCCCTTCCACTGCAAATCGTTCTAAAGCGTTTTAAAGCTATATTTGCGTGAACTTCCTGAACCAATTTTCAAATTTCCGTTGCAAGATCGACTCCAACATACAGAAAGTCGAGGTTTGTTTTTGACTTTTATTTGGGTTTTGAGTTTGATTCCAGCATCCTATTTTGTTAGCGGAGCATATATCAAACAATTTCTTATTACTCCGTTCGAAAATGCGGCGACTACCCCCGGTTCATCAAGCAACGTTAAAGGCGATTGTGGAGCATCTTGCTCGAGTCGCAGCCCACAGCGAGAAAAACAAGATGGATCCTAAAAATTTAGCCATTGTATTCGGAGGTATATTTGGAGAAGACGAGCTGCCCAAAGGGGGTGAAGGACTGCTGAATGTGCGAACATGGAAGGTTCGAATTAAATCTTTAAAATAAGTATGAGACACTGACAATGGCATCATAGGATTCACTGATGGAAGATTTGATTATGAATGCGCACATATTATTCGAGGATAATGGAGCACCACACTCACCTCCTCTTCCCCCAACGCCGGCAGGAGAGCCAGTTCCACACTATCCTTACGGGTCCAAGACCACCAAGGTTGCCACTGTTCCGCCTGTATCCCCTGTCATGGGCGTAGTTCCTGCATCATCATCGCCCCAAGATTTTACACCGCGCCTGCCCACTCGTCCAATCAGTAGCATCCATCCATCCTCTCGTGCTAATCCCACTACACCAACTCCGAATCGTAATCGGCCTGATCTTGCTGTGCCACTTGTTCATGATAGTCCCATGTTTGACGAAACCACACCCCATGAATCTTCCGTCTCGACCATAACTGATGATACTGAAAGTTTGATATTGTCACATGAAGACGATATACTATACGAGAACAAAGACTTACCTAGGATAAAGGAGACGCATAGTCGTAATCCCTCATCGTTATCGTCGTCGTCGTCATCATCATTTCGACCAGGACACCCACAAGTAGGCCACGAACTCAGTCAATCGACCCCTAGTGATCCATTCGCTTAGACGATGTCCAACTTTTACTTTTGCCTCCGATGCCTCTTCGTGTTTTTGTTATACCACAGTATCTATCTATCAATGCTTGTAACCTCTTATGCATTAGTACCGGTATGTTGTACTTCATAAATATACTGGCGGGCGGATCTACAATAAATGTCATGTATATAATTAACCTGCCTGCTACACATCACTGTACACATTATTGCCAGAACTGTGAGATAGCCTCTTCAGAGTCCATCTCTTCTTCTACGCTTCGTTCTGGCGATGTCCACGAAGAGTGCCATTCTACTACGTCAGGATGTGCTAGCACTCTGAAAGTAGCATGGGTCAGTTAAATGCTGGCCGATGCTCTATTTAGTCAATTACACACTTTGAAGGCTGGAAATTTGTTATTTCTAACCCTTCCATTGAAGTAGCTCTTGACAACGCAACATAAGCTATGACATGAGCATCAGTGAAGTTGACTATTATTAGTGGTGTATGCAGTAGTTGAAATCACCTTGCCCTTTCTCGAAGGTATGACCTAGATCGACCTTGACTCTGGTCAACGTCTGGCCTTGGGACTTGTGGATAGATAAAGCCCATGCAAGAATAAGCGGAACTTGCAGTCGGTGTGCTTCAACGTTCCCTTTGAAGCCTTGCACAGAGAATGCCATTGGTGAGCAAAGCAGCTCCACTCCGTTTGAAAAGCGTACGAGAGGCCATGGTAGATTTTTCTCAAAAACATGGTCATTGGTTGGACGAAGGTTTACTGATACTTCAGGAAGAATGGTGCTGTCTTTCTCACAGGCTTTTACCTTCAGATGATCCGGGGTATTTCGTCGACTCTCTTTTAGTTTCACTATTCGTATTTGTCGTTCCAATGCTTGATGGTGGGTAAGGAAATCAACCACCTTGCCAACACTGCCATTCACAAGTACACCCTGCTCCACATTCTAAACGAATCATTAAATTTATCAGGCATTTGTAGAGAAGTAATAGCACCCTTACCAACAACAGCATCACCTGGGCTCCGAGCTGAATCTGATTAACATACTATATCTTGTTCCACTTATCATCACTGACCTTGAGCGTAATGTTTGAAGGGGCAATCAAGCGAGCTAGAAGATTTTTTACGCTTTCTATTGGGATGGGTTCATTGTAGACATCCCAACCTGCTGCATCCATTGCAAGGTATGTATGCTCTGGGCCATTTAAAGCATTGAGGTGATCGTGGTTACATGTATCAACGTCTCTCCGCAGTGGAAACCTGTGCAATCAAATCAGTTACTTGGTGTGGTCAAACATAAACGTCGACATATACAATTGAGTTGGCTCTATACCGTCAGAAAAGATAAGAGGTCTTATGAGTTGTTGAAGCTGTTGCACATGTTTCAAAGTAATGATGCCCTGACGTATTGACGACAGAATGGAAATGAATACTATTCAGTGTGGGGATATTTCTGTGGGCTCAGTGCCTAGCAGCTTACCATCGTCCTTTTGTCGGAACACTTGTGAAAGGAATATCGGTCGTGATATACATTTTGACCATGTTATGGCGTTAAATGTGAATGTAGCAGGCATCTTGTGCCTATGGCTTTGATCGGGAACAGGGGGTAGTTGGAAGAAATCACCACAAAGAACAAGCTGATCAGGTGTTGTGAGCAAAAACAGCAGCGGTTATGATTTGAATAGCATACCTGGATCCCACCGAACGGCTCTGAAGATTTCCTGACCGCTCTTGCAATATATTCCTAAATATTTGAGTATTAACCCGAGATCCTATCAGACGAGACATACTTACGAGTTTGTCAAATAGTGTACCATCAAGCATGGAAACTAACCAAATCGTTGGCAACATTTTCTCCCGATCAAATACGTAACTCACTTTCATCGATGACCAAGACTTTGACTCCACGCCATCGACTGCTTAGCCGTGGAGAGAACTCTATCCTATCAGCGAGTACATCAGCCGGTTCCTTTCCTAGTCCAATTCCCCCCCACGCGTGTATCGTAGAACCTCCTATATTTAATCCTGCAATTCCAGTGGGAGCTGTAACGGCAATGGAATCAACGAAATTATGGTCCTCGCGGAATTGACGAATAATTGCACGAAGGAGCACTGACTTGCCTGTACCTATGGAAAGTGAGAAAGGTTCACTGAGATTCCTGCCCTTAGACAGACAACTGGGACAAAATGTACCTGCGGGTCCGGTGAAGAAAACATTACGGCCAGACTTCACCATATGCAAGACTCGCAACTGTTCCGCGGATAACTGGATTTGCTCTGAGGTCGGTGTGGCTGCAGAAGGTAGAACTACAGGAGGTGTGGCAGGTGGTGTAAGGAGTTGGTCGTGCTTATCGATTCTGTGGACGATTGGCATAGGTGTAGTGGGCGTGGCTACAGAGACATCGTCGCACTGAACACTGACATCAACGTATTTCTGCTGAGCTGTAGTACTTCTCAGTCAGATCCGATGGTGATGACGAAAACTGTAACTCACTTGTCACTTCCGTTGTAGGTAGAGACTCGGTTGCGTTCGATACGGTAGCATCTGGGGTATTAGTGAATAAGTGTACTGGTCATAGGGCAAATGCTACAACTGACAGTTTTTGCAACCCCTTGCCGCAGAGGATGAAGCGGTGGATATGTCCAGCCATTGACGAGCTTCTTCGTAGGTCAGGAATGATTTCCCACTGGCAGCACTGAAATAAGCAGTCTGCATGATATGCATTAAATATAAGCTCTCGATAAGGTTTCTACATTCAAGCCGGGATACAGACTGCAGTGCGGTACTAATCAGATGACTATGTGTAAGTGTCCGAAGAAGGCAACAGGAAGCTGTGCGGTTCATACATCGTCTAAAGTAGTGTATATTTTGGGGCCATCCCTTCCGTTCAGTACAGCATAGTACTTCGATACCACGCCTTTGGGCATAGAGCGCGAGTAGAACCAGGGATGAAAGAGGAAGAGACAGCAGCACTGAAGATATTCCGAATTGGGTTGCCGTGCCTTATTGGTTTACAATTAAAATATTAAGGTCGTGTTCAAAAGCCTTTCTACTACGCATTCCAAACGCGAACGAAAACGTCACGTGTATGGTGACTAGTCACTAGAACTTGAAGCGACCAACATTTGATGGGTCTAAAAATATCTTGAGGTTGAACTTTCCTGCTTTGACATTTGCCGTCTAAGGTTTTTTATCCTAGTCTCTCATGCCAAAGGCGAAGAAAACAAAGTATTATGCCGTAAGAATTGGCCATGATGGACCTAACATATATCGCAACTGGGACGACGTGAGTCAACACGATGCCATACTATAGCGGTATCAATCCAAATGTTGGCTGTTCATTTAGTGCAAAGCAAAGGTACTTATTCTTTGGGAAATCTTCCGTTTAGTCTGAATTTATATTTCGATTAGGTGTCCAGGTATCCTGGTGCAGTTCATAAAAGCTTTCTCTCACTACAAGAAGCGGAACGCTGGTTAGCCTCGAGTGAGTGTCTCTTCGTTTGTATCACTTTTGATATTTGACTTGTTATAAGCTCTTAATCTTGATTCCACTTCTTGCTTCAACTCAAGCACCCGCACAGCGATGTCGGACTCAAAACCTCCACAGTTCAATCCGAGCCAAACAGAAAGTCAGCATGACCCATTTGTTCAGCAAGAAGAGTTTATACTTCTGGAACCACCTCATAAGCCAACTGTCGTTCTATCGAAAGAACAGCATGAAATTCTCAAAAAGGTCAAAGACGGGGAGAATGTGTTCTTTACTGGCTCAGCAGGTACGTAGCATCTCTATTCGCATGAAAACAGTATACTATTTATGTATGGCGTCTATAGGCACTGGAAAATCAGTACTCCTGCGCAAAATTATCCAGCTGTGTGGTGGAGGTGCATCATCCTCTTTGGCGATAACTGCATCAACTGGCATAGCTGCAGTGAATATTGGCGGAGTAACGCTTCACTCGTGGGCTGGGATAGGTCTTGGACTAGAGAAGGCTGAGAAACTCGCTGGAAAGATGTTGGGTCAAAAAACAATGAGAGATATAGTTCACCGCTGGAGAAATGTGAAGACGTTGATTATTGACGAGGGTACCAGTAAATTTGCTTCCATTCGAGTTATTACTGATGCAGTCCAATGTCCCAGTCTCCATGATTGACGGAACCTTGTTCGACAAACTAGTGCGTGTTATAACATCTTTTATGTTATTGACCTGAATAAGTTCAGGAATATATAGCGCGATGTTTACGAGATGTTAATGCACCTTTTGGAGGGATTCAGGTAACTGTCAGGCAAGGTCGCTTTGGGAAATATACTAAATAAATCTCTCAGCTCGTCCTATCTGGAGACTTCTGCCAGCTACCGCCTGTTGGAGCACGGGATCAAAATGGACTAATGATTCCTCCTGTCTTTGCATTTGATGCTGAAACTTGGAATAGTTGCATGGGATCACATATGAGCCTAACTCGCGTTTTCCGCCAAAAAGACCAAAGTAGCAAATTTGTTAACTTGCTACTTTAGGAAAATCTGACTAAGTCACATTGTAGGATTCATTGATATGCTCAATTCGATGCGGTTTGGCAATTTGGAGCAAGCAACGATCGATGCCTTCAAAGCGCTATCAAGGGAGATTGTGTATACAGATGGGATCCAACCCACGGAATTGTAATGTTCTTTTCCGAGCTCCTCTGGTTAATACTAAACAGAGGACATGCGATATCTAGATTTCCCACAAGAGCAGAGGTAGAAAATTCAAATCAGTCACGTCTGCGGCAACTCCCAGGTCTTGTTTATACCTACAATGCCAATGACCATGGGGGCATAGATTCTCGAGGGCAACGAATTAGCCCTCAACAGACAGAACGTCTTCTTGAACGCCTTATTGCCCCCAAAGCAATTCACTTAAAAGTAGGAGCACAGGTTATGCTGATAAAGGTAACCATCAAAAGACATATTCGAACAGCTAGGCTGACTACTCTTTGCCATGGTAGAATCTGATACAAGGTGTCCTTGTAAACGGGTCCGTGGGACAAGTCCTCCGCTTTATATCACCTGCCGAAGCGGTAAAAGAACACGTAAAGATAGCTAAGCCTGAAGGACAGGACTCATTGAGCAAGGAACTTGCGTTCTTCTCCGATAGTCTTACTTGGCCAGTTGTAAAGTTTATCAACGGAAAAGAAGTCATGATTATCCCACAGGAGTTCACCATCAACAATACAGAAGGAGAAATGGAGGCACGCCGTATACAGGTAAGCATTTCGAGATCTAAATGATATTTTGATGACCTGATTGAATGCAGGTACCATTGATTTTGGCGTATGCTCTCAGCGTTCACAAATCCCAAGGTCAAACCCTTGAGAGGGTGAAGGTGGATTTACGCAGAACATTTGAGAAGGGTCAAGGCAAGTCCTAAATTCTAGTCATATGTTCCATTCATAACTAATAGTTTATAATGTTAGCATACGTTGCTCTTTCTCGTGCAATCAGTATGGAGGGACTACAAGTTATTGGCTTTGACGCGACAAAGTCTGTCTTTTCTATCTACCTATGCGCTCGTCTGACGGTGCAATTCTTCGATATAGAGTTATTGCTCATCCGCGTGTCCTAGCATGGCATGGCCAGAATAACGATCGTAATATTGAGGAAGACATGGACAACGAGGAAGACATGATAACATATTATATGACTTGACATTATACATAATCAAAGCATGTGGACTGTCTACTATTATTAAGTCTGCATATACATATTCAATTGTTAATCCTGGCATATCAAGATACATGATGAATTCCAGTATTGACGTCTTGATTAAGCAACTTCTACAAAGTTTGCTGGGAATATACCTTCACGACCGTGAATTTTACCAGTCCACCTAACGTATGTTATCAAATAAGTTGACATCACAATCTTGGACACAGACAGCGCACCAATCATCATTGCTATCACTCTTCCGAGTTATAGTTATAACATCACCCTTAGAGAAGGATAGGTCCCCAGACTAGATGACAAAATTGGACAGGTCAAACGAGAGCTAGGTATGCACGAATCGGTACTCACTTCTACTGCCTGGAAGTCAAAAAGTGCAATCGCACGGGCAACACCTTCCTGTGGCAACAGCGGCCTTGCTAGCTCCGGTTTTGGCTTGATGAAGGTCTGTGGATGGGACAACGAAGTCGTAGAGTCTGGACTTGAAGGGTATGTCACACCGCCAAAAGAACTAGATCGAGCATTATGCGAGCGCGTGGACGATGGCGAATACAAATCTGTGCTGGTATTTGACACTCCATTATGGGTACTCGCCAGTTGACTTGTAGAAAAACCCGTGTTGAAGCGAGGCTTTTTAGGTTGATTCCCTCCTGCCTCCGGCACAAAATCAGATTCAAACGTTGTTTCGAATCTCGACGTGACTTGTGAATCTGCTGCATCCCAAGTCATGTTTCGTGAATGATTTCGGGGCGCTTCCTCAGAAAAGTAAGAGCCGGAATCCGTACTCTTCCCCCATGAAGGTGGCGGAAAGGAAGGGGCATCCGACTTTTTTTTCTTGCGTAAGAAAGAGGGAGTGCTAGGACCGGCTCCTGGGCTGGATACCCCAGCTCCGAATGCATATGTATCACTCGGGGTACGAAGGGAATCGTCGTTAACCCATTGTCGATTTCCCGGCATACCCGTACACGATTCTAATGTCTTTATAAGAGGCATAGCCCAGGACGGTGGATCTACCATGCCTCCAAGGAGAAGCTTCGCTGTGACAGGCGAATCATACGCTTGAACATTCGCATCTTGTCGTTCAACGATGACTGAGCCTTCCACGGAAACTCCACCAAAGAGACCACGGGTTTTAGAGTAGCTGTACCTACAAATACCGGTAAACCAAGGAAGCCTAACTGATAGACAATGTGCTCACATCGCTGCGACTTTGCCATTGGTATTAACTGCTCCGGTGGCTTCTCCGTTGCGTCCTAGGGGTCCAAGTGCAATACTCATATTTCCCCCGAGAGTGAGTGAACCAGCAGCCATGAAAGACCTCTATGCGAATTTAAGTTCGTGAAGGTTCCCGGTTTACCAACGACTTACTATTGCCTGTATAAGTGGTTAGTAAGTTCTGATGACAGAGATCTGATGATGTAGCTCACAGCTCTGGAGTTGAGAACGACTAAGAAATCTGTCATTTCAGCACCAGCTTGTCCGCCAACACCCAAACCAGCAGTCCCAATTGCACTCGGAGCGGACCAAGCTGAAGAAAAATAAGAGGAGGATACAGAGGCGAGCCATAGTCTACGCACTTCCGTCCTCAAGCTTTGCTATTACAATACCACTGCCCGCTCGCGCCGAGAACACGAATCCTGCTTTGAAAACGGTGAAGATCGCAAAGCCCTTTGCATTTTCAAGAACTGTTCGTGGAATAATTCCGTCAAGACCGTTATTACCATTATCTACAAACGATTTGACTGTCGGATCGTCAGGATACGTGTAGCGGTGATGATTCGAAATGAGCGTACAGATCTTGGCAGCTTTGAGGCATTCCTTGGATAAAGGCTGTGGTAATGGGTTCGTGAGCTTCATGGTGGTGGTATAAGGAAGAATGAGTGAGGTCGCGGAGAGTGCGGTGGATGAGAGCGCCGAGTCCGGTGCTGACTCCAAGGTGCTAAAGCAAGCAGCCCGGCTGGAATTCCTTGATGTTATCAATGCGACTTCATCTTATCTTATCTTATCTAGCGCCCCTGCATTGCTGCATTTCTGATGCCCTCACCATGTTCACTGTCAAAGGCGTCCCTGACTTGTCGCCTCAATGCGCCATCATGCATCAGCCTTCGTTTGCCCGCACCACATTCACCTTGACCATATCCATGGCCCTTTTCGCCATGCAATACGCTTTGTAGACCATTTCCGTTCTTCGCGTTACACATTGCTCAACATAGAGCGCCCACAACCAGACGAGCGTACAGTACTGGAACTCAAAGACACCGCCACACCATTGGCATTTGACACCAGGCCCTTGTCACCCACATAGCCTCTTCCATCGCGCGACTATTTTACTTAACTTCATCGTGAACTCTGCGTTGACTTCAAGCTTGTCCTCCTCGGTAAATCCGTCATGTTAGCATATGGATCTCTCTCGCGGTTGTCCTGTATCCTTCTCTTCTGGATCAACATGGCATCTGCGGTATCGTTTTTAGAACAGGTGCGTCCCGCCATTCGTCACATGTTTTGGCCATCCATGAATATGCAATCAATACAAAGTCATTCTACTTTAACTACAATGATCCCGGTCAACCCGTCCCAATTCCAGTGACAGGTTCGTAGGTTGGTTGCACTATAAGCCGTGTCTGACCGTGTATTAGCCCAATGTGACGCCATACATTTGGTTTGGGAGCGCAGTACAGCGACGGGGTAACTTCACATTTCTTTATATCTTGGCCCCTGGTATGCTCAATATATCTTTCAGACCAAACCCTACTGCTCCGTATTATCTTCAAGTATACACATCGTACGCCCTACTCTGTTACATCTCTCTTCGATCTTTCTAACTTCCTGTTCACAGAACTTTTATTGTTCCATTTATAATCCCAGCCGGAAGCGGGCTAAGCTTTGTGGGTATCGGATATGCTTCTTTATATAACCAGAAGTTGACCATATAGATAGGATTGGGCTGTTCCTTTCAGTCCAGGCACTCAAGTAAGTGAGACCCCTTTATACAAAGTATAGCATGAACTTACTGGTCTGATTACCCTAGTACCAAATATGCATGGTAATATACATTACTTTCATTCTCTTGTTGTTCTTTGATGGCTTACATGTCTACTATTATCTAGTTCGACAAGAACGGTAACACAGGTGGCTGCCAAGCAACTTACACTGTAATCCCGCCCACCACGACACCCAAGTGTGAAAATGTCACATTTCCTGCTGCGCCTCTGGATATTCAGGCAGAAGTCGATAATGGTCCCATGTCACAATTCGGTTGGATCGATCAAGTCTGTATAGAATGCCATACGATTCAACTCTATGAATACTCAGCTAACGACTTTAACAGTGTACCGACATATCTGTCACTCCCAAGAACGGCACACCTCCATATACATTCACAGTATGTTATTTTATATTTTATTGCTGCTTGCTTATTGACGTATTCTTATCAAATAACTAGGTAGCGCCTGCCCTACACCCTCCATATAACATCACCAGTAACTCGATGACTAGCATGAATTGGACAGTCAGTTTATCATGGGCTTCGTCCTTCTTTGTCAGTGTCGTAGACTCGACGGGCAATGTTTGGTCCAATGGACCCCTTCATAGTGGAGGCAACGGACCAACATCGTGCCTCTCGGATATCCCTTCAAAGTATGTTACCAGCAATAGCTATTGACATCCATCACTCAAGATTTCCTTTACAGAAAGTCCTCAGATGTCAAACTTAGTGTTGCAGTTGGATCTGGCGTAGGTGGTCTAGTGTTGGGCCTTCTCGCCGGCATTTCGGCAGCATGTGTATTCACGGGAATATGTCGTAAGAAACGACGGACAGATCCATTCTTGGACCTTTCTGCGTCGGAACCTGGCTCCCCACACGACACAACATATATGCATCCGTCTGTAGTCTCATCGTCTCACTACAGGCCTGTGCCTTCCACGCCGATGGGAGTGATGGACTCCTCGATGGGAAGTAGTAATCCATCGGCCAACAGTCTCATGCATCGCCCTGGACACTCTTCCATGCATTATCAAGTTGAACCTTTCTTAATGCCCGGAGAACACGGGCAAATTCAAGGGTCGCAATCACCGACAACGACCCCATATGAACAAGCGCAATCTAGAGCTCGAGCGCCCTCTGTTCAAGAGTCCCATGCAAGCAGTTCTGCTCCTCGACAACAAGGCTCTGTGTATGTAGTACATCATGATAGTGGACGGGCACCAGTAACGGTATATCATGAGGATGGTACACAAGTAGTCGAGCTCCCACCGAGATATCCCGAAGACCCACAGCGTCCACACCCTGTGGTTATTGGCGGACACGCGAGCGACTCGAGAAGTAATAGTGATGGGCTCAGTGATCTTCGAACGGATCCTGGCGAAGGCCCTGCTTTCTTACAACAGCCAAGGAGGGCTGCACAGGCACAAAAGCCTGCGAAAGGGTCATTTACATCTAATCCCTCCGCTTCATGATTAAATAATGCATACTTATGGATTATTTTTACTTTGTTGCGGCATATGGGTTCTGGGTTTTTAGTAAATATATTCGTTGGGTAATCCATCCGTCTACCGAGCCACGTTTTAGCCTCCAATGTAAACACCAATTGGGCATGGTTTCCAATCTAAGGTATCACCGAGAGATTCCCATCCCAGCGCCCTCAGAATGGGTTGATGGGTTGATGTTGCAACTGAAGAGGAAGAGTTGCTTAAATTTGTATTCTGCGTATTAAGCATAGCAGCTAAGCGCTGGTTCATAACGGCAAGATCGCTCGGCTCCCAGGACTGTGTCTGACGAATAAGTATTAACCAAGGAAACGTGATCTGCGAGATCTTACCGAAAAGTCAGTCTTGGGTGGTAACAACAGCAATTGAAATGCCTGCTCCATTGCTGTGTTCTTGCATAACGATGCCAGAAGTGTAAAAACTCTGTGGGGTGCATGGTAAGGACCAAGACAGATGGACAGTGATGTGATTTACGTTTTAGAGACTGGTAATGAATCCTGACGCAAGGGGACATTTCGACCCAATATTTGCATCACATGAATGATTATATCTTCTCTCCTAGACTCCGAGTCATGAGGAGAATCCGTTTCCAGTGTCGTTATACACCATATTAGCCAGCGTGCTAAGCAGATATCATAACTTGAATCTGATGGTTTATCCTGCTCGGTAGGAGTAGACATTATGTGGCTGCCACAGAGGCTAGTAACGATGCTGTCACAAAGAAAGAAGCAGAAGTCAACATGGAGCATTTGCAAATGTTGCAAAAGAGGTGTCCAGAGTAACACAGAAAAACTCGGAGGAAATGTACTGTCCTCTGGGACTGTACGTTTCCTAGAGATGACGAATATATAAGCAAAGAAATATAGAGACTTCTAGCATTCTTACTTTTTTGACAACGGTACAAGCATTCCCTTCTCTAGAAGGCCATCGCAAAGTACCTCCAAAGCCCATCTTTCTTTGGGATCTTGATCTCGCTCTGGAGCATTGTCAATACTTCCCCCGGAGTTCCACCCAATGTTTCCGTCACTAACATTAGCAGAAACAGTAGCTTCCGCTATCCAACGTTCAATATCCTTCAAGACAGTCGAGATTTGTGGTTTATATTGCGTTCGCAAAGATGTATCTCGGGTAACAGCTTTGAGCAGGCTCTTGTAGTGCCTTAATATCGGAGCAAGTGGTCGTAGTGGGACAGGCTGGGATTGTGATCTAACAGAAGGATTTATCGTTGGAAGAAAATAGTTGTGCAGAATCCAAAGCATAGACTACATTTGACCGCGTTAGTGTGTAAATACTGGTGGATAAAGAGACATGATACTTGTCTAGTTGCCTCCCGTAGCACTTCAAGACTGGGCATCTCTTCGTGTGTAGCAGCATGCCTCAATTCCACGAGCCAAGGTGGTAATCCTAGTTGGTTTGCGATAGACGCAATTGAACGCGCATATGCACCAAGTTGAAGTGGGTCGACAAGGCCATTTACAAGTCTGATGATTGCTGTTGCATAACTTTGTCGAAGAGCCAATGAAGACGAGAGCTGGCCCTGATGTGAGTGATCGTGGAGTGTGACCACTAAGAGTGATAGTGCTGATTCAAGAGCATGTGAAAGGGTCGTAGTGGCCTTCCAAGCCGACAGCTATATATTAGCCTGAATTATTGGTTTGTTTATGAGAACAGTGTTGCAAGTATAGAACCTACTCTATCAACAGCTAACCTCTTTGCATCGAGATCGTTTTCATCGGTGTATATCCAAGAACATAGCTGATCTAATTCCGTTAGTGCTGTCCAAGGAACACGTCGAGGAAGTCTCATTGAGTGTTGAATATAGTCTGAATATTTGTGAGTGCCCGAAGATACTGAAAAGTTGTGGAAATAAGGAAGAAAATCAAAGAGAGTGAAAAGTAAGTTTTTGGTTGCTTTTAGCATCTAATCTATACTGTCACGTGTCATGCTACGATCATAACGGGATCAAACTCATGTTCGGTTTTCCTTTTCAGGAAATATTCGGATGCCCTGAGGCAATTGGCAGAACGCGTTAACTTGGCTTGAAGCTTAATTCGGACCTCCACGATCTCTTACGACCTATACGATACCACCTGTGATACCTTCCTCTCAGATATGCCCGCTCTTGATGTTCGTGGAAAAATTGCAGCCGCACAAATCGCTTTCTATGTGCCGGTTGCTGTCCTCACTATCCTGCTAGTATTCCGATATGCTTTTCGACGCGATGCTGGCTGGTTCTTCCTGCTTATATTTGCTCTCGGTGCGTACACTTAGTTCAGACATCTCATTATTGTTCTAACTCTGAACATCTGTAGTTCGTATAACAGGAGGGGCCCTGTTAGTTGCGGCAGAGATGCAACCGTCGAATATCGATCTCTTTATTGCTGCCTACATTATACAATTTGCTGGATTGGCACTGCTTATGATGTCAACGATTGGTTTCCTTGGAATGGCGTAAGTCATGTAATTGTTAACCATGGTGGCTTTTCTGATTCCTACCAACGCAGTGGGCAACACACCTATAGTGATGTTCCACGGCTCTCTATCATGTTTAGAATAATTGGCCTTTTGGCTTTAACAGCTTTGGCAGTCTCGATTGCTGGCGGTTTACTGGGTACTCATGTAAACCCTGATGCAGGCTCAACAGGTTTGATTCTGCGTCGGGTTGGTGCTGGGATATTTGCCGGCCTTTATGTTGCTCTCACTTTGATACATTTCGGTACCTGGACCTATCGTTGGCACTTGAAGAGCTACCGTAGGAATGTAAGTTTACTATGTTCGCACTGTTCAAATATGCCTCTCAATATTTATTTTCTATCCAGCTACTATGGGGTATTTCGACCGCATTACCGTTTCTGGGTGTTCGCGTGGCCTACTCGGTTTTGGCCGCATGGTCCTCCTCTGACCTGTTCGGTCTATCCCTTTCTTCAAACCCTACATTGGCACGGTTCAATCCAATAACTGGGGACTGGGTGCCATTTCTGATTATGTCACTCGTGATGGAATACGCAGTCGTGCTAATATACCTACTATCCAGCACATGGCTTTCTCGTCGCCGTCTCTAGGATACTTTCTTCTTAGTCCTATGTAATATATGCAACTTGGACGTTGAAAATAGAATATGAATATAATGAAGAAAAAATATACAATGCTACATGTCATATATATTTGTCTAAGCACATATGTATTTTCGAGCATCATAGTCAAGCAACTTCCACTCCATCGCAAAGCGATGAATGCCGAAGGCTGGAAGACGCTCCGGCTTAATTGAGCTCCATGATATCTACCCTAGAGCCCAATACCCTTTTTCCTGAAGAGAAGAAGAGTTGCTTCGCTGTATGCAAAAGCTGCTAAGAGGGAGATTGTTGAAATACCAACCGCAATTTTTGAGACTAAATAGTCACTGGTCATGTGATAATTCGGCCATCACCGATGTGCAGAAATAGAAATGACATCAGCCTTACATCAGTGATCACACCAACTCCTCATATAAAGGCAGCCAACTCGTATGCTGGTGTGGAATACGATGATCTCTCGTCTGCGCATCCTTTTACATCATTTAAACCAATCCAAAGCCACCATGTCTACTTCAACCGCTGCCATTCACAATACTAATAAGGCCTGTTGTACTATCCCACCCGTCCAGTCTGACTATACTCCGAAAGGATCATTTAAACCTTATGGCGATTTTAAAAAGGTATATGTCACTGGTTCTGGCTCAGATAAACATGCGCTCGTATGTGTTTTCGACATTTTTGGGTAAATATTTCGAAAATGCAATGTCTGCATTCATTTGTTCTTATGGATATTCATTGTAGATACTTCCCGCAGACACAGCAAGGGGCAGACATCCTCGCATCCACCCTTAATACGACAGTTTACATGCCTGATTTCTTCGAGCCTAATCCACCGTTTCCATATTCAAAATACCCTCCCCAAACAGATCAGGATAAGAAGGACATTCAGGAGTTCTTTGGTGGCACAGCAAAACCCTCTTTTGCAGTTGAGAAACTTCTTGCTTTCGGCAATAATCTCAAAAAACAAGGAATTACAAAAGTTGGAGTATACGGTTTTTGTTGGGGTATAGAGTCTTTATTTGAAAAACAAAAGTATCGTCACTGAAACTATCACATTTAATTAGGCGGTAAGGTTGTCGTAACATCTGCTAGTGACGTAACACCATTTAGTTCTGCCGCCATTGTCCACCCAGCGTATGTAAATGAGATCTCTGTTAAATTTCCGAACATTATTTCTGACACTGATTATTCGATTTGTCTCTAGAATGCTCTCAGTTGATGATGCTAAGAAGTTGGCCATACCCCTCGCAATTTATATTTCCAACGACGAACCTGTTGATGAGGTACGGTCGCTGGGTTGTTGTATTTTGGTCTCAAACGCTAATAACTAATCTACTTCTATTAGTATAACGGCATCGTCGATGTGCTTGCTAAGAAACCATTTGCTGCAAATACCGATCACAAGCACTACAAAAACATGTCCGTTTTTATCACCATGGGGTTAACATTTTGAGATGCTAATCGGCAAGTGATAGGTTTCACGGATGGGCTGCTGCAAGAGCAGATTTAAAGAATGACGAAAATAAGAAAGAGTACGCTGACACCGATTCTATTACCTGTTACATAACTAATTCATCGCTTATGCTAGATACGAGGACGTATATTCAAAATTAGCAGATTTCTTCCACAAGACACTCGTATAGATAGTTTAGTGTAATGTCCCGCTTGAATAACTTACTATGTTGTAAAATCATGATGCTCTAAGACTCGCTTCTACATTACACAGATATTTCGTGAATTTCAGTGTTATGTGTATTCCATAAGGTCAGAAGGATAATCTTCTTCTACTTTCCAAAGCCAGAAGGGGCCTATTATTAGTTTAATAAAGGCTTTCTACAAGGCATTGTTAATGCAATTTACCAACTGGGTCATCTGTCGGTGAGAAAGTCACTGTACAATTCTTATTTCGGATCACAGAATATATACCTTGGTCATGGGCTACAGTTGTCCAAACCCCTACCACACCCATGGCGCTACCAGTATCTCCTATTTGAATGCCGGTAGAACTACAAAAGAAAGGTGATTTCATATGATGTGTTATTCGGTCATTAAAAAATACCGAACCTCCATTGAGGACTACTATCATAGATCGTCATCTGTAAATGAAACGGTTAATTTATAAAACCAGCACAAATATATTACCCACAAATTGCCAGTGCACTTTCCCATCCTTCCCCATACGTACGAATCCTTCTACAATGGCCTCATTACCATTAACACCTTTGGAAGAACCAGAAAAATACAGTGGTGGGTAAGGATCATGGCTCGTCATTTCTCCACTTGTCGCAAAACGATAGGCTCTTGAAGATTGCATGGGTATAATGTGTAACTTAAATTCCATCAAACGTGTGGCTTCGCGAAATCGAGGATCTTCAAAAAACTGGGGATGCCGGGGTCCATCTGCCAGGTCAGAATACTACAGAACGTTAGATAACTCATCTCTGTGAAGGTCTATGAACTATACATTAAATGCTGAAGAGAGAGAAATATATCAGTCAAAGGGAGATGACATCGCAATAACGGCATACCGAACAAGTCACTATACGATAGTATATATTCAGTGATGGAATGTAACAAGTTGTAGTTCAAACCAACCGGTAATCCATGAAGCAGACGTATCGTCGCCATTTTCCTATTGATGGAAGTGTGAGAATTGATGCCTAGGTAACTAACAGGACAAATTGCATACCTTCGACTCCGGCCCAATCCTTGCACGAGTAGGTTCCTGGTGCTGAATGTGGCCGAGTCGCTTGCAATCCAAGAGGTGGCCGAGTCGATGCCCATCTCTCCGGTAATTCACGTAAATTCATCAAAATGACGTTGACGAGATTCTCGACATGTATCCAGTTTATACTTCCATCTACCAGGTAAGGACCCCAGGTATTATCTGAGCCATAATTTCGTAAATCGTATACATAACTTCTGCTTTCACTGCGTCTCTGCATGGCGTATGCAAGAGTATGATTGTTTCCGCTATCCTGGATTGATGCGGTACAAATGGCACGTAGGTGGGCCTGTAGCATGTTCGCGTCAGTGGAGCTTACTGTATTCTCTAGAATACGGGACGCCTGCATAATGCGTTCAAGCCACAGCAGGGTCTTAGACGGAGGTGCAGATGCATGGAGGGAACTTAGATGAGTGGTGGTCGGCGGTGCTGCTTCCTGCAGGGCAGAAGCGAATATCCCAAGGGCATATTGTCTCTTGGGTTGAGGCGCAAAATCATCGGATGCAATGAGCTCAGCATGTAAGCGACTAGTGAGACCACTGCGCCAATCAATTACAGTCGATGTTGTTGGGAGACCTGCTTCTCTTCGTGCGTTAAGGACTTCCGTTGGATGATCAAACAAAGCGATGAAAAGCTGGCGCCACAAGTATTGATCAATTGGAAGGTAAACCAGATTATATGCTAGTCGGGATGCTCTGGAGAAAGCTGCCACATCCCATGGATGGCAGAATGCGAGTATACGTTGCGCAAGCTCCACTGGTATGGTAAAAATGTCGGGATAACCCGTCGTGAGCGGCATCTGAAGCGATCGCTGAGATCAAGCTAAGATTAAGGAAAGGAAACTGAGAGATAGGTGGATGACTGGAGTAAAGCCTGAGTAAAGCCTAGCTTTCGGTTCAATGTACATGTATGCGTTGACAAATTGCCTGGTGGCACTCCTGGGAGCTGAGAACCAAATGATGAAGTGCGCGTCCGTTTCGCCGACTGCAGCTAACGGAAGGCATTCTAACCATATGCATACGACGTCTCAACCGTCGTGACCATTGGTACACATGCGCAAGTGCATCGGATACTTACTCCATAATAACTCATTTCCCTATGGGCATTATTCTAGTACCGAGCGAACCTGAGCTGAGCGCTGAAGGCTGTGCTTGTGCTTGCCTTCTCCGAACACGGTACCACGAGCCTAGTCATCCATCCGGTTGGCCAGCGGTTTACAGTCCATACATACCTCTTTAGCTCTTGTCATGCGAAAGCTGATACTTTTAACGTTTGTTTATGGCAGCATCGCGTTCCAGTTTCCCTTCCAGTTTCCGTTCCTCAGACCCAAGCTAGCTCTAAATCAAGCAGTCACTGAAGATGCCTTTGTGTTCACGACCCCGAAAGTTGCCATTATAGGAGCGGGTGCTGGAGGTAGCTCATCAGCTTTCTGGATCGCAAAAGCGAAGGAGAGATTCGGTGTCAACATCGAGGTTGACGTCTATGAGCGGGAACATTATGTTGGTGGTCGTAAGTCTTATTATTTGTCACTAAATCGGTCTGCGGTTAAACCTTTCGTAGGAAGCACTGTAGTATACCCCTACGAGAATACCAGTCTGCCCGAGCTTGAGCTTGGGGCATCAATTTTTGTGAAAGCGAATAAAAATCTTTGGAGAGCTTCTGACGAGTTCAACTTGACGCGTCGTAGTTTTGGCGCAGAAGATTATGAGACTGGTATCTGGGATGGAGAAAAAATATTGTTATCGGTACGTGTTGTTCATTGCAGTTTCTATTTTACCTAAATTATGTACTCGTTTTATTTACAGTTCGGAGGTAGCTGGTGGGATACGGTGAAAGTCCTTTGGCGGTATGGGATCTTCTCTCCCAAGAAAACACAGACGGTGTGAGTAGTTTATTCTAGTCACAGCGCCGTTTATACTCGGACTAAACTTGAGCAAACTACTCAGCGTCGGAAACATGATCGACAAGTTCCTCACACTTTATGCCCTAGATGCGCCTAGATGGGACAACATCTCCGACTTGGCTTTCGCTCTTGACTGGTCCCCCTTTATCCTCAATACCACTCAGCGCTACCTTCTTAAACAAGGAGTTTCTGAGAAATACATAAATGAAGTGGTTGAAGCAGCTACACGAGTCAATTATGGACAGGTAATGTGTATCGTACAACGTTTCAATACCTACTACGATTCGCTAACGCAAGGAATACTTAGAACGTTGATGAAATGCATGCCTTAGAAGGTGCTTGCTCGATGGCTGCTACAGGAGCCGCTGCAATCAAAGGAGGAAACTACCAAATCTTCGAGCAATTCCTCAAAAGATCCGGTGCAAACGTTCTTTTGAATACCACTGTAACCCATTTTAACTTCAATGTGTTGTCAAATGATTTAATGAATCCTTAGGTGGAAAGTGTGTTTCCAAAGTCGGCGTCCTCTCACCTATGGACAGTGAGAAGTGGACGAGGCTCTGTGGACTATAAGGCTGTCATCCTTGCTGCACCGTACTCCTCTACAGGGATTGCCTTTCCCCTTTCTATCTCAAGCCAGATTCCTAAGCAGCCATACGTCCATTTACACGTTACGCTCCTTACTACAACGTCACCTACTCCCAGTCCAGAATACTTTGCTATGTCCCAAAGTTCTGTCGTACCCCGCATGATGCTGACAACATATCAAGGCGTGAGGAACGGGGGTAAAGAGCCACAGTTTAACTCGCTATCATATCATGGATTGGTACGCGAAGGCGAATGGGCGGTCAAAATTTTTTCGAAGGAAAGAATCACTGACGAGTGGTTAAACAATATTTTCAAGGGCAAAGTTGGCTGGGTCTTCAGGAAGGAGGTAAGCATGTATGACTTTCTGTACGGCCCCTTCTTGCTGATTTGGGACATAGTGGGATGCATATCCGAAGCTTCCTCCAACCTCCTCATTTCCTCCAGTTAAATTGGATCAAGGCCTTTACTATGTTAATGCATTTGAACCGTATGTTTCGCACTCCTTGCTCTCAGCATTTATAGGTGAATGTTGAGTATGATTTCCTACAGATTTATTTCAACCATGGAGACCGAAACTATCGCGTCACGTAATGTCGTCGACCTTCTTTTGAATGAACATTTCCATTCCAGTATCTGCGGTACCAGGATATCAGAGAGGAAAGAAAATCTCACATTCAAGGATACAGGCGATTTTGTTGCAGGATGGGATTGTTAATACAAAGCGCTGCATAAATAATTCGAGGTATATATATATGCATATGATTTAAGGGAATGTGTGGAATTACAACATAGTTTGAATACAAGCTATGTGATCTGCCCGTTTTCAGGTTTCTCGAAAATAGGCTCCAAGGGCAGTTCGCTAGATATCCGTGGTCCTGTGGTACCATTACCATTAGCTTCTTGGGAAGCAACCCGTCGAATCTCGAGGTCAGGATGTCCATGCCGATCACCCCCCGCAACTGGCGCATCATACAACCCCTTTGTCCCATCAGATATATCGGAAGGCCATCTACTATCAGTGACATCGCGACGTATCTCAATATAGTCGCTAGCAAATTCGCCAATCTAGTTAACAAGCGTTATTAGCACTCAATCTGAACAACTTGATGTTACTAACCTCGACCTCATCCATGCCTAGTCGTTCACCTTCTGCCGTACTCCTAAGTTGGAGTCCTGGTATGAGGTCCACCCCTTTTGCAATTAGGGCAGTGACAACGAATGTATATGCGCAAGTTGCAATGACATATGCTACTTGCATATAAAGCTGTTTCCAGTTGCGGTCAATCCAACCGCCAGGAATGCCTATGTTTACGTCATCTGCTGCAATGATAGTCGTGGAGGCAAAGAAGGCATTCAGTAGTAGGCCAATAATACCCCCAACGGCGTGCTCAGCAAACAAATCCAGTGCATCGTCAATTCTCACAATGAACTTGACTGTTCAAAGTATGAGTACGACGCATCATTTAATAGCTTCAGACTCACTTTTCGTCGCAAAATTGCAGAGTGCGCCTGACAAAATACCCACGACCACAGATGACCATGGATGCAAGAATCCAGAAGATGGCGTCGCAGCTACCAACCCGGCGATCGTACCAGAGCACAAGCCCACCATGCTCCAATGGCGCTCGATTCTGTAATCGAGCAAGCACCACACCATACCTGCAAATGAGGCGGCTACCATCGTGTTCCATATTGCGAAAATTGCGCGAAGGTTTGCACCAAAGGCACTCCCTCCGTTGAATCCAATCCAACCGAACCAGAGAAGAAAAGCTAAAACGATCAACCGTGTACCATATGTTAGGGGTAATGGGACTCACTTCCAAGGCCGACCAAAGATACATTATGTGGCCGAAAGTTAAGCAACTCCCTCTCCTGCCTACGTCCCAACACCCAAGAGAATGCAAGTCCACCAATACCACTTCCAATCTCGACAGGACCACCACCTGGGCCAAATCTTAGAAGTTTATAACTGAGGGAATTCAAGTGATTAACCGTACCTGCGAAGTCCAGAACACCCCATTTGAAAGCCCACCCATGAGTACTCCAAACCCAGCAAGCCAGAGGACAGTACACTAAAGTCATCCAGATGAAAATAAAGACCATTGCCGGGAAGACTCTACCGCGCTCCGCAAGACCTCCCATTAAGATGGCAGCTGTAACGCAGCCGAATTCCATCTGGAAGAAACTGTAGAGTATCTCTGGAATGAGAGGAGAGCCAGGAGATGGGTCAGCCATTACTTTCATCAACCCAAAGTTTTTAAGGTTTCCAATGTAGCCATTTGTTGCAGAGGTGGAAAAGGCCAATGAATATCCCCAGAAATACCACTGGAATATGACAACGGCATTGCTGGCGCAGACAGCCCAGATTAGAGACACTACAAATGTTGAGTCAGTTAAATAGTATAATGCGATGGATTTGAGACGTACAAGCGCTTTTCCTTCTAGAGAGACCAGAGTATAAAAACGCTGCGAGAGAGAAATTTCTATTGAGTAGGAGATAGTGGAAGTGAGCTAAAGAGTTACCAAGGCCGGGTACCATCAGGAAAACCATCGCACCCGCGACTATGATAAAAGATAGATCGCCTCGGTCATATCTGCCAGAGCATGATCAGATTAATTGTAAGAAGGCTGACCGAAGTACACATACTGGTTGGTATCGGCACCTTCGTTTGAATAAATTCAGAACAAGCTATAAGATGAGGAGGAGGGGGACCTACGACGAATGTTGGTAAGATTATAAACACCCCTCAACTCCATTCCCGAGAAGGGTTGCAGGTAAGCGGGAGAACTGTGTGGCCTGGGTCTGTAGACAGGCGTTTTTAGGTAGCAAATGCAAAGGAAGGATGGTGCGCTCAGGAGGAGAAGAAATAGGGGGGAGGAAGGAAATTGCTTGGTCAAGCCACTGGATCAGTGCCTAAGTGAGTCTAGTCAACTTATTATCTATCACCGCGTGCATGCGTCCAGGGCTCCAATGCAGCGGCTGAAGTCACTTCCATGCCGTGCACCCGACTTATCTCGTCCTTTTCCATGTTTTCTCCGGACACTGTGACGTCACGCGTCGGGGTGATCTTTGTGCTAGTAACAAAATAAAGCAGTACTTCACAGAATGAAAGAGCGTACTTTTCAACTCCTGTTTGCATTTGGGACACTGTGTGACGGCAGAACTCTACGCATGGGGACAGCAGACGCCACCGTTGGTTTCGCGCGAGTTCCGCAGGAGCAAATCATCGGCATCAGCCTTTTCTCAGTTCACATGACTTCACAACGGGCAACATAGCGGACATCCTCCTTCTCTTCTCCTTGATGAATGTGCAGGACTTAAGCTATTCTGAGCCTAACAGGACCGCCTAATACCATTCGGTATAAATTTGTAGTGTACAAAGGATATGTATGTTCTGGCCAGATACCTAACTGAGGTACAAAATCCGTACCGTGGTTGCCGCCGAATCCTTATCTCGTTGATTCTTGTCCGAAAATCCGTTTCTGAAGTGCAAAATAGCCGATATTCTGATATTTATCAAGGAATTATGCTTTGGAAGGTCGAATTGTTCTTTGAAAATCCTATTACCACCGTACCAGATACTAGTAATACCAGTTACATACATCCTGGCAGGAAATGTCGGCCGACAAAACAAACAGTGCGCAGTGCGAACAATTGTCAACCTTTGGTCATGCTTATGGCAATCAATGGAACTGCTTCATCGTCAGCGCGGCGTGAGAGTGCTGGCAAAGAAAGATGGAGAGTCGAAGAAACGAGAAGAGAAAATGATGCCAGGCTTGGAAGTAGCTCCTCAACTCTCTCAGACAACTCCTTCGAAGTGTCCACTTCGGAAAGTTTGGAATCAAGTTTTTATCAATCGCTGTAGATGGCTCTTGACTGCATCTCCCATGGATTCGTTCTTTGGCGCAGCACAGAACCACCATTCTTCATTGATTTCCGAAGTACTGGATGGTAGTTCCCAGACAGTACGTCCGATGAGGTTGTTTCCGGTACGCAGTGGGGCGTGCAAAATGCGGCGTTGAGCATATAAGAACGACTATTGGAAGGATGTGACAATCACCCAAGTACCCTCACATACACCCATATAATAATCATACCGCCATGAAGGGTTCTATATCAGCGTCCCAAGTGAGTGGAAGTTGTGTAAGTTGTGTTTGATGCCGAGTTCCTGATGTGCTTTCAGACGAAACAACAAGCGCTATCGGCATTGGGAGCATTACGCAAAAGAGTTGTCTATAGGTTCGAGCTAGTGAGTAGTCGTCCTGAGCGTCAAGGGGACTTGCTAACTTGTGAGACTGATAGACGTCTATACTGCGACGACCTGGAAATCATGTTGACAAAACCTCTGCATATTCATGTGAGGTAAGTAAGCGACGTTCGCCTGTCAAAGTCAAGAGCCAACACCCGCGAACAGACAAAGAACAAGTCTAAATATGAGAGTATAATCAAGGCCGATAACATACCAGCAGAATGTTATTATATTTTCCAGTAATACAATAATGAGAATGTTCAAGGATCGAGGAGAATGCTTCAGTTATGAACGTCAGATATTGAATGCCATGAAAGGATTTAAACGACCCAGATGTCTGGTACTGAGGTACAGCTTGCTGGACCAATGTCATTGATGTATACCCATGCCAGTGGGTAGTTGCAGTTGCACAACGCAAGTCAAAAACTCTCCCCTCTTCACCTCAGTATTTGGCACGGGAATGTTTGTTCTTGGTTTGTATCGCTGCTCATGACACATATGACGAGATAAGATAAATGCGAATTGTATTATTCCATTTACTTCATGGATGAACGTAGAGTACATATGTGTTACACGGTGGTCCATAAAAGGTTTACTTCTTGACCTCTTTTTCGAAGTCCTTCTTAGCTTCACGAGCACCTGCTGCTGCCTGCGTTGTTTGAGTAACGACGCAAAGTAGATGATGGTAATTGCCATACCTGGTGAGCCTTTTGCCCTGTCACACGACCGGCATGCTCTGCGTCTTGCTTAGCCTCTGTTGCAGTTGCGCCTGCATTGATGGTACGAGGTTAGCATGATGCGGGGTGTGCGGTAATACACGACACCTACCGATGGTTTCCTTTGCAGCATTAGTCGCATGCTCGCCCTTGTCGATTGCGGAAGCCAATCCTTGGCCAACTTTCTTGTTCACCTGATGCAATATGGTAAATCTTTTGTTCAAAGTTATAACGACAATTCACGTACCTTGTCCGCTACCTCTGAGACTTTCTCGGTCACAGTCTTGCATGCAACTGGGCTTGTCGAGAATGCTCTGCGCGAGACGAAAGGACGTGCTGTTGAAGTGATTACAGTGCGGAACATGGTTGAAGAAGTATGTTGTATGAATGGAAATTGGTGAATGGTTTGGCGAGAGTGGGCTATAAAAGCGGATTGGGTGATGACGTCGTTTGGGATGGATCAAATGACGCAGCTGCATCAATTACGCTGTAACGATAGGCGATGGAGTGCTTTGAATGTGCCATAGTAGCGGGTCACGAAACCTAGGAGTATACCACGACGACACATTGGAGAATGCTGAGGACAGACGGTACCGTCTAGACTCTACGCGGCCAACGATGAGTACGCGAACGGTGCGCTTAGTCGGAGACAGTGACTGATAGCGTGCCTCGGCACAGACACGGCGATGGATATTCCCAGGCTGTGATTGGCCAGACAAAAGAAAATGAGTTGATACTCAAATGGGCCCATTTTACGCGTCGCGGTAAATAGCAGAGAAGAACTACGAAAAGCTGTCGCACGAGCATTTCACTTTGTTCTCGTCCTCGTCTTCGCCATGGACCGCTCCGCCTCTGCCTCTATCCCCTCCTCAACCGCAGACTCCCCTCTCTACGCCTTCCCAGCCTCCACCTTCTCCACCCTTCTTCAAGGCAAACCTGCAACATGGCTCTATACCACTCTCGCCGTCGTCTTTTCTCTCCTCGCTCTTGAGCAGGCCGTGTACAGATACAAAAAACGTCATCTTCCAGGCGACCGTTGGACTATCCCTATTATCGGAAAGTTTGCCGACTCCGTTTCCCCGTCTATGGAGGGCTACAAGAAGCAATGGGATTCTGGTGCCCTCAGCGCTATCAGCGTCTTCAATATGTGAAGTCCATTCTCGTTATTATTTCTCATCGCAATCTCATACCCTTTAGCTTCATCGTCATGGCGTCGTCCAACGAATTCTCCCGCAAGATTCTCAACTCTCCAACCTATGCAGAGCCTTGTCTCGTCCATTCCGCAAAGCAAGTTCTTCGACCTGACAACTGGTACGCGCCAGCATCTTATCTCTACGTGATACTGTTGCTCACAATTGCACAGGGTTTTCTTGACAGGCAAGGATCACGTCGAATACCGACGTGGTTTAAATACCCTCTTCACACGCAAAGCCCTCGGGTGAGTAGCTTGCTATCATGTCCCTATATCGAAAGGATCTTGATGTGTGTTTTAGAATTTACACCAGCATCCAGGAGACTATCACTCGCAAGCACTTGACGCAGTGGCTCGAGAGGGCCGCCAAGGATCCCTCCCCCCAACCTATCATGATGACCGCTCGCCATTTGAACATAGACACTTCGCTTCGCGTTTTCTGCGGAAATCACATCCCCGAACACGCTGCTTTGGATATTAACGACAAGTACTGGGCTATCACCCAATCACTCGAGCTTGTCAACTTCCCTCTCGCCCTGCCAGGAACTAAAGTTTACAAGGCTATTCAAGCACGCAAGGTCGCGTTGTACTGGTTGGAACTTGCAGCTGAGAAGAGTAAACTCTCCATGGCTAATGGCGGTGAACCTGAGTGTATGCTTGACGAGTGGGTCCAAACCCTCTCCCATCCCAACTACAAAGGCAAGCGGGAATTCAGCAATCTGGAGATGGCCATGGTTCTGTTCTCTTTCCTCTTCGCCTCGCAAGACGCCATGAGCAGCGGATTAATCTACGGATTCCAACATTTGGCTGATCATCCCGAGATCCTGGCTAAAGTTCGCGAGGAACAGGAGCGTGTCAGGCAAGGCAATTACGAGGCGCCCTTGACGCTTGAGATGATGGATGAGATGCCCTATCTTCAGGCTGTCGTCAAAGAGAGCATGCGCGTCAAGCCTCCTGTAACAATGGTGCGTTGGAGATAATTATCGTTGTAACTTATTAATCTGACAGCCGCCATAGGTCCCCTACAAATGCACCAAAGCTTTCCCTATCTCCGACAACTACACCGTTCCTGCCAACAGCATGGTTATCCCCTCGTTTTTCAACTCCCTCCATGATGCTGAGGTCTATCCCGATCCCGAACGTTTCGTACCCGAGAGATGGTTAGACCCCAGTGGTTCAGCTAATGCCAATCCCAAGAATTACCTTGTCTTTGGCAGCGGTCCCCATCGTTGTATTGGTCTCGAGTACGCTACTATGAATATGGCATTGGTCCTCGCCACAGCCGCTGTAATGTTTGACTGGGAGCATGAACTCACACCAGAGAGTGACAAAGTCGAGTGAGTCGAGTCTTTCTTTTCATTCTAGGCACACACTCACCTGTGTTCATAGTATTATTGCCACATTATTCCCCAAGGATGGATGCCGTTTGAAGCTGACTCCCCGCACATATGCTTAGACGACGTTGGAAGAGCAAGTAGATGATTAATATATTAGTAGTTTTATGCAGTGATATCATATATCACACCACTTACCCATAATATACAAAGACCTTATTGGTCAGTGTACACCTTTTCTCATGCTCAATGCTGCAGTCATTTGTGGTTGAAATTCGTGTGAGGAGAAGAAGTATCAAGATCGTGGTAAAGAAGTCGAAATACGCGGTGGCTATGCATTTTTGATTGAGGTCGCGACGTGTCGAGTTCCAATATTTATTTGCCAGCACAGGCTAGGTTCAACAATTGAGCAGACATCCTTCAGAGACGAAGAACGTTCGCGCTACAAACTACATGTCCACTGGCCCTATCTTCCAGGACCGTCCAACTTGAAACACTCTAGGTTGAAGACGCGACATTCACAGCCCATAGACGGGACATGAGAGGCACGAACGATAGAGACACAATGGCGGTGTCCTCTTCTCTGAGTAGTATCCATATCTCCCCGCGTACACCGAAAACACCCCGAGCAGAGAGATTGGAGGACGGAGAAGAGGATGTCGAGTTGGAGCTGCTTGGAGAGGATGAGCGATACCGCGCCACGCAGGACTTGGACGGTACCGATGGGCAAGCAATGGAGGCTGCAACATCGAAACAACCCATATCAGCAAAAGACAAACGGTCTATGGTTTTGTTGTGTGTGCTATGTCAGTCCTTCCGTGTGATCTTAAAACTATTCCTGCCTGACTTCTGTGTTATAGACCTTATACAGGGAGTTCCGGTGTGTAATATAACGGCTTAACGCGCGAGCTTTCGCTGACCTATCTCTGAACGTCGCTAGCTGGGACTTGCTCTTGGTGCGTTCTAATTAACATTCTAGAACATACGTACTTAACATGCGCGACATATCTAGGCTCGGTGCCCTTTCTACTCAAGGAGCACTTGTCGTACTCTCAGCTTGCGACATTTGCGCTTTCCAGCTATCCCTATTCTCTCAAACTATTATGGTCGCCTATCGTAGATTCGGTCTTCTTCAAATCCGTCGGTCGTCGGAAGTCATGGATCGTTCCAATGCAATTTATCGTTGGGACCTTGATGCTATATATTTCACTTAATGTACAAAAGCTGTTGGACGATGTAAGTATACACATATTCGCTTCATGTAAATTGCCGCTTATTCGTCCATAGCCCGGAAACAATGTCGGGGAGCTTACGTTCATTTTCACGCTTCTAGTTTCGCTCTCTGCTACCCAGGATATCGCGGTGGACGGTGAGTTGCTGTATGCGTTCCCAACTACTCTTCAACTCACCCTTTCTTCATCACTCTAGGCTGGGCTCTTACACTTCTCTCTCAGGACTGCTTATCATATGCTTCTACGTGCCAAACAATAGGGCTTAATACTGGTTTCTTCGCCTCATTTACTGTGTTCCTGGCATTTAACAGTGAAGCATTTGCGTGAGTTTTTTTTCTTCCCCTTTCATAACAATTACTAGGTTAATAGCCGCATAAACAGTGCAAAATGGGGTGTTCCTCATCTGACCTTGAGTGCTTATCTTCGGTTCTGGAGTATTGTCTGTTATGCAGTAACATTGTGGCTGCTGTTCTTTAAGAAAGAGGTTTGACAATTGCTTATTACAGCCACATATTTACTAACAATATCTTATTAGGATAAGGAGCCTGCAACTGAGGCAGATATGAGCATTAAAGGTGTCTATAAGACGATCTGGACGATATGTAAACTTAAGCGTACGTGTAAAAATCAGATATGAATGATGGGATGTACTAACTGTGGGTTTACAGATGTGCAGCTGCTCATAGTCATGCATCTATTTGCCAAAGTTGGGTTCGCTGCGAATGATGCAGCGACGTCTCTTAAAATGGTTGAAAAAGGCTTCAAACGAGAAGACCTAGCCATTGCAGTTTTAATTGATTTTCCATTCCAAATAATCGGCGGATGGCTTGCTGCAAGATGGTCTAGGGGAGATCGCCCACTCCGCCCGTGGATTTACGCATTCTGGCCGCGACTTGGCTTCGGCTTGGTTGCTACTTTAATTGTCTACTGGTTCCCTAAACCTCCGATATCCATGGGATTCTTTGCCTTCCTCGTGTTTCATACCGTGCTCTCGTCTTTTGCATCGTAAGCAGATTGAATCTATGTCCAAGTAGTTCTGACGTCAATTTATTCTTCAATAGCACTGTGCAATTCGTTGGCATTTCTGCCTTCCACACGCGCGTTTCAGACCCGCTTATTGGAGGAACTTATATGACTGTGCGTGAATTCCAGCGGGGATGCGTTGGAGTATTGACTAACGGTGCACGGTAGTTACTAAACACCTTCACCAATATGGGTGGTACATGGCCAAAATGGTTCATACTAAAAGGTTCGTGTGCATTATTAGTTGTTATGTAGACACGATACTGATTTTGCATAGGTGTTGACTTGTTTAGCGTCGCGACATGCAAAGTGAGTGACGCTGGTGTCGATATTGCAGTGAAAGGTGAATGGCGTCTACTCTACGTGCCTTGTTTTATTGCTTACAATGTACAGCGGCGGAGTGTGTGTCCGACCACGGGAAGGCATTATGCAAGGACATTAACGGTACGTGCGTGACGGAGACAGATGGGTACTATGTCGTGTCTGCGCTGTGCATGGTGTTCGGGGTAATATTCCTGGTCGCATATATTATTCCAACTGCACGAAAACTACAAGGTGAGAATATTGCCTGGAAATGCACGTGCATTGCTAACGTGTCCACAGCACTGCCCACGTCTGCCTGGCGAGTGAAGATGAGCTGAGAGGGATGGCGGTGTATATAGTATTCTAGTACTGCTGTAGACAAGAAAAGCACTTTGTAATCGAAGCCTGCCCTAATGCTGTGCAACGGGAAATATTTTCCACGTGTGAGTAGCTTGCCTCACGCTTGCACTGATTTTACTTTGCATTTTGCTACATTCTGCTCCACGCTCTCCTCGTCGTCTTTCGCGTCTTCCTCGCCCTTTAACATCTACAACATGTCTACCACAATGCACTTCGGCCCCGAGTGGATGCGAACCAAGCACCAGCCTCATCCCCGCTCGTCCCAGCATCCCCCGTCTCCCCCTCCAACAAACCCGCCCCTCTCCGCCACCTCCACCTATTCGGCTTTAGTCTCTGCTCCTCCTCCAGTACCATTTGAAAAGGATGACGACGCGCATCCCTTCCGCTATTCCAAAGAGGAGATGTTGAGAATCTACAAGGAGGGTGCAGGTAAGGGTGGCCTTGGGCTCGAGGTCGAGAGATGGGAAGGTGTCGTCCGCGAGCTTGGATCTGACCCTGTTGGAATCCATGACTTGAGCGAGGCAGAAAAGAAGGTTTGCTACAGGCTCTACTTCTCTCTTCACTTGTTATTCACTGCCGTCTAGCTTTTTGCAGGACCCCTCAATTCAGATCTCCGTCGACGCCAGTCTACCGACTATCTTTCTCCTTTGAATACCAATTCTTTGGGTGGTGAGAGGCCTCGGCTTAACCATAACTCATCTTCCGCGACGGGCAGCCCTTTACGAGAAAGATTTGGTGCACTTAAGCGCCGAGATACCGGAGGTAATTTTATTGTATTCCATTTTCAACGAAGAAAACGCTTTGTTTACGTTTAATTTAACGTCTACAGATCCACCCTCTCTGACAATCCCTCGTAAACAGTCCCTTTCAAATTTACAAGCCCCCATGATGTCCCCACGCGATGGCGGCCAACCATCTCCCCGCACTCGTGGTGGCTATACTCCTGGCTTCGATGGTGTTTTGAGCTCGGGGGAGTCATGGGTCGCTAGACGTCGTGCCTCGGAGGCATCGTTAAAGGCCGGTGCTTCAGCACGTGAAGGAGGAGAACACCACGAGGAAAAGGTGATACGTGAAGAGAAAGAAGAAGAGGAAATTTCCGGGCCCCATCCTACCGTTAAATCTTCCCGTATTTCTCCTTCTCCTGGCTCACAACAATTGCAACCAGATAATCAACAATCTGGCGACTTTTCTGAAACTGTACGAGGCACCAATATTGAGCAATTTCCGGGGAATAATATCGCAGAAACCCTTCCGGGCGGATTAAGAAATGTTGGGCCACCACCAGGTCTCCAGGATCTTGCGAGCATTGAATGGTCATATAAGGATCCATCTGGCCAGGTTCAAGGTGCGTTTATACCTCCTCTTTTGTACTTTACAATTAGAATTGAACTGGACTGATTGCTTCAGGTCCTTTCCGTGCTGATCTTATGCAGAAATGGTATGACGACGGCTACTTTACACCTGATCTTCCCATGAAGCGCACCCATCTTGATACGCAATGGATCTCTGTGGAAGAGCTGGGTCAACGCGCAGGAAATAACAAGATCTTCCTTACACCTGCTGGACCTGTGCTTCCTCCTGGTTTGTCTCGACGCGATAGTTCCCCGATGCAAAACTATGGCCCTCCGCTTGAGCAAACTCCATTCAGTGGCCCATTTCAACCTGCTCCTATCCGTACCCTACGCAGCTCAACCTTGGATTCTTATGTTAGCAACGGTTCTAATTCATCATCTCCCTCCTCTTCCTTTGCTGCTGCTCGTTTTGGAGAATCTCCGGAACCTGCAGTATATTCAGGAAGATTAGCACCCAATACGTACTTCCCAGTGGATCCTAGCATGCGCAATACAGGTTTTCCCGGTGGGCCTGATTTGTCTTCCCATTACTCTGCTCGCAGAGGACCTTTCAATGATACAACACTCGGTGCAGATATGCGGTATAATAACTTCCTTCCTGGCAGAGGACAGGCTATGGATGGCTTTGGGTTCAATGGTCAATACAGTCCTATTCAAACCCCATGGAATGGCCAGAATATTGCTGGAGGATTCGAACCAGTAGAATCGGGTTTCTCAACTTTCGGTCACGGAAACAGTATTGCCCCTGGTGGATTAAATCAGTCGGTTGCTTACAACGGGATGGCAGGGGTGCACGGTGGCATCCGCGACGATGCGCCAGCAAGTTCATACCAAGATGCAAATTACGGCATTGTGAATTCTACAGGTCTGCCATCAGCAAACCCGGTTGCAGGCGATAATAGTTACAATACGTTTGCTGGTGTAACCGCACAGGAACAACAGTACATGCCTTCGCATCATCAAGAGCTCAACACTGCACAATCGCTACAACAACCTTCCTCTGCCCCCTTCCAGTCACAGCCTTTGCCCCAAAGTGCTAATGACATACCCGTACCTCCGGTTCCATGGAGTACCGTTCCCGAAGTATCGTCCTCCAGTCGGCCTGGACCTTTCGAAGTTGGCCATCCTACAGCTGCCAACACGATTACTATACCCCCTACCGTACCATCCCAACCTTCGCCTTGGGGTCGAACGAGCCAGTCATCCAAGCAAGACTCTCAGGCTAATGAGCCTTCAGCTTGGGTTGCCGCCTCGCAAGGTGTTGTTGAGGATGGTTGGAAGAGTCAACCAGGACCAAATAGCTTGACAGTCAGCAACGTTGGGCAGCATAATCAACAGCAAGAACAGCTTGCTGCCGAGGGTGCTGATGAAGTCGAGGTAGTTAATTTCGAGGTAGTTAATGTCGAGGAAGGTATTGAAGAACAGCTTCCGACTGTGTTCGCTCCGACATCCGAAGCGCCTCCGCCTCAAAAGTCGACAAAGAAAACGAAATTGCCACTATCTGCCGAGGAGAAGCAGGCAAGTGTACCTAAACAGGCTATGCCTACGCCTAGTGCGGAGACACCTACCCCACCTTCAGTACCAAAGGCACCATGGGCAAAAGAGGATGACTTGAAGAAAACAAAAGCAGGTGGGATCTCGGTCAGTCTGAGAGAAATACAGGAAGCGGAAGCCAAGAAAGCTGAAGTGCGGAAAGCTGCTGAGAGAGAGAGGGAGCGTGCTGCTCGTACAGCAACGGCCATCATTACGGAGCAAAAGGATGACAGCCAACCATTCACGGCTTCGTGGGGTTTGCCAACCTCGCAAGCTGGTGTCCGTGGGACTACACCTGCAAAAGATATCGCATCACCTGTCGCTACTCCTACAGTAGCCCCAGTTTGGACGACCACAGCAAAAACGCCCGTGACAAAGAAGACTCCAACTATGAAGGAGATCTTGGAGGAGGAAGAACGTCGCAAGCGAATTGCAACTAAAGAGACTGTCGCCGCAGCCGCCTCTAGAAGAACCTATACTGAATCGACAAACAAAGAGAAGGTTTGATGTTTCAGTTCTGCATTCCATCCCAATGCTAATCTATTTTTCCATAGGCTGGCGCTGTCTTGACCGTTGGTAACGCTTGGACAACTGTCGGGGCAAATGGTAAAACTGGAACCATTGCCTCGCCTGTTCGTCCTTCACCGATTTCATCAGCATCAACGTCCACCATCCCTGCCGCGTCTGTGCCGCGCCCGACAGCAGTCGTACCAGCAATTCGACCTGCGGCCGTAGTCACGATTCCTAAACCTGCTGCTCTACGAACGGAAGAACAAGCTACTTCACCATCGCACGAATTCCTCAAATGGCTTAATGACTCATTAAAAGGGCTCAACACATCCGTCAATGGTAAGTAACATTCGTATATGTTGTATTTGAGTTAACCGAAGGTTACAGTCGAGGAAATCATGTCAATGCTGCTATCATTCCCGCTTGATCCTGATTCGTCGACTTCTGAGATCATTTCAGATTTGATCTATGCTAATAGCACGACGCTAGACGGGAGACGCTTTGCAACTGAGTTTGTTAGCAAGAGAAAGGCTGATGCTGTTAATCGAGCCAAGTCTGCCAGTGCAGCGGGTAAAGCAGCTGCAAAACCTGTTTCCATAGCTGATGTTGTGAAAGCGGCTCCCAAGGCAACCCAGCCTGAATGGGGATTCAAAGTCGTTCATAAGAAGAAGAAGGGTGCCCGAGTTTAAATTACAGTCGCTTGAAGACAATTCTTGAGCAGCTAATCTTAGGATATTATTGAATACATTGTGAATAATATTTCTTCGTCTTGTACAATATATCTCTGCTAAACGTTTAGGACAACTTGAAATGAGATTCAAATCTGAAAAGGTAATTAATGGCTAGAATTATTTGTTGTTACTGTTACAAGCAGATAGAAGAATGTAGGTATAGTTCATGTACAAGTACTTATAAATCAAGCATCGACCTCGGACCAATCGCTTCCTGTGTCGGCCCCTTCAGAAGAAGAGCTCCCTTCCAATTCTACCGTGGGGAGGAGGAATGCTTGGTGGGCATCTTCGTCGTTAATCGCTGATGGAATGTCAGAGTCAGCTTGAGAGAGCTCTTCCTTCGACTCGCTTTGTGTTTCATTTTCTGAAAATGAGCCTTCCGTGACAGATGATGTGGTTGCATCGTTAACATGTTCGAGTGGCTGATTCGGTGCTGAAAGGATTTCCGACAGCTCCTCTTTCGATTCGCTCTCTGTGACGTTGTCTGAATGAGAGCCTTCAAAGATAGCTGGTGAAGGGCTGGAAGGCACTGAAGTTGAAGCATGGCCAGGGTGGACGCCATCTGCAGCGGTAACAACAACAGGTTGAGACAGCGCATTGTCGTTAAGGACATGCTCCACTGCTTCTGAATCTGCGGAAGATGACTCTTGGGGAGGCTGAGGATGGTCAGCCTCTGGGACTTTACCCTGCGTCCCCACTATAGACGACACAGCCGAGGAATCTGCTTGCTCAGGCGTCTTGGTATCCTTTGCACGTTTAGAGATCCATCTTCCCATCACCTCTTGGTCGAGAGACTGCAACGCGATCTCCACCTTCTCTACAGCGTCCTTCCTCTGACTCCTCACTTCATCGTTGCCAAAGCTCTCCACAGAATCAAGCTGTACCAAAAGAGCGTTTAACGCTTGTTCATAGAACCTCACAGGGTGATTGCGTGAAGTGTACGCCAGCAGCGAGATGGCGTTTGTAGACGAGTTGTCGGCAGGTTGTGTGGAGACGAAGTCGAGCTGGGATGGGAAGACGAAGTCGGACTGGAGGACGCGAAGCGCAGCTTCAATATTGTGCACATGGTTGACAGAATCGAGAACATCCTTCGAAGTAGCTTCGGCAGCCGAACGAGATGTTTTAGGAATCTCCCTCTCCTTGCCCTTCGGGCTACCACTCGTCGTAGGCTGGTTATTCCACGACGACGACTGTGGAATAATGTGGGGAGCCACATCCATGAGTGAGGCCAGGATAGCCTGGATGGTGTCGCGGATCTCGGTTGCGTGTTCGTTATCTAGCCGTGCCTCAAGTTTGTCCTTCAGTGAGAGCTCATTTGTCGCTGACGTGGAAGGGGCTGCTTTCACTTCAGCCTCCTGTAAAACAGTTAGAATAGTTGCGAAAAGATGACCAAATTGTGATGTAAATACCTTGGGGCTATTGATTGGAATTGAAGCCTTTGGGTATACAACTGCTGGCGCTGGAGCACTGGACCGCGTTAGTTCCGCAGATTCTTTGCCCAAGAGAAGCTCTATGATATATTGAACGTCGTTCGGTGATGGTCCTTGTATGTGTGATGGGTGCTGTGCACGCTCAGGGAGAGCACGTAAAGGAACACAAGCGTTAAGCTTGGGAGCTTTCACAGAAGTGTTCGGGTCTGTAGCCACTACACGATGAAGACTAGGCAAAGTCGCAAATAACTTTGCTAAAACATCATCTACGGATGTATGTTGTACTTTGGACGAGGTATTGATGACAGGCTAGTTGAAGCAATCGTCAGCTAAAAGATATGTATGTGAGTAGAAGATGCTTACGCTGCGGCGACAATGGCTGTCAACGGGTGCCCTACCACGCAAGGATGGTGCATATTGCTGATATTCGCGAGGAATACGAGTATGAGCATAGTTGTGGTTGTAGCCGTAAGGTGGGTGTTCTGGTGCCGACGGGACAATATGTCCACGAGGGGTGAAGTAGAGCAACTGCTCGTCACCTGAGGCGGGGAATCCATTATGATGATAGGTGTTTGGATACGCATTGGAAAGAGCTTCTTGTTCTTTGAGTACCTCAAGACGGTGGAGACGGAGGCGCAAGACCTCCTCCTCCCGCCTCAGTGCTTCGGAAGCAAGATATTGGGCCTCTGCCGCCCTAGCATCAGCCAAAGCATGGAGATATCTATCGCGGGGTGTAGAGGAAGCAGGCGTGGTGAACGGTTGGTAGAAATGGTGCAACATTGAAGATGAGGGAATGGTGTGGATGGATTGAATGAAGAGGACTTGTTATCGCTAGATGAGTGAGGAGATGAATAGCAGAAACGGGGCCGTCTTTATAGTCGGGCATGATAGAAAGTGCTGGAAGCATCGAGAGGAGAAGGGACGCGCGGCATACGCGTAAGAGCAGGACGCGTAATACGCTAGCTGAATAACAGGCGGGCAGTGACTCAAGTGAGCGTAAGCAAGGCGCGATTATAGGCCAAGACGCGCACCCGAGCTGCCATGACTAAGCCCGATCAGTCGCGTCGACGCGTATCGCGTCACGCGTCGATCATTCTCGATCATTCTTGATCATCGCAGTCTGCCAAAAAAAAAAAAGAAATACATTCATCCTCTAAATATACAACATATATATAGTCCTACAACCAGCGCATCCCTCAGTTCTGAAGCTGGTATATCTCTACACTCTTAACTTCCCAGTCTGATGTACCCATAATCAGTGTCTGGGTTGTGATCCCAATACGAATCAAATGCACTCACAAGCCTCGTTGAAAGATGAGCCACTCGCTCTCACAAACGCCTCGCACGTTGAAAAACCAGTTCTCTGCGCGCAGCTTTGATCCTGCCCAGGTATCCCAGAGCTCGTCCAGACACCGCCGGCCCAGTCGCCGCTACATGGTAGTTCAAGTTAGAGAATTGCTCACAGGAAGTTTTGATAATCACGCACCATAGTGTAGTATCAAATATAGCGTGGTGGCTATTAAAGAACTTGAATGGATCACATGATGCAGCAGGCCACCTAGCTTGCGCAGCACCCCATGTATCTGGCTGCGGAACTTGGTTCGTGATGTCTGCTGGCACTGAGCCCCGAGGGAAAAAGTAAACAGCAATTCCGCTGCTGTCCCATTTCACTAAAGCAGCATAATATTACGATATGGTAAATCGACGAGAAAAAGTGGCACGCACTGGCATACACCCCGCCTCCGTTGGAATTGAATCCTGCACCAAAGGAATTGCTCGTGCTTGCGCGTATGCCACAACCTTGGTTGCCAGTGGTCAATGCAGCACAATCAGTTCCTCCGATGACACTGCCCGAGATAGCCAAAGTATCCTTGTTCGTGCTCGCAATGGTGCATCCGACATTTGTATGGATGGTAGCTTGGTTATTCGTATAGTCATGCACTCCTTCAACGATGTCAATTTCCCCACCCGCCGGCCAGTTTGGTCCGTTAGTCCAAAAGGCACTTTACACGAAGATTCGGATTAGGACTACAATATCAGTTGAATAAATGGCATACTCACGGCCAGGTGCCACATCCAGTGGGCATATGTACTGAGTCCATGATGACAAGGCCTCCGTTGAACTGCATCTGGGTTGTGATGCGGACGCTCTTCCTGGTTGCTGCAACACTTGGAGTGGTCTCTACGCGCATGACGGCATTTCCTTGGCTGTTAACTTCCAGAAGTCCGTTGGATTTCTGGGGACGCGGTTAAGTATGGATGCAATTGCACATTAAGGAGAACTCTTACCGCAGTGTTTTGATCGATGTATTCGACAATACCTATAGACGATGAACATCCAGGCTAACGTGCATTTTGAACTACACACCGTTCGTTGGATCAGCACCAGTAAAGAAATCCCAGCCATCAAAGAAGCTATTTCCCTCCTGTAGGGTAAATGAGTAAAAGAGCGAGCAGTTTATCTGGAAATGAACAAACATAGGCCTGTTGCAGCTTCCAAGGAGACGAAGGTGAAGATGAGCCCGTAGGTTTCGCACCGACAACACCCGTACTGCTAGCTGTAGCTCCGCGAGAGGTCCCGGAACCAGTAGACGCAGTGGATGTATTGTTCCCTGTCGTGCCACCGTCCCCACCATTGGTACCCATACCCCCTCCACCACCACCACCACCACCCGGACTACCTAGTACGCTCTGTCTTCCAGGCTTGCAATAAACAACTGGACTACTTGACAGCGAGGAATCCACTCTGGGCACTAGTATTCCTCCGAATGCAACACGAAGATCGCGGGCAAGATTATGGGTGTGTCGGACAGCATTGCGATGAACCTTCTGGATGGCACGTGGAAAGAGGTTTGCGGATGATGGAGATGCGCTGAAGATGAGACAAAGAAGATACAGCGGTAAAGACGAGTAGATATGCATGGTGCTCAGAGGGTATAATTTATGGCAAGGAATGGGTATGAAGTCGGAAAGTGTTATGTAGAATGCTCCAAGGCGCAGCCGTGGAGGAAGACCGAGAAGTCTGAGAAGAAGGAGAATACAAGAAAACTTCGCGGCTCCAGCGGGTTGTTTAGTTGAAAGGGGGTGGTTATAATAGAACAATCGGCACTTTATATAATTAGCCTTGAATCAACCGGCCATTGTACACGAGGCACGGCGATGAATGCACACAGCACACAAGCTTTCCGCACACGGCAACCTTGAGAACTTGAACATTGCTTGACCCAACACGCAGCTTATCCATGTATGATGCGTCTGTCTTGGAAGTTCTTGGTTGTATCATAATCGTCATATCATAATTTCATACAATCTACTCAGTCTGCCAGTACACCACTTGCTGTGTAGCATCGAGCAACGCACATGAACAGATAATAAAATAGGACAAGTTAATAAGAGGATATACAAAACCCCAACAAAAACAGCAATGGCACATGAGCAGAACGAAAGAATGAAGAGGAAATTCAAGGAAATAGCAAATATCAGTCCGGGTCCATCTACCAAGAAATCCCTTGCTCCCCCAAAGAGAAGTAATTAGCGGTGCGAGCCAGGCGCGAAAGCCTCTCGAACACTTCTCCGAAGCTCTTCATGGTCTCGGTTGGAGCTTCCTATTGATGATCCAGGCTGCATGTGTGATCCCGTCACACTAGACGAAATCAAGCCCTCTACATCCCCATCGACGAACTCAAGAATCCGACGCGACAACAACTGAATCTCGCCCTGTCCTTCACCAGTTTCCGTTTCTGAATATGAATGACGGGAGCCATGAGAATGAGGTGTCCCGGCAGATGACGACCGAGACGAGGTGCGAGATACTGCCAAAGTCCGAATGTTGGGCACAAGGAGGTTGGAACTTCGGATGTTACTGATGAGTTGTGGATCTGTAGAATGTGTTAGACACGAAGATATCCCCGTAAGCATACGACACGCACCACCCGATTCGAGTAGCTGGACAATAGTCCACACTGCAATGTGTTGAAAAGTCGCGTCCGGGCTAGTCAGGAACCGATACAAGTATCTATGCATTCCACCATCAGGCTTATCCCAGACATCGTTGAAAGCAGAATAATCATCTGTAGCAGATCTACCATCTAAGAGGCTCATCCATCAGCATTCACCATGTGATCTTACGAATAATAAACAGACCTTTCGATGACAGGTTACCAAGTGCTGCAGCACTATTTCCCTGGACTTCCGAGCTTGGGGAGTTCGTCAACGGTATCAGCACCTCACAAATTCCCATTTCCAGTAGCTGTCCCTTCAGATCATCTGGAACAGCTGTTAACTTTGCATTTGGAGACTAGAAGCAGCTATCTTACCACTCAAAGCTAAAACCGCAACACACGCTGTCATCTCGCTCTGGACATTGATAGGCACCTCGAGCACTAATTCCTTGATAGACTGAACCGCGCCAGCTTTAACAATCGCAGTCTTGTTTTTCTCTGAACTTGCAGCAAGGTTTCGTAGAGTCGAGATTGCGTGGCATTGCACTTCTTCATTATCTTTAAAAGATAGAAGGTTGATGAGTGGTTGTAAGAAACCGGATTCGATGATGGGCGACTCGTTCAAAGGATGTATGGAGACGTTGCGTACACAAGCGGCGGAAGAAAGAATGAGAGGGAGATAGGTCGACTGTAGTAGCCTGAGAAGAGACTGTAGCCCATCAGCCTTCACGATCTCCAACTGATATTTCTCTGAAGATATTGTTAGCAAAGGTATAGTTGGTATAAACAAGATATGTACCATCACTAGCGAGATTCCTTAGTGCGAGAGCAGCCTGACATTGAACTTTCAAGCTAGAGCTGTCCATCAGCATAACAAGGCTTGTAACAAGCTTCGGTTCGCTCTGGGCCAGCTTCTTGCGATTTGCGCCTATCGAGAGAAGATTTAACGGCTGGTGATCGGACAAGGGCTCAAGATGACGTACCGTCCACTGCAATATTGCTGAGCGCAGTTGTACAATAGTATTGCACATCAGTATCTGGAGAATTGAGAAGGCTGACGAGAACGGGAATAGCACCAGCATTCACAAGCTGCTGTCGGTTCTCATCTAATTTTTCTATCAATAAGCTGCACGTCAAAGTTATATAATGAAGCGCACCAGAATGGGTCATATTTAGCAATGCACCTGTGGCATTGCGTTGGACGCGCATGTCTTTGGAGCGAGCGAGGCGGGTCAATGGGACCAAAGCGCCTGACTTAGCTATCTTGGTCTTGTTGTCATCTAAGGGGCGAACTGTTTAGTATGCAGTTGGTTCATAAAAAGGTCAAAGGCATACCATGGGTGGCCAAGTTTGTGACGCAACCAACGGCATTACATTGCACTTCGACATTAGGGCTGAGCATTTGACGAATCAAAGGTTCCAATCCTCCAAGTTTTACGATAAGAAGTTTGTTGTCGGCTAAATTAACACTTAGTCGCAGAGCTCACTGGAAGATTTAAGGAACATACTATTGACGGCCAAGTTGCCCAGTGCTGCACTGGCGGCTCGCTGGACTTCAGTGTCATGACTGCTAAGAAGAAACAGGATTGGATCAAGGGTGTCCCGGCCTACAGGTCGAACCTCCTTTTCTGTTATCTCTGCAAAGGCGAGAGCAGCGCTGCGTTGGAGGTCGACATTGTCAGAAAAGGAGAGTGTTGTCAAGGCCGAAAGTGGTGAACCAGTGAAGAAGTTGGTAGTGGTGCGGTCTGGAAGTTACGTCAGGAAGGGAAGAGGGAAAGAGAGAAGGCGAGACGGACTCTCGAGGTACTGCAGCAAGTCGGCGACGGCCTCTCTCTCATTTTCCAGCAGAAGTGGTTCGTAGGATTGCGACCTGCGCCCTTGAACTGGGGACTGGGTGAGGAAGATGTCTCAAGAGAATGAAGATGGACATACAACAGTTCTCGCAACAGCTGCTGATATTTCCCATTGATAGGCTTGATGGGATATGGGGGACACGACAAAGAGCGGTGGATGGGTTTCCTTGAGAGAGAGGGCCTCAGAGCGTAGCTGTGGGGAGCCTGCTTAAAATTAAACCAAGGCAATTGCAGCCAAAGTTAAGCAAAGCCAAATTGCAAGGGCGTTCACAACGACCCCAATCCGTGGGAAACTCGGTCATATCCGTTGCCATCATGTGATTTGGCGCGTTACGCGTCTCATTGCTCAGTGCTCATTTAAGTTCACTGCAAGTTGTGCTCTGTTGTTCTTTCACTGTCAGTTCAGCTTCAGCCTTAACCTTAGCTTCAATACTACGCTGTGTATCTCACACTGCTCATTCACCCCGCGATATCTGAACAGCCTTCCCCTGTTGGAAATACAAACCGTCTCTCGCGCATCGCCCGCCCTTGAATATCCACTCGGAATTCCTAATATTGGACCCACGTATTATTTAGA